>CM071860.1:36624592-36648547 GCA_036759665.1 Gynandropsis gynandra
GGTTGGGTTTTCTAAAACCCCTTTTGCATCGTTCGCCTATTCGCGCCCCTCCACCGCTCCGCCAGCTTGACTCCGCTGTCCGTCGTCGACCCGCTCCCTGACCGTCGCGACCCTCGGCCTTTGCAGCGCCGTCGCCTCGCCTGCAGAAGCTCGCTCGAGATCGCGTCGCGAGTTTCCTCTTCGCCCGACGTTCGCGACTCTCGCGATGGGCGCTCGAAGAACGCCTCCCGTCGCCTCCTCTGTGCCGCGGCGGTACTGGATATGCCGGCCGGCCTTCGCCTGCGGTGGACGACCCTCGTCCGGCGAGCAAAGGCATCGGCCGTCGACCATGCACTCCACCTTCTGTTATATCAAGTACAACAAAATCAGCGGGAATGCAAATATTATCTTCCTTGGTGGGAATATTTTCAAAAAATCCTACCGGATATCTTACCGAAAGATCTATGAGTTTTAGAGACATCTTGGTAGGTTTGAGATCTCCAAAGTTAATCCGCTTGAAGACCGAATGTGGCATAAGGCTCACGCTTGCTCTTAAATCGCACAAGGCTTTGTCAATGTCAATGTTTCCTATGGTGCATGGGATGGAGAAGCTTTTGGGGTCCTTCAACTTTTGGGGCAGATTGTTTTGGAGAATGACGTTGCATTCCTTGGTGAGTGCTATAGGCTCACTCTCTTCGGTACGCCTCTTGTTGGAAAGAACCTTCTTGAGGAATTTGGAGCGGTTAAGCATTTTTTGGAGGGCTTCCACGAACGGGATGTTGATGCCGTGCTTCTTGAGGCCCTGTAGAAATCTCCCTACTCTCTCTTGATTCTTGCTGCTTACCAACCGTTGAGAAAACCATATAGCAAGTTTGTACGCCGGTGGAGCAACATACGATTTTTCTAAATCTGGTTCAACTCCTTCCATGACCGTGATAAAGCTCTTACCTTTATCCACTGACTTTCCTGCAACTTTCTCTTGCTCAATGGAAGGCGGGTTCTCAATCACATTCTCGCTGCACAAAGTAATAGCATTCATGTACTCTCTCGGGTTTAGATCGAGTTTTTGGGGGAGTTGTCCGGGATTCCGAGATGATGAGGCAACCTGTTGTGCTATGGAAGTTTCTAGGATCTTCACATGCTTGCTTAAGGATTCCATCTGAGTTTTGAGCTCATTAACCGCTGCTCCCTTAATTAATTCAAGCATCACCGCCTCAAGGCTTGATGAAGGAGCTTGAGGAGGTTTAGGAGCTTGTTGAGCTTGCTGGAATTGTTGAGTATCTTGTTGGTACGGCTGTTGCTTTTGCTGAAATCCCGAGTGCTTAACCGATTGAGTCGTGCGGTAAGACAAGTTCAGGTGATTCCTCCAATTCAGGTTGTAGGTGTTCCCAAATTGCGTGTTTCCTTGCTGCTAGGCGTAATTCATTTGTTCTACATCTTCTTGCACCGTGCATTGATAAGCTACATGCCCGTATCTCCGCAATTCACATAGTACATGGCATTCGATGCATTGCCCATCGCTCTACTTTGATTCACCTCGTAAAGACTTCTAGTCTTGTTCCACATACTCCTCGGTGTGGACCATATGGTGTGGTTCATAGCAAGATTATCTATCCGCTCGTACGCCTCCTTAACACTTAGTGATACAAGCACCGAAGCTTTAGCTGCAAGTATGGACGAGATTGAGTTGGTAGAAGGCCTAGGGGCACTCTCTAGCCAAGACTCGATGATAGGGAGGGCGGACGAAGGGGAACAGGCCAAAAGGGGCGCTCGTTCGGTCCTTCAAGGGGTGGTGGAGGATGGGTGGATCCCGGGACACCACGAAGGCTGCGGATGGGACCTTCGATACAGTCACACGTTCGGCTTGGACTCCCGGAGCACAAGACGAACTAGGGGGAGAAGACTCGCAAGGATGAAGAAAACTCAGCAAATTTTATTTGAATTCAAAGATGTCCTTCAACAAACAATAAGCCTCGGTTTAAAACATGACCGAGAAAGACAAGAAAGGAAACACAATATGGTCGTTGGGGCCTTAATTCGAACAAGGCAAAGAAGGCAAGTGGATCTTGGGTGAAAAAGGAAAGGGCCGTTGGTGCTTGAAATTTGAATTTCAAACGGCTCCATCCAAGTTAAGACAAGTTGTTGCGCCGGTCTAGATATGGTAAGTCGTTGCTTGTGTTGTTGCTATTGTTCATGAAGCCACTTGATGGAGTTCTTTGGGCTTCATTGATGATGAAGAGGGACTTGGCTTTTGGGAAATTGCTGCTGATGTCTCCCTCTTTGTTGTTGAACTCCTGACGGTTGTTGAGAAGCACTTAAGCTACGTACGCGTTGATTCTTGTACGAAGGCTCTTTGCTCGGTATCTCGTGAGTGGCTTGTCGTGGACCACCGGCATGTCAATGTGTGCTCCGTCTTCTTCTAGCTCTCTTCTCCTAGCTCTCCATCCACTCCCGTGCTTGTCTCGTCTATGCTAAGCTCGTCCTCATTGTGATCCATGCTCGGCTCATCCTTGCTCCGCTCCTCTCCTTCGTTTGAGTCGTAGCTCGTTGTAATGCCCTCATCATCTCCTCCCCCTTGCGAAGGTTTTCCCATCAAAACAGGTTCATCTGCATCAAAACAAACCAAGTCAGCGACATTGAAGGTGGAGGATACGTTATACTCACCTGGAAGCTCGACGCGGTAGGCGTTGTCGTTGATCTTCTCGATTATGCGAAAGGGGCCGTCTCCGCGTGGGGCAAGCTTCGAGCTTCGTTTGTTGGGGAAGTGCTCCGGCCTTAGGTGAACCCACACCCAATCTCCAACCTCGAACTTGACGTCCTTGCGGTGTTTGTTGGCTTGCTTCGCATATTGCTCGGTTCGCCTTACAATGTTGTCGCGGACGCGTTGGTGAAGCTTCCTCATTGCTTTTGCTTTCTTTGCTCCGTCAAGGTTGACGATCTCGTTGTGTTGCAGCGGGGTAAGGTCCAATGGCGTGATTGGGTTGAAGCCATAGACCGCTTCAAACGGCGAGCACTTGGTGGCTGAGTGCGTTGCTCGGTTGTACGCGAACTCCTCGTAAAGTAGACATTGAGCCAATTCTTCAGATTCTTGCCGATCGTTGCCCGCAGCAATGTCCCTAAGGTCCGGTTGACGACCTCAGTTTGGCCGTCGGTTTGCGGGTGACATGTTGTTGAGAATAGTAGCTTTGTTCCGAGCTTTCTCCAGAGCGTCTTCCAGAAATAGCTCACGAACTTCGTGTCTCGATCAGACACGATTGATCTTGGAATCCCGTGTAGACGCACCACCTCCTTGAAGAAGAGATCAGCTATGTGCGTCGCGTCATTTGCCTTTGCGCACGGTATGAAGTGCGCCATCTTGGAAAACCTGTCGACAACAACAAAGATCGAATCTTTGTTCTTGATCTTTGGTAGACCGAGAACAAAGTCCATAGAAATATCATTCCACAGATGAAATGGAATTGTTAAAAGAATGTACAAACCGTGGGGGTGAGAATGAGATTTGACCTTGTGACACGTGATACACCATGCACAAAGCCGTTCTACGTCGCGCTTGAGGTGCGGCCAATAGAAATGCTCCTTGATAATGGCGAGCGTTTTGTCCACGCCGAAGTGTCCCATGAGTGCTCCTCCGTGGGCTTCCTGCAACAAAAGGTCACGCATAGAACTCTGCGGTATGCACAGCCTCCGTTCGCGGAATAGATAGCCTTCGTGTTTGTAGAAGGGTCCGCACGCTCCGCTCCCGCATTCGGCGTAGGTCTCCTTGAAGTCGGGATCCTCCTTGTACAGCTCTTTGAGGTGCTCGAATCCAATCGCCTTGGCTTCCATTGTGGTAATTAGCGCATGTCTCCGTGAAAGTGCATCGGCCACGATGTTGTCCTTTCCCTTCTTGTACTTGATGACGTAGGAAAATGTCTCGATGAACTCTAGCCACATTGCGTGCCTCCGTTTGAGTGTAGTTTTCCCTTTGAGATGCTTGAGCGTCTCATGGTCCGAGTGTATGACGAACTCCTTCGCCAGTAGGTAGTGCTGCCACGTCTCCAAGGCACGGAATAGCGCGTAGAGTTCCTTGTCGTACGTCGGGTAGTTGAGCGTCGCTCCGCTGAGTTTCTCGCTGAAGTAGGCCACGGGCCTCTTCTCTTGAATAAGCACAGCTCCAATTCCAATACCGGATGCGTCGCATTCGATCTCAAACATTTTGTCAAAGTCCGAAAGAATGAGAACCGGTGCGTGCGTGAGTCTCTCCTTGAGCGCTGCGAATGCCTTGTCTTGAGCTTGCCCCCACTCGAATGGCTTATCCTTCTTGCTTATTGCAGTGAGAGGGGCGGCTAGCGTGCTGAAGGCCCTTACGAACCTCCGATATAAACATGCTAGGCCATGTACTTGATGGTGATGTTGTTGATAGCCCGGCAGTCCACGCACATCCTCCACGTCCCGTCCTTCTTTGGCACCAATAAAACAGGCACCGCGCACGGGCTCAGGCTCTCCCAGATGTATCCTTTGCTCATAAGCTCCTGGACTTGTTTGTGAAGCTCCTTTGTCTCCTCGGGATTCATTCGGTAGGCAGGTCGGTTCGGTAGAGGAGCACCGGGGACGAGATCGATCTGATGTTCGATGTCTCGTATCGGTGGTAATCCCGCAGGTATCTCCTTGGAAAAAAGATCGTTGAATCGCTCGAGCAATCTCTTAATCTCTGTCGGATATTCGTGCGTACCTGTTTCTGTAAGCAAAACATCTCGAAAAACCATTAGTAACACCGAACTTTGATTGCTCAAAGCTCTTGAAACCGCTCTAGTCTTAAGATAAAAATTTTTCTTTTCGCTAGGGTTAACGGATTTGGATAGTTTTTTGCAACTCATGTACTTGTAAAGGACTAAGAGGGGCAAGAGATACTTTACGCTTGTTGAGGACGAATGAGTAGTGGTTCGTCCTCCCGTCGTGCTTCACCTCTCGGTCGAATTGCCAAGGCATTCCCAATAGACTATGGCCGGCTTGCATTGGTGCTACGTCGCACAAAACCTCGTCCTTGTATCGCCTTATGCTGAAGGGTACAGTGATTTGTTCGGTAACTTTAATTCCACGCTGGTTGTCGAGCCATTGTAATTGATAGGGCCGCGGCTGCTTCTTAGCCTCGAGTCCTAGCTTTTTCACCATGTAGTCGCTAGCAACGTTAGTGCAAGAACCGCTATCGATTATGAGACCACATACCTTGCCGTTCACGGTACACCGTGTATGGAAGATAGTCTCGCATTGCGCGGTTTCCTCGGGCTCAATCTGAGCGCTTAGCACCCTTCGAGTGACCAAAAGCTCTCCTGCGTCTCCGTACTCGATCTCCTCGTCTCGGAGTTCCTCCTCTTCTGCCTCGTCCATGGATTCGTACTCACCGCTCTCGGTGATTATCATGACTCAGGGGCTAATACAATCTCGTGCCATATGTCCCCTGCCTTGACACTTAAAACAAATAATGTCACGGGTTCTAACCGNGTACGGTTGCCGTTTCAATTTTCTTGCGATCCTCTCTTGAAGTCCACCAATGAAGTGCACCATTGTGGTCTCTGCGGATTCGTTGAGCTCCAAGCGATGTCGTATATGCTCAAACTCGTTGTAGTAGTCCTCTACGCTCTTCGTACCCTGCACCAACTTACGATATTGTTGTTGTAAGTCCCTATGGAAATTGTTAGGGACATACCTTTTATGCATTAGATATTTTAGCTCTCTCCACGTCGCGATTTGGTCGTATTGTGCTCTACGACGTTCAGCAACTTCGCGATCCCACCAGACCAATGCGTTGTAACTGTGCTGCCGCGTATTGCACCTTCTTACGCTCTAAATATTCGTAGCAATCGAATATGTTCTCCATGCGACGTTCCCATTCGAGAAAGGCTTCGGGATCTACCTTTCCTGCGAAACAAGGTGGCTTTAGTTTTAAATCCATATGTGATTGGCGTTGCGGTCTTACCTCGTCGAAACCCTCATCATGGTTCCGTGGTGCTCTACGCCTCGGTGGGGTGTACCCTATCTCGTCGTCTGAGCTATCTTCGGTCTCCATACGTCGTGGTTGTTCTCTGAGGTTTGGTGCACGTCTCGGCCTTAGGTGTTCGTTTGGGGGATATTCAGCGTTTTCCCGTGGTGCGACGAAGCTCTCGGCTTGTGGTCATCTCGGGGCTTCTTCTAGGCGCAAGAGGCATGAATTCATATCTCGCATGGTCTGTAGTATCTCTGCGAGCGTGTTATTTTGAACGTCTCCGATTTCGATCATGGTTCTTTTTTTTTGGAAATTTCTTTTGTGAATACTACAATACTAGCAAACGAAATCAAAACAACAAAAAAATAAGAAAATCAAAATGAAATAGATAGGTCAGCGGATATGCTTGTGGCCGAGGACCGGGCTCTGATACCAAAAACTGATACAAGCACCGAAGCTTTAGCCGCAAGTATGGACCCTTCAAGGGGTGGTGGAGGACGGGTGGATCGTGGGACACCACGAAGGCTGCGGATGGGACCTTCGATACAGTCCCACGTTCGGCTTGGACTCCCGGAGCACAAGACGAACTAGGGGGCGAAGACTCGCAAGGATGAAGAAAACTTAGCAAATTTTATTTGAATTCAAAGATGTGCTCTAACAAACAATAAGCCTCAGTTTAAAACATGACCGAGAAAGACAAGAAAGGAAAAACAATATGGCCGTTGTGGCCTTAATTAGAGCAAAGAAAAGAAGGCAAATGAATCTTGGGTGAAAAGGAAAAGAGCCGTTGGTGCTTGATATTTGAATTCAAAAGGCTCCATCCAAGTTAAGGCAAGTTGCTGCGCCGATCTTGATATGGCAGGTTGCTGCTTGTGTTGTTGCTATTGTTCATGAAGCCACTTGATGGAGTTCCTTGGGCTTCATTGATGACGAAGAGGGACTTGGCTTTTGGGAAATTGCTGCTGATGTCTCCCTCTTCGTTGTTGAACTCCTGACGGTTGTTGAGAAGCACTTGAGCTACGTACGCGTTGATTCTTCTCGTGAGTTGCTTGTAGCGGACCACCGGCATGTCAATGTGGGCTCCGTCTTCTCCTAGCTCTCCATCCACTCCCGTGCTTGTCTCGTCTATGCTAAGCTCGTCCTCCTTGTGATCCATGCTCGGCTCATCCTTGCTCTGCTCCTCTCCTTCGTTTGAGTCGTAGCTCGTTGTAATGCCCTCATCACTTAGGTCCATGAATGATCCTCTAGCAGCATTATCCAACGTCGTTCTATGCTCATCTACGATCCCATTGTAGAAGGTTTGGATCACGCACCATTGCTCTAGACCATGATGTGGGCACATCTACAAAAGATCTTTAAATCTTCCCCATGCTTCAAATAACTTTCTGTGTCTCTACATCTAAAATTCATGATTTCTCCCTTCATTTGAATCATCTTGCTAGGAGAAAAGAACCGTGATAGGAATGATGTGCATAGCTGGTCTCATGTAGTGATTGAACCTGCGGGAAGAGATTGCAGCCAAGTCTTTGCTCGACCCCCAATTGAGAAAGGGAAGAGACACAACAAAATTGTATCCTCCGAGACTCTATGTATCTCAAACGTGCTAGAAAGCTCTAAAAAGTCTCTAAGGTGCTGATGGGGGTCTTCGTGATTTCCACCCATGAAATTGCTTCTGATAAAACATGTTGATCATCGTGGGCTTGATCTCGAATTGCTCTCTAGCAACAACAGGCGTCCTTATGGCAGTTTGGACGATGCTCATGTTCGGTACCACTAATCTCGAAGTCAACGTGGTGGAGGAGCATGTCGTTCTTGCGGTTGAGGTGCGAGTGGTTGTTGTTATAATTGTCCCATATTACCAATGGGTAACTGGGCTATCCATGACCGTCTAACATATTGTTTCAGTTGTACATAGCTTTTGGATCACTCGGGTCTACTTTCCGTTCTTCCTTGCCCTTTTTCGATTTTCTATAAGTTCTCTTGATCTCGGGGTCGATTCGAAGTAGACTCAAAGTACCTTGAGATTTGATCATACACCAACAAAGGACTAGCAACAGGAATTAGGTAGAAAGAACAAAAAGAAAAGAAAACAAAAGAAAACAAGAATGACTCTAAGTACGAATCAAAGACGTGTTGACAAATAGTCCACGACAACGGTGCCAAAAACTTGATGCGTTCAAAGTTAAACAAATTAACCTAAACAATCCGCAAGTGCACAACACGTGTGTAGTACTCTAGGTGTTGATATCATAGGGACTATGCAATAGGAACTAAACTCAAACTAGAAATCAAACTTGCTACGAACGAATATTTGTTATGAGATGAAATAATGAAAACACAGTAAACTAGTGAGTTCTTGACAACGAGACAAATGTTCTAGAATATTGTTTCACCGCAAAGCATTCGAAACCAACAATCAACTAATCCAATCATGACTTCCCAATTAAGATATCTTAGGCGGACGTTTCTAATGTAACTCCTACCCTCTCTCGAGGCATAGGAACATGATCTAATCGAGTTATCCCCTACTTTCGTGGCTGATACCTCAAACTAAATCCTTACATTCTATGATTCATCCGATTAACCCTCAACCGTTACTATTCTACTTTTGTGACCTAGTCTCGGTTGTTCTAAAGCCTGATCATCTAGGACTAGAATTCTCCTTTTGATCCATCTCCTAATCCCTAACACATGTATCTACTTGGCCTTCGTAAATACAAGATGATTCAACACTCGAACAACGAATAGATTTACAAAAGGGGAAGTTGCATTCAAAGATAAATGGAAAGAGGTTCCAGGATAGCCATGGACTAATCCCTTGTCCTAAAACTAAACAACTACTTAGTCATGAATTTGAAATGAAACAACATAAACGAAATAGAATGTCTAAGGAGTATAGAAATCAAACGAGGCGTCGTCCCGATTCGATCTTCCGTCTTCTTGTGTCTCTCTCGTTAAGAGAGCTCTCTAGAATAATCAATGATTAATGAATTATGAATAATGAATGAATGGTGTCTGTTGTATGTTCTTAAAATCTTGTCATTCAAAATTTGAATCCTCCCGTGCTAAATTTCTCTCAAAATGGATGTGGAGAGCTTACCAAGTCATGACCGACCGTGCATGGTGTGCAGCCCGGTCGAGCATGCATCTTTTCCTTGTTTATAGAGTGGTTTCTTCATGATGTCTGATCGTGCTGTGTGCCCGAGCCATGAAAAACTCTCGGGGGTATTTGTTGATAAAGAGCCCGACCGTGCACGGTGTCATGCCCGACCGTGCTCCATGTGTGCCTGGGCCATGCATCACTCTCGAGGGTGTTTGATGCATTGAGTGCCCGGCCGTGCATTGTGTCATGCCCGGACATGCGAATGGTTCTTCACTTTAGCCCGGTCGTGTATCATCAATCTCTCGACTGTGCTATGCTGCTCACTTCAGCTCGGTCGTGTGTTCCTATGTCCAATCCATTCTTTATTCCTTTCTCATCATCTTTATTCTGTTGTGATCTCCGATGCTCATACTTTGCTCGTGTATGTTCTTTAGCTCCGAAATTAACCAAATACGCATCAAAACCTATAAACACATGAAAACACGAAAACAAGCAAAATGGATACAAAATCACATGTAAATATCGCAACTATCATCATAAACATCTCGAAAATCATGCGAGAATCGTGTACGGAATACAAGATGATCAGTTACATATAAACTTTACAAATCAGCTCATTTTTTTATCTTATTAAATTTTTTATTTTTTAAAATTATTTTGCTTAGTACTATATATGTAGAAAAAAAAGGGCTAGAATTATAGATTTGTGATTGATTTCAAAGTTCATTTTCGGTTTATCAAGTACTAATTCTCATGATATTGTTGCTAACCCAAGTTATCCCAGGGTTTCATTGATCATGTACATCTGGATTATAAGTTTCTAGTTGATTAGGGATGAAATATTTTCACAGTCCAAGGGAGTCTTCACTCATCCGTGATCACACCAAATAATATCAAAGACTGCTTCATGGTTAAAATTATCATTTAACCTTTTATATTTCTTATTGTATTTTATTTTATATCTAATTTGTAAGTTTCGTAGAATTAATTCTCACTTTGTGTGTGTTCTGCTTAGAAGGAATATGTAAATAAACAAAAAGTATAAAAAGGTTATATTGATCACATCGTAAAAACTACATATTATTGATTTTAAAGTGAAATATCTAGTCCGAAATTAAAACATGTGAAAAAGATAAAGTGTTTTTGTAGTTTTTTCTTCTGATATTAAATTATATTTTTAGAAAATAATTTTAAAAAAGGTTTTGTATTGGTATTTCGAATTGAAAATGTGTTAACTATAGTAGAATTTGTTTTTGATTTGCCTTACCTTTTGTACTAAGGTGCGTGTGAGGAACTCGCTTGGAAGGCAAGAGAAAAATCGAGCGGAATATTTTTCTTATTGTTGTGAGGTTATAACACCTTATGTTTCTTTGACAACTTGTTTTAAACCAAATTTGTTTGTTATTGATGATAAAAAAAATAAAACAATGGCACATGAGCAAAAATCAAATGAAGTCGATATGAACTAACTTCTAATGCAAGACTTGACGACTCACGTCGAATTAGTGCTAGGACAGATTGAACCATTAATAAAAAGGCTTCAACTGCATGTGCAGGAGAGAACGACTGTGAGTTGAAGACGAAAATATATTTGATAAAGAGAGCTTTAGCAAAATTGTAGTGACGAATGCCAACAATAATCCATCTACGAATAAAAAGTATAACATCCACGGGGACCACATTATTATCATCAAGGATGAGGCTAAATGAATGATAACATGAATAAATGCGGCTTGAAATCTCAATAGTGTCTTGGAAAACGATGTTAACATCTACCTCGAATTGGAATGCGAGACGGATATGATACTTGGATTACATAATTACTCAAAGAGAAAGAAAGTACAATTTATTGCCACTCGTTTCATCGAATTTGTCTGGGCGTGGTGGGACCGAACCTTGGAAACACATAGATGAATGATGACTGATAACACGCAATCCGTTATAGTTTTTATATCATTCTTAGGTCTCGTTTAAAGTAGATTATTCATATTTCATTCATTTATTGAGTATATTCGGAGACTTTATCCACATTTCGTGTTTTGCGTAGGAAATGAAGACACGAGAAGAAACACGAGTGCTTTTGGCAATCTAACCCCGGAAACGTAGGTTCAACTTGTGCGAGGCGACGGATGGAAGTGAGCACTCAAACACCGAGCGAAAGGAGCGGAAAATAAACCTCAAGTCATGCCCGCTCGGGTGGATTGGGAGTGCCCGGTCGGGTTGATTGCTACCAAATATCCCCGTTGCTTTACACGACTCGGGCTGATGAAGCACACGGTCGGGCATGGTGCCCGCTCGGGCTCAAAGGTGTGCAACCCGGTCGGGTAGAGGTCTTGCACGAGCGGGTAAGGGACATGCCCGCTCGGGTCCTTGATTCTCAACAAACTTTCCTAAGATCTAGAACGGCCAAATTAAAAGATAAATCAGATCTGAAAGAGGGAATTCGAACCAGAAGAGATCAGAGGAGATAGAGAGACATTAGAGCAAGGAGAAGAAGGAAGAAAAGACGGATCTACGGATCGGGAGCGAGGAGAATCTACCGAAGACATCGGTTTATGAATAGGGAGTTATCTCTTTCCATATCTATGTCGAATCTAGACTTCTCTTGTGTTTCCTTTTCTGTATCTATGTCTGAGTAGATCCTTTGCCATGGGTTAGAGTGATTTGCCATGTTGTAACGAAGTCTATGCTTAATGAATGGTGGTACTTAATGCTTTCATTACCTGTACGCCACTTGAATGAATGAATTTGGTATCTATCATGTTTTTAGATTTCATGGTTGTTCTTAATGCTTTCTCTACCTGTACGCCACTTGATTGAATGATCTTAGAAGCCTAATAAACCAACGCCAGGGCATTAGGTTTCGGAACTTAGCCATGACTTAGGGTTAGCCGGTTTAGAATCTACGCCAGGTCAATCGGTTTAATCTAGGGATTAGGATAGCGGCCATAATGCGTCTATGCATGTAAGATACGCAATGGATACATTGGTATATGCATGCTAGATAGTGGACAAGTCTACGCCAGTCAGTTCCTATAGGAGAGCTTGAATTCCCTGAATTCATGATAGTACCTAGACCAATTATCCTTTTGAAACTTCGTTACTTCATTAGGCAAATTCTCGACACCCATGGTGCTTATCCATAAGTTTATTCTCTTCGATTTAGTTTAGTTTAGCTTAACCACAATTCCAACTTTAGTCATCTCACACGTCTATTCAATTAGTTTAGTAGCTCTTTAGTCGCATTAGCTCCTTGTGTTCGACCCTAGTTACTACACGATCCGTATTCTTGCGGAAGCGTTAGTCTAGGTTTTTATTACTTGATATAACGCACATCAAGTTTTTGGCGCCGTTGCCGGGGAGTTAATTACGGCTTAGGAGTTAGGAAACTTTTAGATTAGACATTAGTTTAGATAGAGTCTTGTTTGTTTTTGCTTTTTCGTGTTTATTTTGTTTGTCTATTGTGTTTAGAGTCAAGTTCTATTACTTCTCGGATCTCACGTGCTCTTGTGTTTGTTTTCTTTTTCTTGTGCAGCTTAATTGTGCATGAGAAATACCGGAAGCGCGGATCTAGTTTTCGACCCCGACATTGATAAGACACTCAGAAAACTAAGGAAGGAAACGAGAGCTAGTGCGAGCAATCCAGTTGATAACACGCAAGTACACTTGAACTTCCAACCCGAGGAAGTAGTTGAACAACCATTTGAAGAAGAGCTAATGGCCGAACGTCGAGATATGAACGTTCAAAACGCGCAACAAGTGCAACCGGCACTGACCTATGGATCATACACGGTCCCTAGGCACACGCAGCTCTTGTCATGTATTGCGAGGAGAAACGCCCGCGTAGAGCTTCAACCGGCATTCATCCAAATGCTTGGTAACGCGGCGTTTAGAGGGAGACCCGCCGAGGACCCAAACCAGCATCTTACTGATTTTAAGATGTTATGCCGAACTATAAGGGCTGGAGATGGGGTATCGGAGGAGGATGTCATGTTAGCCGCTTTCCCATTCTCGGTAAAGGACAAAGCGCATGATTGGTTATATTCGCAACCGGCGAATTCTATCGCGTCATGGGGACAGCTGGAGGAGAAGTTCATGACAAGGTTCTTCCCGCAAAGTAAAGCTCAGCTAGCCAAGAACAACATCAACACATTCGTGCAAGGGGCAGCCGAGAGCTTATATGAAGCATGGGAGCGATTCAAGGGCTATCAACGCCTTTGCCCACATCACGGCATGGATCAAAGCTACCTCATACACAATTTTCTCCAAGGACTTATGGACAATACGAGGATCTTGATCGTAGCCGCTGCTGGAGGTTCTTTGAGGAACCTCACTTTCCCACAAATCGAGGATTTGATAGATCGAATGGCTGATGAGGAAAATCACACTGCCGGAGAGTATAATCGCAACACTCCAGCAAGAGTAGCCAAGGTAGATAATTCGCAATCCATACATTCCGAAATTAGCCGAGATGAGAGCCGAAATGAATGGTAAAATCAATGGCCTTTATGAGCTGATGTCCGCCTCATACATAATTTTCTCCAAGGACTCATGGACAATACGAGGATCTTGATCGTAGCCGCTGTTGGAGGTTCTTTGAGCAACCTCACTTTTCCACAAATCGAGGATTTGATAGATCGAATGGCTGATGAGGGAAATCACACTGCCGGAGAGTATCACCCCAACTTTTCGTACAAGAATTCCGACGGTGCATTCAATGCACAACGAGCATCGGGTAACTTCCAGCCGCGTTTGATGCAACGCAATCAAAATTTCCAGCCGAGGACGCAGCCCCAAAATCAGAATTTCCAATCACGTGCGCCTGCTCCTCCGCAACAAGAAGTTAGCCCCGATATCGCGTCAATGCTTGCTCAAATCCTACAAGCACAAAAGGACCAAGCCAATGACATTAGAACGTTGATAACGAATCAGGAAGGGATGAAAGCAGAGAATCAAGAGAGGAAGAATGAGTATAATGAGGTGAAAACGCATCTAAAGATATTGGATACTCAAGTTTCGCAGCTCGCTGCGAAATCCTCTCAACCGCAAGGGATTCTACCGGCACGCCCGGAAGCGAATCCTCGAGCGCAAATCAATGCCATCCATTTGAGAAGCGGTAAGACACTAGATTCCCCTACTCTTCCAATGTTTGAACAGGGAGAACCATCAAGGGCAGTAGCAAAAGAGAGCGATCGCGTCAAGGAGCACAAGGAGGAAGAGGAGCCCAAATACGTTAAACCCGAACCGAGGCCTCCTCCTTTGCCATTTCCTCAACGTCAACGCAAAAAGAACGATGATGCGCAATTTGCAAAGTTTGCGGAGATGTTGAAGAAGATGCACATTACGATTCCATTCCACGAAGCGTTGAAGAAGATGCCTTCATACGCTAAGTTCCTCAAAGACGTACTTGCGAACAAGCGGGATGTGGAAACGGAAACCGTCATGGTCACCAACTCAATGCTACAGCCAAGTCTACCCAAAAAGATGCCGGATCCAGGTATTTTCGTAATCCCTTGTAAAATTGGAGATTATGAGATTAACCATGCGCTAATCGACGTCGGAGCAAGCGTAAGCGTGCTACCATTGTCATTGTATGAGAAGTTGGATCTTAAGGGTAGGATGGATCTTCGACCGACGAGAATGGTACTCACCATGGCTGATCGGAGTGTTAGGATCCCCGAAGGAATACTTGAAGACGTCCCATTGCAAGTAGGAAAATTCTTTGTCCCGGTTGATTTTGTTGTACTAGACATGGAGGAGGACAAGAAAATTCCTATCATTCTAGGTAGACCTTTCCTCAATACGGCTAAGACTATTATACATTGTGCCGAGGGTAGACTCACTTTAAAGTTTGGAGATGAGGAAGTGGAGTTCAATTTGAACGACACACTTAGGCAACCTTGTATGGTAGACTCGGTGTTTTATATTGATGTATTAGAGAGATTAGCCGAGGAAGTGTTAGAGGAGTTTGGGAATATGGATTCCCTTGAGATGGCTCTTCTAGCAGCTGGAGAGGGACTTTACAAAGATCCCCATGAGGTAAAGTATTATACGAAGCTGCTAGATGAGAGAGATGCAAAAGAAATCCCGAGAACCGAGTTAGATGAACTTAGAGCAGAATTCTGCGCGGCCCGAGCACAGCAGGTCGCAGCCTTAGAGAACGATGGATTTTCGGGTAGTTCTCAGCAAGAGGACTTCTCAACTCATGGCCACATGAGTACGGACCAGTTGGAAGGGGTTTCGAGTCAAGAAGACGTTGCGAGCCAGTGCACAACCCTCCGACAATTCCAGACAGATTTCAGCGCACCTCAAGCGGCGTTCATTGATAGTTCAACCACTCCCGACGAGCTTAATGATCGAATCAAGCATCCGAATCATGACTGGAGTGTTGACAAGGCACCGAAGGTGGAGTTGAAGCCCGTACCACAAGGGCTGAGGTATGAGTTTCTCGGACTTAATTCCACGTATCCGGTTATAGTAAATGACAACCTAGATGATTCCCAAAGAGGACGATTGCTAGAGGCTCTTAGTAGATATAGGGGAGCTATAGGTTATACGATAGCGGATATTAAGGGACTTAGTCCTGGGCTTTGCATGCATAGAATTCACCTCGAAGATGACACTAAGACCTCGATTGAGCACCAACGTAGGTTAAACCCTAATATGATGGAAGTGGTAAAGAAAGAGGTACTTAAGTTGTTAGATGCGGGAATTATTTATCCAATTTCGGATAGTGCTTGGGTGAGTCCAGTTCATGTAGTGCCTAAGAAGGGAGGTATCACGGTCGTTCCGAATGCAAACAACGAGTTGATCCCCACGAGAGCAGTCACGGGATGGCGGATGTGCATCGACTACCGCAAGTTGAATGCAAACACACGGAAAGATCACTTCCCTCTTCCTTTTATCGATCAAATGCTTGAACGTCTAGCTCTTCACTCCTACTTCTGTTTTCTTGATGGTTATTCAGGGTTTTTCCAGATTCCAATCCATCCCGACGATCAAGAGAAGACGACGTTCACTTGCCCATTCGGTACATTCGCTTATCGGAAGATGCCATTCGGTTTGTGTAATGCACCCGCTACTTTTCAGCGGTGCATGACTTCAATCTTTTCCGATGTGAATGGAGATATTATGGAAGTGTTTATGGACGATTTTTCCGTTCATGGACCTTCCTTTGATGCGTGTCTAACTCATTTGTGCAAAGTGCTAGATAGGTGCTTGGAGGCGAACCTCGTTTTGAATTGGGAGAAATGCCACTTTATGGTTCGCGAGGGCATTGTATTGGGACACAAGATATCAGCGAAGGGCATTGAGGTAGATAAAGCTAAGATCGAAGTCATTGAGAAACTACCACCACCAACGAACGTCAAGGGTATTCGTAGCTTTTTAGGTCATGCGGGGTTTTATAGGCGTTTCATTAAGGATTTTTCGAAAATTTCAAAACCCCTCACGGATCTATTAGGTAAGGACGTGCCTTTTGAGTTCACAGCGAGTTGTCATGACGCTTTTGAGAAGTTGAAGAGAGCTTTAGTTTCCCCACCTATCATTCAACCACCGGATTGGGAACTTCCTTTCGAGATTATGTGCGATGCAAGTGACTATGCGGTAGGAGCAGTTTTAGGTCAGCGTAAGGATAGAATGTTGCATGCTATATACTACGCTAGTAGGACTTTGGACAGTGCCCAATGCAACTATTCTACGACGGAGAAAGAGCTCCTTGCGATAGTCTACGCGTTTGAGAAGTTCCGGTCATATTTAGTGGGTTCGAAGGTAATTGTTTATACGGATCACGCTGCATTGCGTTACCTACTCACTAAGAAGGATGCGAAGCCTAGGTTGATTAGATGGATCTTACTTCTCCAAGAGTTTGATCTAGAGATTAGGGATAGGAAAGGAGCCGAGAATGGAGTGGCTGATCATCTTTCACGTCTTGCGATCCCCGAGTGCATTCCCATCGATGACTACCTCCGAGATGATTTGGTAATGTCCTTGACTTGTACTTCAATTCCTTGGTATGCTGACTTTGTTAATTATCTAGCTTGTCGAGTACTACCGGAGGGGCTGAACTACAACGCGAGAAAGAAATTTCTCCATGACGTCAAGGCATACTATTGGGATGAACCCTATCTCTTCAAGAGAGGGATAGACGGGATTTTTAGACGCTGCATCTCCGAGGAAGAAGCTCCACACATACTCTCACGTTGTCATTCTTCGAGCTACGGAGGACACTTTGCCGCAGCAAAGACGGCTGCGAAAGTGTTGCAAGCGGGATTCTTTTGGCCTACTGTTTTTAAGGACGCCCACGACTACGTCAAATCGTGCGACAATTGCCAAAGGACAGGTAATATTTCTAGACGCAATGAAATGCCACAGCAATACATTCTAGAAGTCGAGCCATTTGACGTGTGGGGGATAGATTTCATGGGCCCTTTCCCATCCTCGTGCGGACATTCCTATATCCTAGTTGCGGTAGACTACGTCACGAAGTGGGTGGAAGCTTTGGCATGCTCCACGAACGACTCCAAACCAGTGACTAAGATGTTTAAACGTGTCATATTTCCACGTTTTGGAGTTCCGAGAGTTGTGATCAGCGACGGAGGTAAGCATTTTGTGAATCGCACCATAGATGGATTGTTGAGAAAGTACGGTGTTAGACATAGGGTAGCAACGCCTTATCATCCTCAAACCAGCGGCCAAGTTGAGGTTTCTAATAGAGAAATCAAGTCGATTTTGGAGAAAACGGTCTCAAGGTCTAGGAGGGATTGGGCATTGAAACTCGATGATGCTTTGTGGGCTTACCGTACCGCTTTCAAGACGCCAATCGGAATGACTCCGTTTCAGCTTGTGTACGGTAAGGCATGTCATCTACCGGTTGAGTTAGAATACCGAGCTTATTGGGCGATCAAGGCAATGAACTACGACTATAAATGTGCCGCTGAGAAGAGGATGTTACAGCTTCATCACCTTGAGGAAATGCGCCTCGATTCGTACGAAAACGCGAAAATTTACAAGGAACGTACGAAGCGGTGGCACGACCGGCACATACTCCAGCGGACCTTTGAGGTAGGTGATCGTGTACTTGTTTTCAACTCACGTCTAAAACTCTTTCCAGGAAAGCTTAAGTCACGCTGGTCCGGGCCATTCACTATTAAGAGCATCTCACCACATGGAGCAATCGAGCTAATAGGAGCAAACGGTGCATTTAAAGTGAACGCCCAACGCATAAAGCTCTACAACGCAGACAACACGGATCTTGATCACGCTAAGTTCGCTCTTTCGGAGCCAACTCATGAGTAGAGCATTTCGGTCAAGCTCAAGACCTTAAACAAGCGCTTGTCGGGAGGCAACCCGATTGTTTCGTTTTTCATTTCGTTTTCTTTCGGACTATCTCTTTTTCTCTTCATATTGATATACTTGGTGGGATTGTATTTCTCTTTTTGGATTGTGCGAATCTTTTTCGCAGGTTCTTCAATGTCCATATCATCCTTGAAGAGGAAACACAAACACGGGATTGGAAGTTACACAAGGTGCACACGTTCCAACCCTTATTTCCCATTGTTTTGTTTACGATATCTTCTTAGGCTTTGAACACCGGGACGGTGTTTCATTTAAGTCCGGGGGGGTACTCGTCGAGTATTGTCATATGATTAGGATTAGATGATTAGGATTAGGATTAGATGTAGATTTTTGTTTTTAGGATAAACGGATGGATACCTAGCATAAATTTTCAAGTTTTAGTCATTATTGTGCGACCTTGTCGAATCATGAACTATAGTCTAGGTGTGTTTAGAAGACTTCTAGATTCCGATTAGTTGGGTAATTGTGCAAGAAGCCATGACTTATAGTTACATTCACCTCCTAGATCTCGGTACCAAGTATCATATCTCCGTGTATACCGACTAATCGATGCTTGTTGATAGATCTTTAGCGTTCATAAGATTCCACACGCTTATACTCCGCTGTCAACGATTCTCTCCTTGGATAAGTTTTAATCATTTTAGATTTTCATTGACATGAGTACATCGAGATCGATGGTTCGGGTCTAAGTGGTGGGTTGAGGCGCTACTCTACGTCCTAAGGGTTAGATTGATGCGTATACGTCATAATAAAAAAAAATAAAAAAATGAAAAGGGTATTCTTCAATAACGCATCTCTTCACTCCGCTAAGGTTAAGAAACCTTATGAGTGTGCCATAGGCAGCCTGGGTCTAAGTAGAAAGCCAACCTCTTCGACTTCGACGTCCTAGGAACTAAGCGTGGAACCATAGAAAAGAAGAAAGAAAAAGAATAAAAAAAAAGAGGAATAAGAACGAGAATGTAAATTCAATGATATCTCAAGCTTAGGAGAGTTGGTATGGAGAGCGCTTGGACGTTGTTTAGGAGCATGGACTAGCTAGGGTCATTGGTAGAATTGCATAGTTTAAGACTTTCGGTTGATAGAAGTCTGAACTTGGTACGCTTAGGCTTGCATTCATGTGACGCGTTGTTTTGCGTAATGGCTAATTCTTTGATAAGTTTATGTTAGTATCCATTGTTGTTTAATTCTTCTATGACTCGACTTTAGGTTTGCTCGAGGACGAGCAAAAGGTTAAGTCCGGGGGAGTTTGATAACACGCAATCCGTTATAGTTTTTATATCATTCTTAGGTCTAGTTTAGAGTAGATTATTCATATTTCATTCATTTATTGAGTATATTCGGAGACTTTATCCACATTTCGTGTTTTGCGTAGGAAACGAAGACACGAGAAGAAACACGAGTGCTTTTGGCAATCTAACCCCGGAAACGTAGGATCAACTTGTGCGAGGCAACGGATGAAAGTGAGCACTCAAACACCGAGCGAAAGGAGCGGAAACAACACCTCAAGTCATGCCCGCTCGGGTGGATTGGGAGTGCCCGGTCGGGTTGATTGCTACCAAATATCCCCGTAGCTTTACACGACTCGGGCACTCAAGGAACACGACCTGGGAGGTGTGCCCGCTCGGGTCCATTTGGAGTGCCCGCTCAGGCTCATTCATGTCAAGAAAACCCCGTAAGTCTACACGACTCGGGCTGATGAAGCACACGGTCGGGCATGGTGCCCGCTCGGGCTCAAAGGTGTGCAACCCGGTCGGGTAGAGGTCTTGCACGAGCGGGTAGGGGACATGCCCGCTCGGGTCCTTGGATCTCAACAAACTTCCCTAAGATCTTAGATAGTGGACAAGTCTATGCCAGTCAGTTCCTATAGGAGAGCTTGAATTCCCTGAATCCATGATGGTACCTAGACCAATTATCCTTTTGAAACTTCGTTACTTCATTAGGCAAATTCTCGACACCCATGGTGCTTAGCCATAAATATTTTCTCTTCGATTTAATTTAGTTTAGCTTAACCACAATCCCAACTCTAGTCATATCACACGTCTATTCAATTAGTTTAGTAGCTCATTAGTCGCATTAACTCCTTGTGTTCGACCCTAGTTACTACACGATCCGTATTCTTGCGGAAGCGTTAGTCTAGGTTTTTATTACTTGATATAACGCACATCAATGACATGTCACATGGCAAGAGGTGAAGATGGTGATGAGGAAGTGATTTTTGCGTCAACAACATCGCCAAGACACTATTAGATGGCTAAATTGAAGCTTGTCAACCGAATGTTGAAGAATATTACAAGGAATGGGGATCCTTTTTCTAAGAGCCAACATAGATGAGAATGTTGAACTGATGGTGGGTCGATTTCTTCATGCCTTGAACAAGGACGTTGCAGAAAAAGTGAAATCAGACATTAGGAGGACCTCAAGAAATTGTTGCATCTCTCTCTAAAATTTAAAAAGCAACTAAATGAGAAGGGCAAGAGAATCCATAAATTCAACTTCAGATCGTCTAAGGCTTGACCACTCTTTAAGAAGAATGATCGACGGGTTTTCAGACCAAAGCTGCCACCAAAAATTGAAGAAAATCGCGGTACATCGCAAACACATAAGCCCCCTAGAATGAAAGTTCTAATAAACACACGCGTGATATTAGAAGCTACCATTACACTAATTAGTGTCCCTACAAGAAAACAATGATCTTATACGACGACAAGACAATTGAAACCAATGTTGAGGGTGAGCAAACTGATTGTGACTCCAAGAGTGGCAATGACGAGATGGATGAGTAAAAACATGTTAAATGATATTTGTTAGTGGTATGACTTGTGTTTGGTCTATGGTCACAAGAAGAGGAGATGATCCAGTGACAAAACATCTTTTCTATAACATATTTTGTCAAGAACATGATATGCAGTCCTATCATCGATAGCACTAGTTGCAATAACATCGCTAGTTATTCGATGGTAGAAAATATTTGATTAGTTATTCAACGACACTCCAAGCCATACATACTCCCATGTAAAATTTAAGTAAAAGAAAAAGGTTTACAAGGAGTTTTGTATACCTTTTCGAATTTTTAATTAAGAGGATGATGTTTTATGTGACATTGTGCCAATGAAAATCGAACACATTCTACTTGGATGACCATGATAGTTCAACACCAAAGTACAACACAACGACTACACAACAAGTACTCATTCGAATTTAATGGGAAAGAAACCGAGTAAATATTGATGATGCTAAAACATGTATACCTTCACCAATTTCAATTGGCAAAAACACAAAAAAAACTTAATAATTGTGAGTGACCATAAGTTAGATCACGTAAAGTGTGAGGTCTCAAGGCAATCCAAATCAAAGGCTTGTGAGAGCGAACTCGAGATATCAAATATAATTTTATTTGAGAATGAGTGAGGTCAAACAATCATTTTGGTTTGTTAGCTGATTTTTGATTTGTGTGCACAAAAACATGTTTTAGTACTAATGACCTAACGAGTTCTTGTTCAAGTGTTTTATTCAACTCTTGTAGGATTATGATGATGTCATTCCTAAAGAAATTTCGAATGGACTAACTAATAAGGACGAGGCCACGTTTCAAACAAAGAAGGGGAGCAATGCAAAAGAGTTTTGCGACGTATTCGCTCAAATGGATATGAAAAGATGAAAGATGACTCCTCAAGGATGTAATGGAACACTGAAAAAAGATTATAATAGTTCTTACAAGGAACTCGATGGTCTTCCCTAAGAAAAGACACTAGAAATCAAATTATAAACCGACTAGAAAACCCAAGAATCGACAAATGATGCCATAATACTTGTGATCTAGTGTTGATAAACTAGTGAACACACTACAAGAAATTTAACAATTCCAGATTGCCAAATCCGTCTCTAATCCGTCTCAAAACAGGTTTGGGGACGGATTAGGGACGGCAAGCAACCGTCCGCAAATGAACGTCGCCAACACATATCCGTCCGCAAATACATACGGAATATTTAGTGCGTAAATCGTCCGCAATTTCGGACGACAGGGTAGTCTGGAAATCGACGCCAAACCCGGACGTATATCTTTCTTAAAATTTCCGGACGACACTGTTCCCGTCAGGAAATTTTTAAAAAAAATAAAAAATAAAATTTTAAAATTAAGATTTAAAATTTACATTGAAATCGAAATTAAATAATCAATATTTATACAATATTAAAATTATCTATTCACAAACTAGTTGGTGGTAATTGGGAATTATCATCGTCATCGTCATTGTTTTCGACCGTATCCCAATTGATATTGGGCATGTGTTCCTTCATCATCCTAAGCCACTGCTGACGTTCCCTTCTTGATCGTTCAACTTCCCTTTGTAGAGCGTTGAACCCTGAACTTTGTTGTTCTAATTGTGAACTTTGTTGTACTAACAGTGAACTTTGTTGCTCTAATTTTTCTTGTATCTTCGAGATTGTGTTTCGAAATTCCTCGGTCGCAACCTTTTCATTGCCTTTGGAGGAACTTGCATGTTTTGATTTCATTCCTCCAAGACCAAATAAGCGATCTTTGTACGGTATTACGTGGTAGAACACAAATATTGAAATTTAATTTAAATTCAAATTATCAATAAAAAATTTATTGTACAGTTATAATAAATTTACCTCGAAATACATCTCGTTGTATTCTTCTTGAGAAAGAGTCGGTTGCGTCCTATCTTCTCTTGGCAGGATTTAGGACACTCATTCCGATGCCATGTTCACAACATCGTCGTGAATTTGTTTCGCCCTAGAATCTACCCACGAACCGTCAGATTTTTTCTTGTGTGTACGTTCCAACAATTCTACGTACGATGGTTTACATCCCTTCTCTTTCGCCTAAAAAAAATTTAAAAATCATGTTTTAACTATTAAGCAAATGCACTCATAATAAAACTTTCGAAAATTTTAAATCTTACCAAATCCTCGTAAACCTTCGCGAAAGAGCGGGAATCAGCAGTATGCGCACTTATCCCATATACCGTCTATTAGGACGACGAGATCGACTAGCGCACTAACTTTGCTCTTTAACGACAGGATCGTCCCAATAGACACACATCTTTTCCCAGACATTATCTGGAATCCAAAGAGGTTTGACACCGTTTGTCTCCCAGTCTATTTTCACGTCGTATACAAGAGATTTCAATCATATTGCCACATGCTTTTGAAATTTGGACTTTACTAGTGCGGTTATTGCAGAATCCCAATAATTTTTTGCTGAAAATAATGAAATAATTATTTATTGAAATATTATTTGAAGCTTAAAATTTAGAATTAAATGAATATTAAAAAAAAACATACCACGAAAGCTTTCCACCATCATTCCTTATTTCGGGATCGATTCGCTTCCAGTTATAACATGGACGATCATAATCAGCTTTGTCTTTGTTATATGACGATAAAGATGTCTAATACCAAACCTATTAAAACATAATTAAAAGTAAATTAAGACTTGATAATTAATTAGTTACAAAATTAAAATTAAATTTTGTTTATCTCAAAGTGCGCCGGATGAAGAATCTGGATCTAATATAAGGAAGTTTGCGTC
>CM071860.1:36648570-36675666 GCA_036759665.1 Gynandropsis gynandra
CATCGTTGGTTGATAAATCGGAGGCAATGCATCATCGGCTCGACCGGCGGGGGCATTTGCTGATAGAAGGGATATGACATATATTGTGCCGATCTGAATATCGGAACTGGAGCTTTACCGTCTCCACTTATATGTAAATCCTTCTGTCTCCACTTATAGGAACTCTACGAGTTCCTTCCGTGATTTAATTTTATCATTCGTTTTTCCTGTGACATTCGGTACCGTATTGACGATATTATCCAAAATGTTTTTCTCTATTTGCATGACTTCAAGATTGTGGCGAACCTTTTAGATTTTTCCAATACGGCAGACCCAAAATATGCTCTTCTTGTTCCAATTATGGGTAATTTCGTAACCATCAATTCTCGGATGATTCTTCTCTCCACAATCTATACTTCTAGGAATACCCAAAGCAAGAAGTCGTTCATACAATATCTCTTCGCTGGTCAAAACTTGAGGAGGAGATTTCCGCACAACAATATTCCTTTTCAAATTCCTCTTGTTACGTCGTAGTGTATCAATAGGAGGAAGAAAACGGTAATGACAATCAAACCAACTCGTCTTTTGTCCATATTTCAACTGAAAAGCGTCTGTTTCTCCATGCAATATGGACAAACCAATCGACCATGCGTTGTCCATCCAGATAGCATACCATAAGCTGAAAAATCACTTATTGTCCACATAAGAGCACCTCCTAATATAAAATTTTGTCGTCTCGAAACAGCGTACGCTGGAACTCCCCCATAATTCTTTCAATTCTTCAATCAGTGGTTGAAGAAATATATCCAAACTTCTTTTCGGATGATTAGGCCCGGGAATCAATGTTGTTAAGAACAAAAACTCACGCTGCACATATTTGGTGGTAAATTATACGGTGTCATAATAACTGGCCACAATGAATTATTTCTCCATGACATCCCAAATGGATTAAAACAGCAGTGAAAAGGCCTAAATAAACGTTTCGACTCTCAGTTGCAAAATCAGGATATACCTTGCTAAAGTGTTTCCATGCCTCACACATCTGAGGGATGACACATTTCTCCGTCAAGACTTGAATGCTCAGCATGCTATCTCATGTCGCTTGCGGTTTTCTCTGATTGATACAATCTTTTTATCCTGTATGTAATTGGTTGATAACACGTAATCCGTTGTAGTTTTTATATCATTCTTAGGTCTAGTTTTAGGTAGATTTATTAGATTTCATTCATTTATCGAGATTATTCGAGGATTTCATCTACATTTCATGTTTTGTGTAGGAAACGATGACATGACGAGAAACACGAGAGATATTGGCAATTAAACCCCAAAATGACAAGGTTCAGCTTGTGCAAGACCGTGGATTGAATAGAACGTGCAAACACTGAGCAAAAGGAGCGGAAACTACATTTTAGGTCGTGCACGCTCGGGCATCAGAAGTGTGCCCGCTCGGGTAATTGATGCCATGACAATTGGGAAATACCACATATGACGAAATGAAACCGATTTTCCATTTCTTTTCAAATAAAATCGATATTTTCCTCAAACTCGACAATTGATCAAATCCGAAGTTTTTTTCCAAAAAATCATACAGTTGTCTTGGCAAACATCAATCTTTTGTTATGTCAATAAACCCAGTGATCTCATCATCTTCTTTGTTTCATAATATGACTCGACTGCATTATTATCTTCCGGTAAATAATCTCTTACTAATTGCGATATAGAATCCATGCAATTCTCAGAAAGATTATTTTCAGTCTTCAAATTCCTCAAATGTGCAGATAAAGACAACCATGAAAGACCACTTCTACAACAATCATAAAGTGGATGCCTAGCACTTTCTAACATTTAAAAAAAAAAACTTTTTGCTTCTTCATTCAAATTTTCTTCAATATTTTTAGTTTCATTTCTTTCAACGAATGCATTTGGTACCATTTCTACATAAGGGTTTATTTCTACATCTTGAAAAGTCTCAGACACTTTATAATGTACAATACCCCTACTAAAATTTTTCATAACATTACTGGATCGTGGTGCAAAATTCTCTCCATGAGATAACCAAATAAAATAATTTGGAGTAAACCCTCTTACATAGAGATGATTCCAAACGGTTATCTCATTAACAAAATTTTCATTTTTGCATTTGACGCATGGACAAACCAACTTAACGTTTTCTCTATAAACTTGTTGATTTTTCGCCACCGTCATAATTTGTGTAAGGCCTTCTACAAACTCATTCGATACACCTTGAGTTTCCGGATCAATTCTTTTATACATCCACTGTCTCAAAACGAAAAATATTCGATCTCGACGACGATGCCATTATAATCAGAAACGATAACAAGATATGTAGAAAAATATATGAGAATTGTGTGTGAGAAACGAATAGAAGATGAGAGATTAAATAGAAAATTTTTGGACCGATTATGGACGGATTACGGACTAAGATAAATAATTCCCGACGAACCTTCCCGAATACGTCTGCAATTTACGGACGGAGTGCTGTACCATCCGCAATTTGCGAACGGATTGCCACACCGTCCCGAAAACGTCCGCAAATTGCGGACGGATGGTGACTCCGCCATTACGGACGGCTTAGGGACTACGATGTTGTTTGCAAATTTACGGACGGATTAGGGACGGAATTATTTTTCCGTCCTTAAAACGCCCCTAATCCGTTCCTAAATTTAGGGATTGCTATTTCAGTCCGCAAAGTCAGTCTGGAAATCTTATTTTTCTTGTAGTGACACTTGGAATCTCTTCAGATTTTTGTCAGCTAAATCATGAGAAATAGCAAAAAGAAAACACTCTTAGTCCATTAAAACTTCTTTAAAATGCTATAGAATGGGCATTTTATTTATAAGGACCAAATAATAATGGAGAACTGAATACAATTAGATAACTTAAAAATTCAATAAAATCGTTGGATCGATGGCCAAATCTCATGGTCGATATCATATACGTCTTAACCATAAAATCCGTAAAATTAAAGTCATTCGGTACAAAAAAACGCTTAGTTCAACCGTTATCATGCTCTAGCCAAACATTTTCTCATCCTTTAGTTTCGTGCTTCTTTCGGTCTGTTCTCCTTTTAAGGACCTCTTGTAGTCTTTCTTCTGTGTTCTTTGACTTCTTTGTGGGTTCATTTTTCATCTTTTCATGCACATTTGAGCGAAGATGTAGCGTAACTTTTTTGCTTTTATCTTGGATCCAAGATCTCGTCGTAATCATTCTCTTCTTCTTCAAAAGAATCTATCCTCAAATCATGTCCTTTTAGTGCATGGTAATGAGCCAACTCTTTGACTTTTAAAATAAAATGTACAATGTACTTATCGGGTAACTCAATTTTGTAGGTGTTAGGGTTGATGCGTTTTGCAGATTCTAAAGGTTTATCTCCCTTTATCAGAAGATTGGCCTCTCTATGCACACTTGCACCCACACCTCGTATCTTGAATGGATGATTTTTCACACCACATCTAGTCTTTTCTCTATATTTGGCGGTTCCTTCTTCCAAAAACTGTCTTGAGAAGCCTTCAATGAAATTAAAAAATTAGACACAAGATAAATCAAACTTTTAGGAAATGACACCTCTTTTTGCGTAAACACATTCATCAATTGAGTTATAAAGGTCAAGTTCTCTCTAACACTCATAGAAAGTAATGATATTCTCATGGGTGTGCGCTTATTAGCTTTTTGTCTGGATTTTTTCTCAAGACCTCACTATTTTCATCGATCTACCTCATGGTCACTCACATTGTGACACCTCTCATCCATTTGTAGTTGCTCCTCCGTGTCATGTAATTTCAAGACTTTTTGAACTATAGGTGATTCTTCCTTTCCTACCTTATGTTCCTGACAACTTTGATCTGAGTTGTGAGCCATTTGGTAATCACCTTGCACAACATTGTCGTCCAGCTCAATCACTTGTTCATTATCCGCCCGTACCAATATTACCCATTGTTGGTACCTTATGCTCTTTGGTCTAGATGTCTTTTTGTAAGATTCCTCTACACTTCAAATTTTTTGCACAAATTGTCATAGACGTTGATTTGCCTCATAGACGTTGATTTGATCTTACGTAATTTTTTGTTTCTCTCTATATCAGCAACATAAACGAGTGAGCTAAACCATTCATGCAAGCGCATACTAAATAAAGGTCATGTTATCTCTAACACTCAAAGAAAGAAACACCATTCTTTTGGGTGTGCGCTCAAAGGCTTTTGTCTGGGTTTTTCCTCAAGACCTCACTATTTTCGTGGTGATCTACCTCATGGTCACTCACATTGTGACACCTCTCGTCCATTTGTAGTTGCTCCTCTATGTCATGTAATTCCAAGACTTGGCACACTACATGTAATTTTTCATTTGCTACGTCATGTTTCTCGCAACATGTCATCCAAGTTGTGAGCCATATCGTCATCACCATGCACAAAATTGTCGTAAAGCTCATTCACTTGTTCATGATCCGCCCGACCAACATTATCTGCTGGTTGGGATAGTCTTGGGTGTACTGCCTTTGATCCTGATACTTGAGATATATAATGTCATGATATGCACATGAATTTTGCCGGCACCTTCTGCTCTTGGTCTGGATGTCTTTTTATAAGATTCCTCTACGTTTCAATTTTTTTTTGCATTGATAACGCCTATTTTGTTATAGTATTTTAGTTCATTTTCGTAGTTCGTTTATCGAGCATTAAGCATCACTTAGTCCTCTTTCATCGTTTTCTCGTGTTATTGCAGGAAATGAAGACATCAAACACAAACACGAGAAATACGAGCAAATGCTTTACACCACCAACATGCACGACCGAGCACATATGGAAGATGGAGTGCCCGACTAATCTCACCCCATCAGCACGACCGAGCACACAAGGGGAATGAAGTGTCTGACCGGGCTCATAGACAGAAGCAACATCCGACCGTGCAGCACTACCAGCCCGACTGGACTCATGAAACAAAAGCAACACTCAAACGTGCAGCACGGTCCGGTCATAGGAGAAGCCCGACCGGGCTGTAATTTTAGGATGCGCCCGACCGAGATTACTCTTGTGCCTAGTCGGGCATGTTGAACCTGCACACGCTGATTAAGAAAAGGAAAGATTCAGCCGCTTAAACACTCTAGGAAACTCACGAGAAAGAATGGAAATACTCAGCCAACGAGGAAACAAGAAGAAAAGGAAAGAAAAGAAAGAGGAAAGGAGAAGAAAGGGGCCAAAGGCAAGGGACTCATTCGGGAAGAAACAGATACGCAGACGCAACAAAGCAAAGAGATAGAGCAGAACTTAAATAAGGTTAGAGACGGGCGACAAAGCAGGATAACAGAGGAGCTATTGAAGACATCAGTAATAGAATAGGGAGGGATCTCGTTCTTTATCCATGTTTAATATAGTTATCTTTCGTGTTTTGTTTTCTAATTCCATGGCCGAGGAGATCCATAGCCACGAGTTAGAAAGTTTTTCCGATATGTAATGAAGTTTTGTTTTTAATGCTTGGTTATAATATTTGTTCATTTCGGATTGATTGGTTGGTCGTAATGCTTTTATTCTTGTTGGTAGTGTGAATGAATGTTTATAAAAATCTAATTGCATTGGGAGATGAATTGGATTTTGGGACGTAATCATGATATGAAGTTTAAATTGATTTAGAACCTTGGCCGGTCGGTTAATTGAACTAAGAAATTAGGATATCGATCTTAATGCATCTAGTAGGTGAGATTACACAATTGGAGATTGATAGTATGCATGCTAGATAGTGGGTTTAGACATCGAGAGAGCTTTTCCCTAGAAAACAGCTTGAATTCCCCGGATACCTAATGAAATCTATGACCATGATCTTGTTAGAACTTCATTGCGTCATCGTGCATCTCTTAGAACCTGTGGTATTTAGTTAATTGAATTTAATTAGTTGATTAGTTAGTTTAGTTTCATTCGTATTCAAAACATTACTTGATTTTAACCGTCCTATTCATTAGTTTACTAAATTTAGAGTTGCATCGATTACTCGTGTTCGATCCTGGTACTATACGATCTGTATTCTTGCGGAAGCATTAGTCTAGGTAATTATTACTTCAGATTAATCACATCAAGTTTTTGGCGCCGTTGCCGAGGAATTGATTACGGCTTTAGAGTTAGGATACTTTTGGATTAGGACATAGTCCTTTCCGGAGTCTTATGTTTTTTTTTTGGTATTTTTGTTTTATTTTCTTTTGTTGAGTCAATTTTTGTACCTCTCGAAACCTAACCGATTCTTATATTTTTATTGTGTGAGGTACTTTATTGCGCGAGATCGAAGACGAACAAATGTCAAAACATCGGATCCTAAACGCGCCATCAATGCAAGCTGCATTGACCTATGGATCATATATGGCTCCTAGGGAGGACATGACCGATCGTGCAAGGAATCCAACTGATACGCATAATATACCCAATCGACCACACTATGCACTACGTAGCAGATCTTGGTCAGGCTCGTGACCTTAAACAAGCGCTTCTTGGGAGGCAAACTAAGCCCATATCCTTTTTGTTTAATTCATTTTATATTTTTCAGAATTCGATTCTTATTCTTTTAAAATGCATGCACACTATTAGTGACTTCGATATACTGTTCTTTCTTTTTCGGATTGTGTGACTTTTGTTACAGGTTTTCCAGTCTGATATCATCCATAATAAAGGAGAGACGCATATACTCAGCTGCATCAACTCGAGACAGCAAGCACACATCAAGTGCACCTGTTCCTATCTATTTTATTGTTCCCCGAGTTTTTGCATGGGACTCCTTCTCTTAGGTTTTGAACATCGGAACAATGTTCCGTTCAAGTCGCGGGGTAGGGGGTACTCTTCGAACTGTCATGATTGTGATTTTTAACTTTAGCCACCTTTATGCAACTTTGTCAAATGGGGAACAAAAGTCTAGGTTTGCTGAAAATACCTTTAGATATCGATTAGTTAGTTAGTGGTCATGCATAAATCCATAGTCTATAGTAGTGATGTCAAAGTGGATTGGGTTTAATGGGTTAACCCAACCCAACCCATTTAAAATGAAAATGGGTTTTGGTTAAATAGACTAAAAGTTAAATGGGTTAATGGGTTTTAGACCCATTTATACCCATTTAACCCATGAGCCCGTTTATAATTATTATCAGTTTCAACTTTCAACTCTATTGTACTCTCTCACTCTCCTGTTCTCTCTCACGTTCCTCTCTCACTCTCCTGTTCTTTCGCCGGTGGTGGTTCCTCTACTTCTCCGTTTAACCCTCTGTCCGGTGGTTGGCTCGTTCCGGTGGTTGGGTTGCTCGCTCCAGTCGCTCGCTCCGGTGGTTGGGTTGCTCGCTCCGGTGGTTTGGTCGCTCGCACTCTCTCTCCATCCCATCTCTTCTCTCGACGAATCTCTCTCTGCCTCCTTCTTCGGCCTCCCTCCCATTAGGTACCACCTCCTATCCATCGTTTCCTGCAAATCTAATGGATTTAGATTGATATCTAGGTTGATAATTTTCATTCAATCAGTCATTCTATATGCATATGTATATATATTTGCTTCGAGAAAAAATGTCTATGAAATGAAAAGCTGTAACAATCTTTTTATCAATAGAGTGATACTCAATAAACTGAGGAAAAAAACTAAAAAGTTTCAAGTTATTACAATATGGCACCCCGATTTCACATAATTAATTTAGGTTTTAAATATATTCACTTTTTTAATAAATAAAAAATCAATATTATTTGGTCCTGTGGTACAACCCAAATCTGCTATGGAGATTGTGTTGTTCGATGGAGATGTTAGGGACCCTAACCTAGGGTTTCCACATCCAGTTTCTCCATTATCAGAGCTTGTCTATGTATTCCTTCAGAAGGCCCCCTGTTCGTCTCTACCAAAACAAAAGATATAACACATAAGAATTTGAATCTGAAATGTTTGATATAGATTCAAATGAAACCATCAAAATTATACCATTCATCTAACCAATTGAATTGTGTATGTATAAATTTCGTTCAAATATTATTTGAGTGTAAGGTTTACGTCATACTTGAGAACGTAAAATGCTTCATTACTGAATTAAATTCGTATACAATTGCTGTCATAATTCTGAAATGCTGTTATTGTATCTGTAATGGGTCTTTAACTTCTTCAGCCTTTTGCAGTAACTGATAATTTGGAAATGTTCATTGATATTTGTTTTACAGTGTGATCATCGTTACCAATGAGGAGCGGAGAAAGTATTAATGAGGTGTCATCATTAACAAGTGAGTCTACGGAAGCAAATGATCAAGTAAGTACACGAAAACGACGACGTTCGTCACGTGCATAGGATCATTTTTCAACTATTGGGAATAGAATTGCTTGCAATTATTACAAAAAAGATTATCCCGATAATTTCACTAGAAATGGAACATCTACGCTCCTTCGTCATTTGTTGGTATGCAAAGGAACACCTGCCAAATTTTCTGAATTGACAGAGATGCTTGATCATGAAGGAATGGTAATAGCTAAAAAATTTGACCAATTGATGATTCGCAAGTTTTTAGCTATGGCTGTCATAGAGCATGATCTTCCATTTTCCTTTGTGGAGTATAAGAGAATTAGACAACTACTTAAGTATTCGAATCCATATTTCAAACCGATTTCTAGAAACACTCTCGTAGCTGATGTACTTAGATTACATCAAAGTACGAAAAAGAAGCTAAAAGCTGAGATAGCTAATGTTTCTAGTAGGATTTGTTTAACTGCCGATGTGTGGAGATCTATAGCTGTGGAAGGTTATATTTGTGTGACTGCACATTATGTTGATCATTCTTGGTCATTTAACAGTAAGATACTATCGTTTAGTGCTTTGCCTCCCCCGCATTCTGGAATTGAGTTGGCCAATAAGGTTTTTGAGATTTTAAAAGATTGGGGGATAGAGAAAAAAGTATTTTCTCTAACACTTGATAATGCATCGGCTATTGATAGTATGCAAAATATATTAAGGGATCGACTTTGTTTACATAATGGTTTGTTATGCAATGGTGAATTTTTCCACGTGAGATGTTGTGCACATATTTTGAATTTGATTGAGCAAGAAGGGCTTAAAGTCGTCGATTCTGCTTTACATAAGATTGGAGAAAGTATAAGATATGTGAAATGGTCGGAAGGAAGGATAAAAATGTTTGAGGAATGTTGTCAGCAAGTTGATATTCAAAGTGGAATAGGTCTGCGATTGGATGTCTGTACTAGATGGAATTCTACTTATTTAATGCTCAAAGTTTATATCAAACATGAACATGCATTTAACAACATGCAGTTGCTTGATAGAAATTATAAACATTGTCCATCAATCGAAGAGTGGGAGAGAGGAAGAAAGATTTGTGATTTTTTGGAACCGTTCTATGAGATTACAAACTTAATTGCTGGTTCTAAATATCCGAGTTCCAACTTGTATTTCTTTCAAGTTTGGAGAATAGAGTGTCTACTGAAAGATTATAAGAAGAATAGTGGAGATGAGATAATAAAAGTTATGGCCAACAACATGAAGGACAAATTTGATAAATATTGGGAAGAATATAGTATGACTCTTGCATTAGGAGCGGTTTTAGATCCAAGGATGAAGTTTGAATTGTTGGAATTTGCTTACAATGAAATTGATCCTACCACTTCTAGAGAAAAAATCGATCTTGTGAAGAAAAAGTTGGTGTTTCTTTTTTATCAATATAAAAGTAAATCACTGGCTCCAAGTTCTTCGCGAGGATCTACAAGTCCAATGGCTCCGAGACGTCAACAATGCGACCCAAGACGCGACCAGATCGAAGTATGTTGGTCCCGTGACCCGAGCAAGAGCTTTGGAGGAAGAAGCCTTGATCCTACCAGCTGGTCCCGTGACCCGAGCCAAGGCTGCGAAGCTTAAGGACGCTATTATCGGGATTCTCGTGGTCGTCCACGTGCATGAAGAATATTCAAGTTCACGTGAAGTTACGTGCCTAAGGAACGTTATTCAAGCTAAAGCTCGATCCACAACGGTTATTAATTAGGTAAGTGACCGCGTGTACTCTTTTCCCTTCGTCGGTTTCTTCCCACGGGGTTTTCCGACAACGGGTTTTTAACAAGGCCGCGTGTCACTTATTCCCGCGACCTAATTAATAACCCGGGGTTCCAAGAAGAGTTCGCACCCCAACATGCACGCCCATCAAGTTTATCTTCTTGTTTTATGTTTTTTATGTATTAATGTGTAGCCTTGCATGAAGCCTGCCCATTAATGCCACATTTAATGTTTACATAGCCTAGGGTTTCTATATGGCCGGCCATTCCCCCCTTTGTAGAACATCCAATTTTCAATCAACTTTTGAATCAATATACTTTATCTTTTATCTTGAATTCTTGTGAATTCTTGGCTTGTTCGTGCGTAATATCCAGCAACCTCGTTGGTGTGTAATATCCAACGGTTGTTCGTCCTTCGTTGGTGTGTAATATCCATCGGAGACGAACCGGTGAATCGAGAGCCTTTCTCAAATCTCGTGTGACCATCCATCCCACAAACCTTGTGCGACTCGTTGCAGCAAAGCCTATCCATTCCTAACCTAGTCTAGAGCGTTCGACTTTGAGGGTATAACCGACGTTATAGCCATTATCTTCACAAAACTTTGTCCAACCCATCAAGGGGAATGAAGTGCCCGACCGTGCAGCAGTACTAACCCGATCGGGCTCATGAGACAGAAGCAACACCCGATCGTGCAGTACTACCAGCTTGACCGGGCTCATGAAACAGAAGCAACACCCGAACGTGCAGCATGACCCGGGCATAGGAGAAGCCTGACCAGGTTGTAATTTGAGGATGTGCCCGATCGAGCTTACTCTTGTTTCCAGTCGGGCATGTTGAACCTGCACGCGCTATTCTAGAAAAGGAAATATTCAGCCGCTTAAACACTGCAGGAAGTTCATGAGAAAGAATGGAAATGCTCAGCCTAATTGGAAAGAAGAAGAAAAGAAAAGAGAAGCAAGAGGAAAGGAGAAGAAAGGGGGCAAAGGCAAGGGACTCATTCAGGGTGAAACAGACACGCAAACACAACAGAGCAGAGAGAGAGAAAATAGAAAGCAAAACGTAAACAAGGATAGAGACGAAGTAGGATAACAAAGGAGCTGTTGAAGGCGTCAGTAATAGAATAGGGAGGGATCTCGTTCTTTATCCATGTTGAATATAGTTATCTTTCGTGTTTTGTTTTTTAAGTCCATGTCCGAGTAGATCCATAGCCACGGGTTAGAGAGCTTTGCCGATATATAATGAAATTTTTTTCTTAATGCTTTGTTATAATATTTGTTCATTTCGGATTGATTGGTTGTTTGTAATGCTTTTATTCTTGTTGGTAACTTCAATGAATGTTTATAAAATCTAATTGCATTGAAAGATGAATTGGATTTTGGAATGTAGCCATGATATGAAGTCTCAATTGATTTAGAACATTGGTTGGTCGATTAATTGAACTTAGGAATTAGGATAGTAACCTTTATGCATCTATTAGGTCAAATTACACAATTTGGAGATTGGTAGCACACATGCTAGATAGAGGGTTTAGGCAACCGGAGAGTCATTCCCTAGAAAACAACTTGAATTCCCCCAATTACGTAATGATATCTATGACCATTATCTTGTTAAAACTTCATTGCATCATCATGCATCTCTCGAAACCTGTGGTATTTAGTTAATTGAATTTAATTCATTGGTTAGTTAGTTTATTTTCATTCACATTCAAAATACTTTAGAGTTACATCGATTCCCCGTGTTCGACCTTTATACTATACAACTGTATTCTTTCGGAAGAGTTAATCTAGATAATTATTACTTGAAATTAACCACATCATGCACCAATCATCTTAGATGTTGATTCACCTCTTTATGGTAATGAGAGGGTACAAATCAACATCTCATCAATGCACACATTTCATCTTGCATAATTATTGATTTCTTCAGAGTGAGCTGAACTAACCATGTAAGCGTATACTAAATAAACTTTTCTAAAGTTAGAATTACTTTTTTTTAGTTCAGAACAATGATGGCAATAAATAACCGTCTTAGGTTTCGTATCCAACTCTATGTATGCTTCCATATCACTATGTCCAATAAACGTAGAAATCTGCATCTCGATACTTTGATGTCGCCATCAATTTGATCCTTGCATATTAGTTGTGCCTTATGAGACGATCATACTCATTGTTTAGAATCTTAGTAAACTCCTTCTCATTCATGTATAGAGGTTACATATTTTGAGATCTGTGTGGTATCCGTTGTGGCTCTCCACGTGATACTTCTTCCACTTGACCATGTTATTGGTTGATTGTAGTTAATTCTTGCATTATGCGTCGAAACTCATCCATCATTAATTGTAATTGTGTTTTCAATTTTGTTTATCCTCTACCTTGCAATGGTTCTTCGTGATGGTAACATGAACAATAATGAAAAAAAAGATGAACAAAGCTCATGATCTCTCAGTAATGTGTTTCGATCTAATATTTTTACTCGCTCTCATTACTTTTCCTCTACTTTTCCTATTCGATTTAAATATTAGAACTCAAGAACAAAATTTAACTTAAATCTCGATGAATTCAATTAAATCTTGTTGCTACAAGTGTAGAACATCATCGTTATATCTAAGTGTTCTAATCTTATACCTATACACTACTATTTTCTTTCTAGAAAATTTTTCTATTGGATTTTTTTCTATTTTTCATTTTTATTCTATCTCTTTCTCTCTACTTCCTCGTTGTTTTCTTTTCCTTTTCTTTTTCTCCCCTTTTCTTTCTTTTCCTTCTCATTTTCTTTTTTTTTTGTTATTTTCCATTTTCTTCTCCTTCCTTTTTTTTTCCTTTTTGTTTTCTTTCTTGTCTTTTTTCTTTCTTTTCTTTGTTACTTTTTCTTTTCTATTTTCTATCTTATTTTGTGTTTCTTTTTCTAAAATGACAAAAATAAATCTAAACAAAACTAAATAAATCAATCAAAAGAAAGGAATACTTAAAATAAGAAATGATAACAAAATATGCTAACACAAGAACTAAATCGTAATAGCATTTGATATGCACATAAATTGATGTTTTCTTTTTAGATAAATAGAAACAAATTGATATCCTCTAGCAATTTGATGGTAGAATCTGGAATTTTTCTTCCTTAAGAAAGGAAGTCATAAACCCCCAACTATAAACCGATTAGAAAATCCTAAACTAAAAAAATCACGCCACAACACTTTTGATCTAGTGTTATTAAGTCGGTAAACAATCAGAAATTTTCCAAGAATTTGGTACCTAAATCTCAAGAAATAAAATATCTGTTTTAAGATGTCATACGATGAATCCCTTGTTTATAACAACCAAACAATAATGTAAATCTGGATAAAACAAACTAACTTAACAAAATTTAGTAAAATTATTACGTTCGAGTGATTAAATTACTCGATCGAGCGCCACATAAGTCTTAACCTTGAAATATATAAAATAAAGTATATTGGTATAGAAAAACGCTAAGGTCTAGCATTTTCTTGCTCTAGCTGAGTAGTTTTCTGCTCTACCCAAACATTTTCTGATCCTACGGTTTCTTGTCCTTCTCACCCTCCTCTCCTTGTAGGGACCTATTATACTCTTCCTTATATGTTCCTTGACATCCTCGTGGGGTCATTTTCTATTCTTTCATATCCATTTGAACAAACACATTCAAAAACTCTTTTTCCTTACGTCTTGTTGTTTCTCTTCGTGCGACTTGTGGTGGATCCAAAATCTCGTCCTCATCACTACCTCCAATTTATAGGATCAATAACATAACCAGTTTTCTGTGTGGTGCAAATATCTTGATTGAAGTGACATACTTATGTAATATTGAAGAGTAAGAAATTGCAACATCAAATTGCAGAATCATAACGATTTGCCTTTTGAAGTCATTTATGGTCTTATTTCGTTTACACTTTTAGATTATCACCAATACCATTGAATGAACATGTTAACCACTATGGAAAGCAAAAGGCAAAATTTGTTAAGCATATTTTTGTTAAACGAGGAAACACATCTAAGAAGAAATAGAGCAATACACAAAACACGTAAATAAATGTCGAAAACATGGTGTGTTTGACATCAGTGATCTGGTATGGGTTAACATATTGAAGGAATTGATTCCAATTCAACAAAAATCTAAGCTTATACCGAGATTGATTTGTCCTTTCAAAGTGTTGTCATAGATGAATAATAACGCCCATCAGATCAACCTTCAAGGTGAGTATAATTTTAGAAAAACCTTCAACACTTTTTACTTAGTTCAAGACCAACCAGATTTAAAAACTAATCTTTTTAAGGAATAGGAGGATGATGAGGCTATCATAAAGTGTATTGATGACTCCGATCCCGTCAACGATCAATCAGATGACTTGATATTGATATATATATCCGTCACGAGAGCTCAGACGAAGCACTTTCATGCTTACGTGCAACAGGACAAAATTAGTTAAAGCAATGTCATGACCTCGAATGTGTGCATTTAAGGTAACCATGAAATGATTGAGAATTATGCTCGATTGAAATGTGAAAAATAATTTGAATAATGAATGGATCGTGTGTGTAAAGCTACAAAATCATATCGAAACCCTACAAATCAACCTAGAATTAATCATTCTATCTTATTCTATCAAACTTTGTACTTTCATTAAATGTTTTCACATAGTTCTGGATTTCACTTTCCTATTTAAGTTCTTCATTTTAAATTTTATAAACAACAACTTTATATTCTTAGTTTGCGATGTTTTCTCTTTTTGTTATTCGTAGAACTAGAACTAGAGTTTTGTAAGTCATTCCAAAACTCGTTTTCGACTTATTAACCATTGATTCCATTCAATATTTGTGGTTTCATTCAACATTAATTTGTTGCTAAAACGAGTTATTCAGGGGGTTAGGATTGATCATCGTTTTAATTGATTGTGTGAGTCTAGTTGTCGTTTCTAATTGATTAGAGTGAAAGTATTTCACAGCCTAATATAGAGTTTTTGATCCAGAATTACATCAACATAGGTTTCTAGCATTAACCTAACCTATTAGGCTAGATTTCATTAGTAAGCATGAGAAACGAGTTTGACATTAACTTAACCCAAATATTAGTTAAAGAGTTTAAAGTCGTATGATATTATATATACAAAGATATGATTTATATTCTAAATGATAAGAGACAACAAAACATAACACCCTCCAACGCCCATGTTCAGCCTTGGGGTTGTCCACATTACAAATAGGAATCCAAAATTTAAATATTCAAAATTGGAACGAATTAAGATATGATACCACAATTGGGTTGAATTTAACTTGATAACGTCTATTTTGTTATTGTATTTTCTTCCATTTTCATAGTTAGTTTGATCACTTATTTAGACTATACCGAGCATTAAGCATCATATAATCCTCTTCTAGCGTTTTCTGTGTATTTGCAGAAAATGAAGATATCATACACTAACACGAGCAAATGTCATAAAACTGAGCAAAACCATTATCCACTCAGCTATGCACGGTCAGCATCCAATAATCATAAACCGAAGAAGAGAAATGGAAGCTAGCCAGCTGGAACACACATGGACACACGACTGGAGTAAAATGGAAACCTTCGGCTAGAGCAATACTTGGAAGGACACAGCTCACCTAAAATGGAAACTTGTTGGAGAAAAAGAGGCAGGACGGTGAGCAAGCAAATGGAAACTCCAACCGCTGCAAACAAAAATGTAAACTACAGCCGCCTACACAAGAATAGAAAACTACAGCCACTGGACAAGAATTGGATGTGCACAACCAAATAGGAAAAGAACGAGAAAAGGAAAAGAAGAGAAGAGAAAAGAAAGACGAAGGGGTCAAGAAGACAAGGAGAATTCGGATAGAACACAAACAACAAACTAATGGAGAGAGCAAGCGAGAACAACATGCCGGAAGGCTGGAGACGGGAGGACGAGCTCGGAACGCAGGGGAACTGTTGAAGACTACGGTATTAGGATAGGGAGGAATCTCATTTTGTATTTATGTTTACAATAGTTTTCTTTTGTATTTTGTTTTCGGAACTCATGTCCGAGTAGTTTAGTAGCTACGGGTTAGAGTTTTGTCGATATGTAATGAAGTCTTATGCTTAAATGCTTGTATATTTGATTGTTTACAGATTGACTGACTGTTCTTAATATTTTTGTTCTTGTTGGCCACTTGAATGAATAATACTAAAAGCTTGATTGCAGTGGAAGATGAATTAGATTTGGAACAATCCATGATTTGGGGTCTTAATCGATTTAGAATCTTGATCGGTCGGTCGACTGAACTTAGGAATTAGGATATCGATCTTAATGCATTTAGTGTGTGATATTATGCAATTCGAAGATTGGTTGTACACATGCTAGATAGTGGGATTAGGCATAGGAAGAGTCATTCCATAGAAAAGAGCTTGAATTTCTCGGATATGTGATGATATCTATAATCATGATCTTTGTTAGTGCTTCATTGCATTATCGTGCATCTCTCGAAACCTGTAATGTTTAGTTTATTGAATTTACAACCGTTTAGATTAGTTAGTATCTACTTTGAATTCAATCATTAATTTGTTAATTGTCCTATTCATTATTTTACTAGCTTTATAGTTGCATTGATTCCTTAGTGTTCGACTCTGATACTACACGACCCGTATTCTTGCGAATACGTTAATCTAGGTTTTATTACTTGAAATTAACGACAACATAACTCAACTGAAGCACTATCTCAAAAATCAAAATTGTCTAAAGCCATATATATTAGTTATAAACTATAATTGATTTGTCAGCGATATGGACAAATTGAATATATACTAACAATTATAAATTGTTGGATCATATATCGCCTTGTTAATGGCTTTCAGTGCCATGTTAATGGAAGATGCAGGTTCTCGTGTTTAAACGTTACTTTCAGAATGACCCAAATTGTCCACAGTCCCAAATGATTTTATAAAAATCCAGCAACACCGTCTGATAGCTACCATTATAAATCTCAGCCAACCATCATTAGTTGGGCTTTCTTACAACTTAATTAAGTGTTAAATAAGAAGATAATATGATACTCATTACAATTAGTCGAGCATGATTAGGAAATGATTGATAAAAAAGGAAAGATTATTGTTTAGTTCTGAAATAATCAAAATCTCAAATAGTTTTCTTTGTGTAAATGCAGGAAGTAAGAAAGAAAGAGGAGTCAAAGGAAGGAGACAGATTAGGTGACGTGGACGCCACCACCAACTTCTCTATGGTCACTCCACTACAAGATTTTATCTTCATCCATGGTTCGTGCCCCTACGCACGCACACCCACTTAAGATAAAGCCTCTTTGATGCTACTCTTTTTCCTTTTTATTCAAAACTAGATGATACCCTCGCGTTGCGCGATTTTGTGATAATTACATTGTATAATTCTTAAAAGTTATACATAATTTATTAATTCAAATTGTTATGACATTTGATATATATCATTCAACACAAATGCACAAATTCTAATTTTCAATGTAAAAGTTTAAATAATATATTTATAATATGTAATGAAAACTAACAATGCCATTTATTTATAAGATCATTAAAAGTTTTAAACCTAATTTGTTGGAGGTAGTGATTGCACTTGAATTTTTCGCATGATTGTTTTTCCTATTCATACCTGCATAATTTTTTAAGACTAAATTTAATTTATAACTTGATTTAAAAACAATTATTGAGGTATGAACATAATGTGAGAATATTCAAAACTAACTTATGTTTGAATTTTTTTATTGTCTTTAGATTTTTATTGGTGTAGATATTTGTAGAGCATGAAGGTCGAAGTGCTAAAAAATATGATTGATATATTCACAAACGATAATTACACAACGACATGAACAAAAATACATATATTAATCAATATAAGTGGTAAGTTTTTTTATTATCGTTTCTCAAAATCTAGATGATACTTGCATTGTACGGTTTTTTGATAATTAAAATGTTTTTTTATTAAATGTTATATATAATTCATTAACATTGTTATCACATTTGATATATGTATTAGCCAATACATTAATTCTAAGTATCAATATAAAAGTTGAAATAATAGATTTATAAGATATAATGTAAAATAACATCGTGATTTGTCCATAATATCTTTGAAATTTAAAACATAATTTATCGAAAAAGTTATTTCATATTTTGGATATTAGTTTTGCACATGATTGTTTTTTTTCGTACCTGAATAATTTTTAGGATTATTTAATCTATTACATGATTAAAAAAATAATGAGGTATAGACATAATTTGGGATTCTTTAAATAAACTTTTATTTGAATTTCTTGATTGTCTTTAAAATTTGATTGGTATCGATGTTTGTGGAACATGACGATCAAAGTATTAATAAAACTTATTGATACATTTACAAAGAATAACTACGCAACAACATGAACAAAAAAATATTAATTAATATAGGTGTTAATATGTTTGATATTGTTGATCATTATGAGAATAATGCATGTTACGACCATAACTGTATGATTTTTCTTTATAAGTTAAACATTTAAGAAAGTGGATTTCTTTATATTATTCTTCAGGTGTAAAGAATGTTTCCCTCTTTTAGCAGTTGGGTATGATGATCCTCGTGTGAATCTTCACATTTATAACGGTGTAAATTACTTCTTTTTCTTCTCTTTTCAAACTAACTTACAGCTCAACCATTGTTCTGCTTGCATGAGTTGCTTTTTTTTTTAAGAATGTTGTTGAAAGAACGTATGATGCTCTGTCGAGGGGAGCAGCGGAGGGACTTTTTATCTTTTCTATTGCAGGGTTCGACGCCAACATTGGCCATGAGGCAAACACACGCGCAAATTATGAGAGCAGCATACTGGAGTTAGAATTTCCAAGGCCAATTTCAAAAACAAATTCAAATTCTGCTCGGAATAGACTGGAAATAAGGGGAAAAAATTCTGAAATCAAATTTGGTTAGGAGGGATCTATATTGGAGCAACAGCTGTGGTGGAGAAGACAGATAACTAATTAGGAGGTAAACGAATTACGGGCAACATACCTAGCTGTAGCAGAATTCTTCTCAACCATGGCAGTAACATTCCCACAGAAAAGTAACACCAGAAGCCTGCCAGAAACATCATACCTAAACCCAATAAATGTATCGGAGGAGAAAAAGACGCAATGATCATAAACTATCACTCATCACCAAAATATCATGCAATACCCAGACCATACCAATCCTTCAAACCTGAAAGTTACCCAAAACCTACACAAATATTGGATTCACACCTTTCCAACTATTTTTTAAGGCTAGAAATAAAAACTGTAACAATGCTAGGTTTCATACAGTTATATTATGACTAACCAATCTGCCAGCAGAAAACCATTAAAAACATCGTAGAGAACAATCCTGTTGAGGTTCCATATTTCTCTTGTTTCAAAAGGAAAAGCAAAATTTAACTATAATTTGTAAGTGCAAAGAATACTAAGGAATCAAGACGAAAACAAATTAAAAATAGAGCATGGAACCTGGTGAGTTTAAATGATACAAGACGACCAAATATAAAAAAAAAAGTGTCTGATGCACAGAAATCAAGTAGTTCTAGAGATGATATTCTCCAAGCCGTGGCAAGCAAATCCAAACAGACAATGAAAAGAGCAAGGAAGAAAAACCAAGACAAATAGAAAAGAAAGGACTCCATATATATATGATTGATGATACTGTCCAGCATGATCTATCAACTACACAAGCCTAACACAACAAAAGAACCAAACAGGAAGTACATTTTCCTTTTGATCCATCGACTAATCTGTTTACTGACTCTGTTTTAAGGTCGAAAAATCTAGGAATATATGACCAAAACACAGACAAGATTCCAATGCAATTCTCATTAACAATTTAACCATTTTCAATCGGAAAGTATGATCAAGATCTGATGTAATTATCAGCAACAATCACACAATTGTTAAGTCGGATGTAGTTATCAATGAAATCAGAATCTAAAGATACAACCAATAGATATAAATCAAAATACAAAAAGTGTTTCCAGTTCCCATTTGCGACACGAATAACCAAAAGGGAAAAACATCGCTGTAGTCATATTTGCAATCATGTTATATAAATATTATATTTTTATTTATAGGGTTAAATATATGATAAACGAAATATAATTATAAAAGTGTGGAATGAATTAAAACTTTGCAGAATTGTACAACTGAAAAGGCAAAGTCTAATAAAAGCTAAGGTGGGTGGAAGAGTGGGATAGGCGAGGCCTTATTTCCCTTCTTTTCACTGGTTAGTAAAGATTGTGTGGATGGTATTTCCCTTAGATGGTGACATAGTTGAACATGGTTATGGCACAATCATTCTGCCAGTAACCCAAATCAAAGCTTCGAACACCATATTTGCAAAAACCAAAAAAATAGAAACATAATTTAAAATCAGAAATCAGATGGTGATGCTACTTTAAGCAATACAGCATGGAAAGGATGCACAAACCAAGGAACACGTTGTTCGATAACTCATGTTCAAGTTCTGGGAGTGAACACCATTCATCAAGTTCTTGGGTTTTACCATAATACAGAGCATACTGAAATGATCAACGCATATTACCGAATGAATCATATAAATCAAGAAGGAATAGTTGACAGCGGATCCTGTTACCAGTGGGAACGACTGCTATGTTCGTTCACGTTGTTGGATCCAGCTGCTCTAGCATTCCTTCCAGCTTGAAGTACATTCCAGACTTCATTAATGTTTTCCACTTTTGCCTCAACTAATCCAGGAACATGATGAGATCCTTCATGAGATTGTTTTATCTCCAATCTTGAAGCGGCCTAAATCCATGATCGTGAAACATCACAGTCGCGCCGGCTTCCTCTCCATCAGCAGTTGCGCCGATACCGGCTTCCTCTCCATCAGCATTCCAAAATTAAAATTTTATGTGAATTATAGTCTCGCCCTATATATATTTACTCTATTTTTCTTTCTTCTTCAATCTAATACAAGAATTTATTATAAGGTTGAATGATTGTGCAGCAAAATCTAAGATATACTTTGATAAAATAAACAGGTAATTAAGGAAATTAGCTAATTTGCTAAGATAGAAACAAAGGAATGAGCCAACTATTGGAAGTACCTGAACTACCTCTAGGAAAGAACTCGACCACCCTAGCTTGTCGGCGAGAGGAACGACGGCAACGGACATCAACACTTGATTGGCGTTACAGAGACAAAAAACCTACTCCCCACGCCTCCTCCTTAAAAACCCACCTAAATATTTACAATTTCTATGAAAACCCACGAAAAAGACAATCCATTTCAAAACAATTTCAGGCAAACAAATAATACCGCAAACTGTTTAGGATCAGGCCAAGCCATCTTCGTGAACTTCTTGACGGCGATCCAACGGAGATTCTGCAACCGACCCTTGTAGACAAGATTGGGGACTTTCTCGCCGTTCTCTGAAACGTTGTTGACGGAGCTGAAGTTGTTGGTTGCCGCTTTCAGGTCGACAAAGGAGAACTCCGAGAAAGGCGCGACCCCTCTAGTGATTCCTCCGTTTTCGATTCCACCGGAAGCATCCGTTGTCATCGCAGCATGGTGGTGCTGGGCCGCTTGCTGCAGGTGCTGGGTTTGGCCAGTCCTAACAACTTCATTCTCTCTGTTATCTTCGCTTACGCGTTAGCCTCACCTCCTCGAAATAACCGATTTTTTTCTCCTTCTTCCTCCTCGCCGCTGAGACGATGGTCGTCCACCTTCTTCTTCGTCGAGCTGTAACCTCTGGATTTCACATCATCTGACCCGGTCGCCACTTCAATTTTTTTACTTGGAACCGACATGCCGGAGATGATGCACCGACGATGAGCGGCTGCAGGGTTATACTTCTTCTCCGTCGCCGATGCCACTTCGTCTCTCTCTAGCTTCCTTTGACCCGCCGACGACAGGCAGATGGCCTCCCGTCGGATCTGATTTCCGCTGGTTACGGACCCGATATTCAAAAGGGTCTTATGGGTTTTGATCGGACTCCAAGAAAAGACGGCTGAATGGGAGGAGATGGGTTGCAGGTAATACAAGATTGAAGCTGGTATGAAACGGATGAAGAGGAAGAGGCACTAGCGGAATGAATAGAAAGAAAAGAATGTGGGAAACCACGGTGTAAAAACAAAGGGGTTTTTTCCTCCCGCTGACGTGGCAGCATGAGAGGGAAGGAAAAAACCCCTCTTTTATATATATATATGATTCCTAACCAATTTAAACGATAACGTATCGACGATTATCTTTTTAGATGTAAAATGAATTTATTTAAAAACATTAGATTTGTGAAGATGTCACAAAAAATGTTTAATGTCCGATAATCGTTAATTCTCAGAAAAAAAATATCACTATCAATTGATTATAATGTGTTTTATATTACAATACACAAAATAATATATAAAGGACTTAATTCCTTTCAAAATTCCTATCACCCATGTCATTCGATATTCATCCAAACATGCCCTGCATCTACATGAATCCTGCATCTAACATTTCACACTCATGCCTTCATATGCTTATGCATCATACATAAAAGCATACATGTATTCATACATAAAAGCATATATAAAAGCATACATGCATGCATAAGTGCGTATCTGTTTTATAAGTCAATTACAACCATAGGCTCTAATTCAAATAGCTTTTTCCCAATAGGTAATTAGTTTGAATAGATGAAAAAATTAGTCTAACAATGAAATTGAGAAAAATATGTTAAATTGTTTGTAATATAAATTTAAAACATTGTTTATATATTGATGACAAATCTTTAACAATTTTGAAAATATAATGCTCTTTGTTGATCAAATTAAGATACAATTAGGTGTATATATGGACTAATGAATAGTTTAAAAGTAATTAACCTAACATAGCATTTATAGAATACCATCTCTACCCTCAAATTGGTGAATGCAAATTTTACAAGCCAACTTGAAAACAAAGAAATTAAAGTCCTTTCTCCCTAAAGACTTAGTGAGGATATCGAAAAGTTCAAGCTTTTACTTGAGGTTCAAGGTTCAATGTGAGCAGTAATCGCTGGGCTAAATACTTGAGGATGATATATAGAGGAAGGTGAGTCTTGTAGTGATGGGCTAAATACTTCAACAATGTGTATGATTTAATCATGTATATGCATAGAGGGTGTCATATGATGCAAGCTATGCTCCATAATAGGATTCAAAACAAGTAGTGGGTGTGAATCTAGAGGCATGGTGGTGATAGCAGAATCCGTCGTATCCAAGAAAGTTGAGGAAAACAAATTGTGGTAAATGAAAAAGACCTATCCAAGACCGGGGCATGAGTCATCTCAAATGACGGAAGAGAACCCCCTCCCCCCTTTATAACTTGATCCACTGAAGAATTAATGTCTGCATCATCACCAATGTTAAATGGTTTGACAAGAGAGTAGTATCTGCAGACATATCACCCATTGCAAAAAAAGAAAAGAAAATTTGTGTTAAGAAAAAATAACATCTCGAGTTAGGAGTAAAAATCACAGTTAAATATCATGCATCCAACATTCTTTCTAAGAGTTAGGACAAAAAAAACTTTTCGACTTCGTGATGCAAATTTACGAGTCTTCTGATTGTGTACATAGTATAATGAATGAAAAAGTCGAATAAGGTCGAATGACAAAAGAGTACCATTTAGGACTTTGTACGATGTTTTCCAATCAATAAGAGGTGTGAGAGTACGCGTTATGTCGGATTGGAAAATAGAACACGCACCGCATCAAGTATATGACGGTGTTTACGCTCCACTTTGCTATTCTTTTGCGATGATCATATATTACATGTCTTATGGTGAATACCAAGTTTTACAAAATAATCATTCATCTCCATAAATTGCGTCATGTTATGAATTTGAATAGTTTAGATGGCAACGTTATAGATACCTTCCACCATCACAAGAAAATAACAAATACACTTGTTCACATCTGATATTATTTAATAAGTAAAGCCATACAATTGTGGAGAAATATTAAAAATAGTGAAAAAATATTGAACGCTTAAGAAAGATGTAGTATGGTCAATTCCCACACATCACAATGTACCAATTGAAAAATACATGATGTTTTATTAGTGAGTTTGTTTGGATCAAAAATTAATATATCTAGCCTTATTGTCTAAAAAAATTGAATATCAAGAGCAGAAACTGAACTTGTGAGAAGATGAATAACCCAAACATGCATACCAGGACATATGATAGACTTGTCTGACCAGAAGCTGATTCACAATCTCCTTATAGAAGTAGAGCCGATTGTGATGTTCAACTGCTCCGATCAACATCCTCGTAATGTGGTCTTGAATAACATAGAGCTAATCAAGGAATTGTATGACATTTTATTTCACAAAGCAACTGAGAAATAGATATGAGATTACAACTTAAGATCGAAGCATAATAGACATATTTTATCCACATAGCACCACAGTTCCTTTTTGCGTCAGAACCGTACACTTCCCATTAGGAAGAACATGTTAAAATATCAACAATTTTGGCCATAAAATTGCGACATCTTGACATATGATTGCCTATGTGAGAGTAAAAAATCCAATTAACAATACCATATTTACTAGAATGAGAGTCTCCGTTGCACCATGAGTAGTGAATTCAAGTGATTGAAAGAAATGTGCGAGAGACTCTCCAAGCCTTTGGAGGTCGAAGATGAAGAAGAATGCATCGTCGTGGCATTGACATGCAGTACATGTGACTGATGCGTTATCAGAGTTAAATAACCTAAACTACCCGCAAGTGCACGGCACATGTGTAGTATTTTAGGTGTCGATCCCACTGAGACTACGCAACACAATCTAAACTCGAACTATGAATCAAACTTGCTAACGGAAGAATATGGATGAAGAATTGAAATACTGAAAGTAAATAAACTACTTGGGTTCTAACGATAAGACAAACGTCCTAGGAAACCGGTTTCACCACAAGACTACCGAAACCGACGATCAATCTATCTATCATGCAATCTCAGTTAAAGCTATCTAAGGCAGACAATCCTAATATGATATCTACCCTCTCTCGAGGCATATACACGTGATCTAGATAAGTTGCCCCCTACTTTCGTGGCTGACACCTTGAACTAAACCCATAAACTCTTTGATTCGCCCGTTTTACCCTCAACCGTTGCTACCCTACTTTCGTGGCCTAACCTCGGTTGTTCTAAACCTGATCTTCTAGGACTAGAATTCTCCTTTCGGTCCTTCTCCTAATCCCTTACACATGGATCTACGTGGCCTTTGTAAACAAAAGTAAATTAAGCGCTCAGATAGAGAATAGATGAACTAAAACGGGAAGATGCATTAAAATAGATCAAAAGTGGTTCCGGGATAGCCAAGGCCTAATCCCTTCTCCTAGAACAAACTAATCCCTTCTCCTAGAACAAACAAACTACTCGCTCATGCGTCTGTAAAGAAACATAAACAAAGTAGAAAGTCTAAGGAACATGAAAACCAAACAAAGCCGAAGTGTCGGTGCTTGATCTACAATGCTCCTCGCTTGTCTCCTCGCTAGAATCTCCAAAATCACGAACTGAATTGATCTCTGCTTTCAGCTTGCTTCAATGACGTCTTTTGCCTCCTTTTAAGCCTCCTAAGTCGGTCCAATTGTTGCCTCAATTGCCCCCACGAGTTCCCTTTGTTTTAAGTTAAGTTTACTTAACTTAATAGGCAGTTTCGGGCCGCGACCCGCTCGGGCGGTCATTGTGCCCGCTCGGCTGCGGCTAGGGTGAGTCGCGCGGATTGTGTGGCTGGAATACATGCACGATCGGGCATGGTATGTGAGCCCGCTCGGGCACAAGGCAAATGGTCGGGTATCCTTACCCGAGTCGTGCAGAAATGCGCACAAGTTTGGCCGTAGGTTTTGCCCGGTCGTGCAAGAGTTGTGCCCGACCGGGTGGAGGTTTTCCATGCTCAATCTCGTCCCGTTTGTCCCGTGATGATCCTCGAAGTTGCTCCTTAGCTCTGTGCATGTCCTTTTAGCTCCAAATTGATCCAAATACGCATAAAGACCTGTAAGAACATGAAAACACGAAAACAAGTAAAACGGAAACAGAATCATACGTAAAACATCACATATGTATCAAAAACGTCTCCTAAATCGTGCAAGAAATACGTATGAAAACGAGATGATCAAAATCCCCCAGACTTGAATGTTTGATTGTCCCTTAGCAAACGTAAACGTGGAACACATGGGGTATGAAAACACGAGAATTCCCCTTCTCCTAGAAATACCGCTAAAGCGAACCTAACCGATCAACTAGCATGTCGAGAGCAAATTCGGCCTAATCGAGTTTTCAGTCTTAATCCTAGGTCCACCACGGTTACCCATGAGAAAGTAAATCAAAGGAAACTGGACACGCTACCGTAACTCCCTCCACCAGACAAGACTTCAGACAATGCTAAACCTAGATCAACCGAGGATACTTGTTTCTTTCTTTCCGAGCTTCTTTCTTTCTTTTTCTTTTCTTTTTATTTTTTTTTCTTTCTCTTTTTATTTTTCTTTTGATGACTTCTTTTTCATTTGTTTCTTTTTTTTATTCTTCTTTTTTTTCTTTGCATACACACTAGGCTTCTAGGACGTCGGATTTGAAGGGATCCAGCCTTTACTTAGACCCAGACTACCGATGACGGTATACTCATGCATCTTGTGTAAGAGTGCAGCGGAGTAGGCGGCTTTTTGTGCCATGCCCTTAGGACGTAGAAAGATGATCGCCAACCCACCACTTAGACCCGAGCCACCGAAGAAGTAACAAGGTCGATGCACTCATATCGATTTTTGATCATGCTTTTTAGGCACTATTTCTATCGACAGCGGAGTGTTAGTGTGCGCTTTTTACTCTGCAAAACGAGCTCGATTTTATATGATCCAATAATCCTCAATAGATCAAAAGTAAAGCGTCGTCTACACGAAGTATAACCATCTGGGTAGAAAGAATAAACGATAAACTAGCCTAGCAACCTCGTCTAAACCTCCCCATAAGCAACACTAGGATTCCCAAGAACTTTGACCTATTGTTTTTCAGCCGACTAATAAGCTCTAACGCTTAGGGAAAACCTAGCTCAATCATGCAAAGTCTCACGGAAAAGGTTAACTTCTTAAGCATCCTAAG
>CM071860.1:36697606-36732606 GCA_036759665.1 Gynandropsis gynandra
AGATTTGGCTGCAGCATCGAGTTAGTAACCATAACGGTTTCCGTTTCCACATCTCGCTTGTTCGTAAGTACGTCTTTGAGGAACTTGGCGTATGAGGGCATCTTCTTCAACGCTTCGTGGAACGGAATAGTGATGTGCATCTTCTTCAACATTTCAGAAAACTTTGCAAATTGAGCATCCTCGTTCTTTTTGCGTTGGCGTTGAGGGAATGGCAAAGGAGGAGGCCTCGGTTCGGGTTTGACGTATTTAGGCTCCTCTTCCTCCTCTTTGTGCTCTTCGACGTGGTTGCTCTCTCTCGCTACTGCCCTAGATGATTCTCCCTGTTCAAATGTTGAAAGAGTGGGCTGATCCGATGTCTTACCGCTTCTCAAGTGAATGGCATTGATTTGTTCACGAGGATTTGCTTCCGGTCACGCCAGTACAACTCCTTGCGGTCGTGTTACCCCTTGTGCAAGTTGTGCGGATTGCGTCTCCAATTGTCTAAAATGGGTTGAAAAACTCTCTAACTGCTTCTGGGTTTTCTCATGACTCCTTTGAATATCCTTAATCGTAATACCTTGATCCTCTTGGACTTGGACGATACGAGTTAACAAGGTATTCAATTCGGGGGTTGCATCGGATTGGTTTGGCTGTGATTGCGATGCACGTGGCTGATGGTTCTGAGGTTGGGGATTCGTCCTTGGCTGAAAATTCTGATTGCGTTGCATCAAACGCGGTTGGAAGTTCCCCGATGAACGTTCTGCATTGAATGCACCATCGGAATTCTTGTACGAAAGATTGGGGTGATTTCTCCACTCGGGGTTGTAAGTGTTACCTAGAGGCTGATTGTTGCTCACATAACTCACCTCCTCGTACCCTTTAGTTCCTTGCTCTTCCGGCTGCTCAAAGCACTTCGATCGATTCGCTTCGGACATCATATTGAAGAGGCCACTGATTTGACCTTTCATCTCAGCTAGCTCGCATATATGGCATGTGTGTCGTTCACGTTAGCTACCCTTGCTGGAGTGTTGCGATTGTATTCTCCAGCGGCGTTGCTACCTTCATCAGCCATACGATCAATTAGGTTTTCGATCTGCGAAAACGTGAGGTTGCTCAAAGAACCTCCAGCGGTTAGTCGATTTAATGTCGCTCAACCCGATTGTTTTCTCCGTTTATTTTCATTCCTCTAAAAGTTTTTTGTCTATTGTTTCTATGGTTCCTATACTGAAAAGATTCGCATATGTAGATTGCAAATATTACATACTCCTCCAAATATCTAAGGTCCAAACAAATACGAAAAAAATAAAAATTGTTCAATAATAAACAATATATTTATACACATCCGATTCTCCTCTCGGAGAATTTGATCAATAATAAACCATATATTTAGACATATATATATATTTATCAACCCCGGAATTATTGATCTTTATAATATAAATTTTCTTGGCTAGACTAGTGGGTACATCTTGATTCTTCTTGATATTTCAATCTATTTTTTCTTAATTTATTATATTTTCTTGACTTTTCAAAATATTTTATTCTATTTATTGTTTGAAATTGAATAGATGCGAACTCGGCGAATTTACGGGTTTAAGATGATAAAATGACAAAAACCAATCAAACAATACATTTACAACGTCAAACTAATGAATTCCAAATTAGGGTCGCATGCGTCGCATGGGTCGCATGATCGCATATATTGATGAATAGATGCGAACTCGATGAATTTACGGGTTTGGGATGATAAAATGACAAAAACTAATCAAAACAATACATTTACAACGTCAATCAACGGTTAAAACAGATTGTGACCCATGTGTACCTAGTTGAGTTGTGTATAACCAATGCCCGTGTTTCAAAAGTGATAGTAGTGTTTTAAGAACTCGGGGGATGATTAAACAATACATTTAACATTTTCTTCAAATGTCGATATTATTTATATTATTATCTATATTGATTCTAGATTAGACATATACAACTCAAATATATTGTTAATGGCATATTGATAATGGCATGGGTCGCTTGGTCGCATATATGCCAAATTAGGGTCGCATGATCGCATATATTGATGAATAGATGCGAACTCGACGAATTTACGGGTTTGGGATGATAAAATGACAAAAACCAATCAAAACAATACATTTACAAAGATTCTAAATCACAATACATTTACAAAGATTCTAAATCACAATACATTTACAAAGATTCTAAATCACAATACATTTACAAAGATTCTAAATCACAATACATTTACAAAGATTCTAAATCAAAACAATACATTTACAAAGATTCCAAATCAAAACAATACATTTACAAAGATTCTAAATCAAAACAATACATTTACAAATATTCTAAATCAAAACAATACATTTACAAATATTCTAAATCAAAACAATACATTTACAAAGATTCCAAATCAAAACAATACATTTACAAAGATTCTAAATCAAAACAATACATTTACAAAGATTCTAAATCAAAACAATGTTGAGAAAAATGACCAACAACTCTTCCCTAGTCTCAAGGAGCCGACCTTTTTTAGGAGCCGACCTTTTTTTATGGATGGTGGTTACCGAGAGCTCACCTATAAAAGGCAACCGAGGGCTTAAGAAAAATCATCCAAAAAATAGTTCATTGAGGGTCGCATGGGTGCTTAATTATTTTTCCTAACAAACAATACATTTACAAAGTCAATCAAAGATTCTGCACGCATTCTATTTCCACTGGAGAAATAGTTCATTGAGGGTCGCATGGGTCGCATGGGTCGCATGAGTTCACTGGAGAAATATTACATTAGCAGAGAGTGACCCAACACCGTCACCTAAGTCACCCCCGCAACTCGTCAGTGACTGCATAGACCCTGAGTCCGCCGATTACCAAGACCTTGAGTAACACATAGACAGCATGATGCCCTGCGTCGACAATGGTGACTGCGCCACGCAGGTCACAAAGTTAAAAACGATTTTTCATAGAAATATGGGTTAGATACGCATACTAAGAGAAGAGACGTAGACGTTAACTTATATACATGGGTCGGAAGGGTCACATGGGTCGGCAGACAGGAGTCACATGGGTCGGAAGAAAAGATTCGGACTGCAAAACGACAAGTCCATGGGTAGGAAGGGTCACATGGGTCGGAAGGGTCACATGGGTCGGCAGACAGGAGTCATATGGGTCGGTAGACAGGAGTCACATGGGTCGGAAGAAAAGATTCGGACTGCAAAACGACAAGTCCATGGGTAGGAAGGGTCACATGGGTCGCATGGGTCACATTGGTGGCAAGACAGGAGTCTGACAGCAAAACGACAAGTCGCACGAGTCGCATAGGTCGCATGAGTCGAACAAGGGTATTATGTGGTCGCATGAGTCGTCCATGGGTTACAAAGGCCAGAAAAGTTATTCTGATGATATTCTATGAGATATTCTGGATATTTTCTGATATCTTATTTAAATCTGGAATATTTTCGAAGATTGTATAATATTATGCGATATTATATTTCCTTTTCCGTATAATATTTTCGAAGATTGTATATTGATTCGACTTCTTTCATAATCTTACGAACAATAGATGCAAAATAAGACATTTTCAACGTTTAAATATTGATTACATAAGGTCTCAAAGGTTACAAAGGTCAGAAAGAGGTTTAAGAAGAAGAACATGAAGATGAAGAGTAAAAAAAAAGCCAGAAAGAAGAGGAAGAAGCAAATTTAATCGTTTGCGTCATCTTATTTCCATCACTATCCTATAATTGGAACCTCAGCTCCAATCTATTGATTTCTTCTTCCTCATCAACCCACAGTTTATTCGAGTTTTGTCATACTCCTCCTTCACAAGCTTCACGAAATGCTCCGTTGTCATTTCGGGCTTTGAGTCATGTATGGTGAGTTCCACGGTAGCTCTATTTGGCAGAAGAGGAACAAGAAGAATATTGATTTCTTCTTCCTCATCAACCCATAGTTTATTCGGGTTTTGTCATACTCCTCCTTCACAAGCTCCACGATGATGATGGATCCCCGCTCGTTTTCTTATCCTTTTTCATGTTTGATGATGATGGATCCTCCATTGGAAAGTTATATCGCTTTAAAATCCTTCTGCCAAATAGAGCTACCGTGGAACTCACCATACATGACTCAAAGCCCGAAATGACAACGGAGCATTTCGTGAAGCTTGTGAAGGAGGAGTATGACAAAACCCGAAATGACAACGGAGCATTTCGTGAAGCTTGTGAAGGAGGAGTATGACAAAACCCGAAATGACAACGGAGCATTTCGTGAAGCTTGTGAAGGAGGAGACAAAACCCGAATAAACTGTGGGTTGATGAGGAAGAAGAAATCAATATTCTTCTTGTTCCTCTTCTTTCTGGCTTTTTTTTACTCTTCATCTTCATGTTCTTCTTCTTAAACCTCTTTCAGACCTTTGTAACCTTTGAGACCTTATGTAATCAATATTTAAACGTTGAAAATGTCTTATTTCTGGGAAAGTTGGAGACGCAAGAAGGTCCAGTGTATTGGACCTTCTTGCGTCTCCTACCATCCCACTGTATGTGACCTTAATGCTACAACACAAGAGATGATTTGTGTGCTAGTGTATGAAGGTCCAATACACTGGACAGGTCAGAGACACAAGAAGGTCCAGTGTATTGGACCTTCTTGCGTCTCCTACTTACCAGTGTATTGGACCTTCATACACTAGAGATGATTTGGTGCTACAAATTGTTGTAGCTTTTCGGTTTTTCCTCCTCTATTTATAAACTCATATTCAACAAAAAATAAATGAACTCCGTTTTAACCAAGGTGCATGCATTGACCACATTAAAGAACCTTTTAATATAGGTCTTGAATGAATGAATGTATTGACCACATTAAAAAGCTTTGACTGCATGGATCGCAAGGGTCAATCAAAGTAAAATCTAAGTAAATGAAGCATCTTTCATGTAAATGATCAAGAGTAAAACTTTCTTACGAATACTAATCGACTCCCCGTGAATGCTTGAACAAGTTCCGTCACTCGGTAACCATTTGGTGTAACGGGGAAAGACGTAAGGTGAAGAGAGTTGAACATTGGAATAAACTTTTCAATAAACCTTCTTTCGAACAAATTCAAGTGATTTACCTGAGCATGAGTTAAAATTCGTCGTGTTGGCTTCATACAACTTTCGTCTATTATGTGGAATCGATCGAAGGTTTATTGAATCTTTCGCCTACTTCTACTATAACCGCAGACTTCCTGAAGACATCTTTTGAAGGTCTACCTTCTTGTGTCTCTGACATGTCCAGTGTATTGGACCTTCTTGCGTCCCCTACCTACCAGTGTATTGGACCTTAATGACAACACAAGAGATGATTTGGTGCTACAAATTGTTGTAGCTTTTCGGTTTTTCCTCCTCTATTTATAAACTCATATTCAACGAAAAATAAATGAACTCCGTTTTAACCAAGGTGCATGCATTGACCACATTAAAGAACCTTTTAATATAGGTCTTGAATGAATGAATGTATTGATCGCAAGGGTCGCATGGATCGCAAGGGTCAAATGGGTTGCATGGGTCGCAAGGGTCGCATGGATCGCAAGGGTCAAATGGGTCGCATGGGTCGCAAGGGTCGTATGAGGCTCTGTGACCCTTGTACCAAATATTAGAAAAAAAACAATGTACCAAATATTATAAAAAAAACAATGTACCAAATAATAGAAAAAACAATGTACCAAATATTAAAAAAAACAATGTACCAAATGTTCACATCTACCAGTCCAAAAAAAAACAATGTACCAAATATCAATTTAGTCATCTTCGGGTTCATAGATACGTTCTCCATTACTATATATATCAGCCGCCATCTTCTCACGCATGGAAGTAACCTTGTCGTCGCAAATACGAAGAAACATATCCATATCCTTTGATAACGAGGCTTCTACGAATTTATAGGAGAAAACACCACAGTCATTCCCGCTTTGGTTCTGTGGCAGACCATCATAATACACATACCTCCATTCATCTTCTCCAGAAGCCAAAGAAGGAAACCCTCCGAGAATGAGCATCTTGGGGACAGCTTTTCTTATCCTCTCAATCACCGGATCGATATGTGTTTCCTTAAGGCTCATCCTGCAGTCGTATACCGTGATGCATCGGGTTTTGAAATCCGCTTTGATGGCTACCCAATGACATCCTACCCATCGATTATTTATCGATGGAATGTTTAGAACCGAGACAAAACCTTCATAATCACTAATTGGTGGCTTGGCGTTCAAAAACTGACTAAGCTTTTCCGGCAAAGTTTCCATATCCTCGTACGTCCACATCGAGAGCGTCTGCATGAAAGCAACAGGACAAACGTAATAATTCTGATACGCGCTGGGATCCGATGCCAAGCGAGAAGACAGCTCCATCAACGCCTTATCCAATTGCTGCAAAAAAAAAATTAACACACAGGAATGCATATGACACAAAACTCCGTGAGACTAAGGGTTTAAAAAAACTTACTTCATCTTCAAGCCATGCGTTGGCCTTTAATATAATCTCCCAAAACTTTGGCCCCCGGGGAATATCTAGCTCAGATATCCACCACCGCTCATGTCGAGGTGCCTTCAGGAACCAATATAGCTTAGTCAACTTTTCACCGCTAGCATCAGTGAACGTAGGAAATCGGGTTATCAAGTCCTTTACTAATCCACTGGGATTCCACACAAACTCCTCAGGTTCTTGACCCACCGTTTTTTCGGGTTCTTGAATTGTTCTTGCTCTTTTCGCCGGCGGAGGTTCAACATATGGCGCAGACTCCTTCGATAAAGGTCCAGCACCTGCATAAAATTTACCTCATTAAACATATGGCGACCAATGGGACCAATGCGACCTATGCGACCAATGGGACCAATGCGACCTATGCGACCAATGGGACCAATGCGACCTATGCGACCAATGGGACCAATGCGACCTATGCGACCCATGCGACCCATTCGACTTTAGCGACCCAGTGACACATGCGACATATGAAACCCATGCGACTCTAACGACCCTGCGGCTTATGCGACCCTACGACTCTAACGACCCTACGGCTTATGCGACCCTACGACTTATATGTCTCGATGGAAATTGACACTCAAATGGCCTTTTCACTAAATATTACTTACTTGGTGGAACTCCATCAGGAGCAAGGTTTCTTGACACTGGATTTGGACGTCGAAGGAATTCAAAAGCAAAATCACCAACAGTGTCGGAAGATTGGGTTTCGGTGATCGCAACTTTCTCGGCAGCCTTTGATTTTGGATTAGGCACATGAATCCCGACATCCCTTAGAAGGTCTCTTACGGCGTTGATGATTCTCTTCTCCGACTTCCTTATTTCCCCTATTAATTTCTTCTCCAGTGTCAGAGCAGCATCAGCATCAGCATCAGCATCACTCACGCACTCCTTCCTCTTAGTCCCTTTTTCCTGCAAAATGACCAATTACGAATACATTATACTTCTACCGACCTAAGCGACCCATGTGACTCAACCGACCCATGCGACGCAATCGACCCGTGCGACCCTCAACCGACGTGTGCGACCCATGCGACTCAAACGACCCTCAGACACTCCGCGACACTCAAACGACCATTGCGACCTAACCGACTCACTGACACTGACACTCACCCGTTTCAAATCAATAAACTGAGTCTAAGATGGTCATGAAACTACTGCTACCCTTGCTACTCAACCGACTCACGGAGTCGAAGATGTTCATGCAACTCCTGCGACCCTTGCGACCTAACCGACTCACTGACACAGACACTCACCCGTTTCAAATCAATAAACTGAGTCTAAGATGGTTATGAAACTACTGCTACCCTTGCTACTCAACCGACTCACGGAGTCGAAGATGTTCATGCAACTCCTACGACCCTTGCGACCTAACCGACTCACTGACACTGACACCCATTTCAAATCAATAAACCATTTTGTGACTCGAAAGCTTGCAAAACCCTAGAAATCGAACTACTTACACTTATTGACGCCATTGAAGATTGACTCGTGCTCTCTTCGTGCTCTCTTCGCCAGTTTCCTTCTCGCCAACTTCAAATCGTTCGCCAACTTCAAATCGTTCCCTCTCAAGTTCGAAATCACTTATTTCTTTCTTGCTATCAACTTTTAAACAGGTTTCACGGTGAAAAACTGTTCGGCTTTCTCGTTTTCGACAGTTTTTTTCACGTAAAAACTGCCGAACTTCCATTTTTCCACGTTCGAACGTTAAGGGCAAATTTGTCTTTTCTTCAATTTTTATTTTTCGGATTTAATAATTATTTTGGGGAAGGGTATTTTTGAAGTGATTTAGCCCTATGAGGGTATTTCTGATATTCCGCCCTCTCACAGCCATTATTTTGTGTTATTATCATTTTGATTTCCTTGTCTTTTTTCTCTTTTTGAATAACCAAATTATATTATTTCGTATACATTATGCTATTTATATTCAATATCAATAATATACAAAATATACATTATCTTATAATCTTTTACTCTGAATATACACGATTTTAATATAAAATGATCCAATTCAATATATTTCATAACGAATGTTATATTCTCGTATAAATATGCTATCGTGGTTATAAGGTTGCATAGGTGATTCGGTTGGAATCAAGTGAACCATTTGTTTAAGCTATTAGACTTAAAGGTTGCATCATTCGTTTAAGCTAGTAGACTTAAAGGTTAAAATAATCATTTGTTCATAGCAGGTTGTTGAATTAGTTTACTCATATGATGAGAAGCATGTGATCATCTTGTTCACGCTTATTGCTATATTTTCAAGAACCAATGGTTGCAAGGATCTATATAAGTATTGGGTTTTTCTGCTTATTGATAGGTGTGATTTTGATCATTTTGTTTGTACTCAAGACTCAAGTTCTCTCTAGCGAATCCCTTAGGGAGTGTTTAACCGAGACAAGATGTATTTTCTCAAAATTGAAGAAGGAACTCATAAATTTCGTGTGTGCGTGCATTTTGTTCTTATTGCTTGAATTTCCTTCATGCAAATCTCAATCGAATTCATAACTAGAAATAGAATCAGAAAATCGATCTGCAACAAATCTTATAATTGGTTTCAAAGCAACCTGGTTTGGGGAAAAGGAGTTTCTTTGCTAGGAAAAGCAATCTTGACGCGGTTCAAGAAAACCTGTCTCAGAAAGATTTTTCACCATGTCTAATGTCAAGCTTGAGGTGGATAAATATGTAAAAATGAAGATTTCTCTATTTGGAAGGAAACAGTTCTTGCAAATCTTAAAATAATAAAGCTACACGATGTGTTAGATGAGAACTACGCTGTCGAACAACTGAAGAATGTTAATCAGGTGAAGATATCACTTGAAGACTAGGAAAAGGAGGCTCATCTTCAATGATATCTCAAGAAAATAGGTATGAAAGAAGTTGTCAGGTAAGAAATGTCATGGTCATATGTCTATTAAACCATATTATGAGGAAGGTCAAAGGGGAACAGACGACATCATGTTGGAAGGTATTAGAACATGAATATCTATCAAGTCCCTACCAATAAAATGTACCTCAAGCAAAAGGTTTATAGATTCAGGATAAATAAATTAAAATTAGTGCAAGAGAAAATTAATCAATTTAGAAAATTGTGAGTGATCTAGCAAACTTGGAAACTGAGATTCCAAAGGATTACCAGGCATTGTTTCTCTTGAGATCTCTACCACACTAGTATGAACAACTTCGGGACACAATGAAGTATAGCATAAACAAATCAATAACAATAGATGAAGTTACCTCAACACTATATTCTAAGGAACTCGAATTTGCAACAAGAAAATCAAGAACTTTAGGGGATTCGTTAACAGTCACAAGTAGGTCGGAGAAAATTGGAAATGAAGGAGATAAGAAAAAAGAGAAAATGTCTAGATCAAAGTCCAAGAGCAAGATTGAGATAGGGTGCTAGTATTACGGAAAGGAATGACACTTTAGGAAGGAATGCAAAGCTAGAAAGGTTGTTGTTCAAAATCAAGATAAACAAAATCAAACTAAAAAAGTGGCACAAGATGTCTATGATACAAAAGTTCTCAAAGTTTTATGACAAAGATATTCGTGATGAATGGGTTATGGATTCATGATATACTTTCCATATGTCTCCAAGGAAAGAATGGTTTAAGGATATTCAATCATTCTCATGGGTGAAGGTTATGATGGGTAATAATGAGCTGTCAAATAATGGGAATAGGTAATATCAAAATAAGAACAGATGAAGGCTCAACGAAGCTATTAAGATAAGTAAGGCTTATTCCTGAACTCCGGCGAAATCTCATATATCATGGTTCACTAGATAACCTAGGAATTTCCTTCAAAACTTCAAATGAAAATATGAAAATATGTAAAAGTTCTCTGGTTGTTATGAAAGGAGAACTCAAAGGTGAATTATATGTCCTAAATGGCCAAACTGACAAGGGTGAAACGAATGAGATTGAAAAGGATTAAGTGATGCTGAATTGTGGCACAAGAAGCCAGGATACATGAGCCTCATGGGACTTCAAACTCTTAACAAGAAAGGAGCATATCTGTAAAAGACATTTTCAGATTTCAATCACTATGAAAGTTTCCTTTTATAGAAGACTCATAGAGTTAGATTCAGTAAAGGTCAACATACAATAAACGAGATTCTAGATTATGTCACTCAGATCTTTGGGGATCCCATAGTGTCACTCATTCCTCATCACGTGCTCGGTTCTTCTTAACTACAATTGATTATTATTCATGCAAAGTATGGATTTATTTTCTGAAAAACAAGAATGATACCTTCAAGGCATTCATTGAATGGAAAACAATGGTTGAAACTCAACCAGAAAGAAAGTTGAAGTGCTTAAGAACAAAAAATGGATTGGAATTTGTCAATAATCGGGTACTTTAAACTACATGGAATTGAAAGGCATCACACTTGTGCATATACCCTACAACAAAATTGTATCATAGAGAGAATGAATAGGACTATCATAGATATGGTAAGAAGTATGTTGTGTGATTCAGGCATGAACGAAACATTTTGGATAGAGACTCCTTCTACAGCTGTGTATTTGGTGCACAGATCATCATCCTCAACAATTGACTTTGAAATACACCAGAAGAATAGTCAAAGAAAGAGCCACAATATTCACATATCAAAATTTTACTATCAAAGGACGTTGACACAAAGAGCTAAACAAGGGATATTCCTTTGGTATCCTAATGGATAAAAGGATACAAAGTTTGACTGTCGGAGGAAACTTTCAAGAGGTACAATATTTTGCGAGGATAAGGTGGTTAAGGAAATTTCTTCGTAAAATCAAGATGCAAGAAGGATTATATTAGAAACTGTTGAAAAATCATCATTTATGTGCTTAAGGACTTGAGACAATCGCTAGAAAAGAATTCGTCTTAAGGTGGAGCCATATTTAGGGAGGAAGAAATTGAATTAGAGGATGGTATGGACCAATCTGGAAAAAATATGTTGATGAGTCTAACACTCATCAATCAGAAAATTTTGATAACTATCAACTTGCTCGAGATAAATAAATAAAGGTGATAAAGCCACCTACAAGGTTTTCAAATAGTAGTATAGTTGCTTTTACTCTAACAACAGGAATGATTTGAGTTGTGAAGAACTAAGGAATCTTGCAAAAACAAAGTCAAATAAACACTGGGCCACATTGAAAATGGCTATGGATAAGAGATGTCATTGCTAGTTTAAAATGAGACATGAAAACTAGTTAATAAACCAAAGAACAAAAAGATCATTGGAAGCAAATGAATATACAAACGGAAATAAGGCATACCAAGAATTGAAAAGCCATGGTACAAGGCTCGACTGGTAGCCAAAAGATACTCATAGGTAGAAGGGATAGACTATACAAAGGTATTTTCATTTGTGGTAAAGCATGTTTCAATTCATATATTGTTATCAATTACAGTTCATCTTGATCTTGAACTATAACAGTTAGACATAAAGACAACACTTTTACATGGAAATGTGGAAGAAAGAATTTACATGATTCAACCAGATGGTTAGATGTTGAAAGACAAAGAGGACAATATTTGTCTTCTAAGGAAATCACTTTATGGATTAAAGTAGTCACCACATTACTGGAGCAAAAAATTTTACAGTTTTATTATGGAACAAAACTACATAAAAGCTCCTATGACTCCTACGTGTATTTCAAAAATTTGACATAGATGAGTTCATTTACTTGTTATTATACGTTGATGATATGTTTATAGCATCAAAGGACGGGACAGAGATCAAGGCATTGAAGAAGCTTCTAGGATCTGAGTTCTAGTTGAAATACTTGGGGGCAACAAAGAAGATATTCAGAATGAGCATTAACAGAGAGAGACTAAAAAAATTCTGGCACTTTCACAATGAGATTATCAGGAGAAGGTTGTCAGTGTATTTGGCATGTCAGATTCAAGAGAGGTCAAATTGGAGCTTAGTTTAATCTAATAGAAACAAATGGAAATGAGCAAGAATCGAAAATGAGAGTCGTGCAGTTGGAAGTCCGATGTATGTAGGATCAAGATCTGATCTTGCTTACAACATGGAAATTATGAACAACCAAGTTGAAGCTATGATATAGAAAAATAAAATACATAAATGTGCAAGGATTCGTCGCCTAAGATTATGTAGTAGACCCTGATAGGAGAAGTTCTATCTCCGGTTATGTTTCTTAGTTAGAGGAAACGTTGTTAGCTGGAAATTCAGCTTGCAACATATAGTGTCACTATCATCTATAGAGATAGAATATATGGCTTTAACCGAGGCAACAAAGGAGAGCTTATCGATTTAAGGTTTCGTTGAAGAACTTCTTTTTATGAAAGGTTCAATTCAAGTTTATTGTGACTCAAAAAGTTCAATATGTTTATCAACGAATAGTGTCTACTATAAAAGGAATAAACATATCAATGTGAGATTGCATTTTATCAAAGATATGATATCTCAAGGAATGTTTCAAGTGGAGAATATCGACACTAGTATCAGTCTTGCAGACATTCTAACAAAATGAGTGTCTCTTGATAAATTTAAGACGTTGTCTCGGGAACACGCATACCCAACGAGCATCCGTTGGAATTTCCAACGGACGCCCGTTGGGAATGCAGCACGTCACGTCAATTTAATCCGTCCGTTGCGATGACGTGTTTTCCAACGGGCATCCGTTGGGGTTTCCAACGGATGCCCGTTGGAAATTTCGATATATATAAACCCGTTGAACAGTTCTTATTTCAACACAAATCACAAACAAAAAACTCCTCTCAAATTCACATTTCATCCACAAACACGTAGTATTCTTAGACAAACAATGAGACTGAGACAGCTCATAGGTTCGGGGGGGTTTATTGGCAAGTTTCGCGGGAGCTCCTCCTCCGCCGCCACCACCACCATATCGTCCTCCGTCACCAGAATCGGCACCGCTCATATTTGATGACGATGACGATATGATAGATATCGATTCGTTGATCGATGATTTCGATAGGCGTCCAACCCTTCTGATCATCGATCCTGAACATTCTCCTGGGGCGTGTAGTAACTCCTCCTCAATCTCTGGAAATTTATCATAGCTGTCTTGGGGTCTCCTCGGAATCTCTCCTTGAGTAGATCTCAAGCAGCCTTCGAAGACTCAAACACCGATAGGTGAGCTGCGAAAATGTCATCTGATATTCCGCTGTATAGAAGTTGTAGAGCCGTTTGATCTTTAGCCTCTATGTCCTACCAAAGCTATATAGTTTTTTGTAACTCCTCCTCCAAAGGTACTTCCCCCATTACCGGCTTTTCTGATAGTTCTTTTGTGACTACCTTCCACAGTTGCTTTGATCTCAACAGGAATAGGAGGTGTAGTCTGCATGATGTTGTTATGTGTTGCTTGTGCTGATTTTCTTGTGTTTATGTTGTGTTGGTTGTGCTGCTTGTGCTCCCTCTCGGTCCTTAGAACCTGAAGGCTCTGATACCATTGTTATTCTTATACTCATGAAACTAATTTGTGATTCTCATGAGCCTTTATCTCCTTAATCTTAATTGTGGATGCGGAATAAGAAATAAAACAGTTTGTTTGGTTGTATTATGCCGAGTGAATTTAAAAGAAAAATGTTGTTGTGTTTGAGAAGAAAGAACACACGGTTATGGTGAAAATTTTTATGTGATTCCCTTTCACACCTAATATATTGTTTTTACAAAAAAAGAGTTGCTGGCAGACAATCTCTTACAAAATTACACGTCTATTATACTATTATAAGCTATTACATATATATATTGACTTCTTAATTTAACCTGCATATATAGGTAATTTTACCCTTTATCGTTACTTGTTACTTTCTTTTGATCCCGTATTTTCCTTGTGCATGGGCCTCCGATTTGCTTGTTGGGCTTCTAAATGGGTTATTGGGCTTCTCCACGATTTGCAAGGCTTCTTCACATGCTGCACCTCCGCTGGCTTCTTGGGCTTGCGTTGGGTCTTCTCTTTTGGACTGGAACCGAGACAAAACCCACCGAAGAGGATATTTCGGTCTTGTCTTCTCGCGGGTTCCATTCTAGAACCTTCCTCTGCCTGATGTCGCTATCTCTTCTCCCTGTCGAACCTACGCCGGACATGCTCTTCAAATCGTCTTGAAGGCTTCGCGCTTTGGTGGTGGAGGAATCTGGTCTTGCATGAGTGGAGCACTAGATGATGAACCTTTGATTCAAGAATGATTCAACATTTATAGAATATACCTTAAGGTCATATGAGCTCACATAAAATAAGAATAAGAATGAACATATAAATTATAGAACTAAAACATGTAGAAAAACACAAGATTTATGACGCGATCCCGACTGAATCGACGCTCTAGACTTGGTTAGTAAGGGATATGCCTTGCTGCAACGAATTGCACAAGGGTGTGTGGAACGAATGGTCGCACGAGAGTTGCGGAAGGCTCTCGATTTACCGTGTTCGTCTTCGATGGATATGACGCACCAAGGAAGAACGAACGGCTTGATGGATATGACGCACCAACGAGTAGGAAGCTGGATATTACGCACCAACAACCCAAAGAATTCACAAAGGGAATTCGAGAATGATCAAAGATCAATTCAAAAGATAAATTTCAAAGTTGATAAAAAGTTGGATTCTCTTCCTACAAGGGGTGGACGGCCATATAAAGATAAAAACAAGAAAAATTCAAACTTCAAGTTCATTAAATGCTACTCTTCATGCAAGGGCCTTCTTTAATGGTCTTGAAATCTCCAAACAAGAAGATAAGTTTGACCGACGTATTTTGACCTAATGGCGTCTCGGGCCGCGGGATTGGCGTCTCGGGTCGCAGAGATTCCCTCTTCTTCCTTTCCGCGGGTCGCGTCCTCCTCACTGTTGATGGTCGCGTCTTCATCGTCCTCCGGGATCATATCAATTTAGGTTTGGACCGAGACATCGCTCAACCTGAGTGGTTTTGGTCAAACCTAATCTTTCTTGAGCGTTCAAACTATAGTTTTCTTTTTCTTGAGCAAAAATGCTCAGTCACTTAGTGTGGAATTCGGCTGATCATTGGGTGACATAGCCCAAGAGATGAATGAACATTATGATTTTTTGCTTAGATCTAAGTCCTAGTGCAGATATCTTTTTCCCAAGTAGATAAATATCATGAAATATAAGAGTTTTCGGCATACCTTCTGTAATTTTGGAGAACATTAGGAACGTTTAAAGAGTAGAGTTTTCAGTTTGCGTAAAGATACATTTTTATAGGATTGTGTAAAAATGAGACGCTCCGTCGAGCATATTTTCATTTCATTTCTGCTCGAACTGAGCATTTTCTAGGCTTTTGTGTTGGTTTTTGTTGGAAAATAGTTATTTGTTTTCTGGTTATTCCTATGAAGATTTAACATGGATAATTGCAAAACATTTTGACACTCTTAACCAAAAATAATATCCTAAGAAAAAAGAATAATAAACTGCATAAAAATGTAAAAAGTACAAAAAGTTCATAAAAAGACTCGGGTTATCTCCTGAGAAATACTTGTTTAGGTCTCGATCTCAACCATATCCTTTCTATTGAGTATTTAGCATGGAGAACTGAATTTTTTTATATGTTGGGTTGAGCCGGATCATATAACTTGAATATTTGTGAATTGACCATGAAATGTTATCCTCGTTCATTGATCAATTCAACTGCGCTACTAGATAAGATCGTGTTAATTTTGAAAAGGATTTTAAAAACAGGATTTGATCTAACATATAAAATGCTTTACTGAGAACTGAAGAGGAGGACGAGGTTGTTTTCTTTGAAGGAGCGTTGTAGGATACTCATATCATGCCACTTCTTTGCTCATTCCTTATTGATCCTCACATTCTTGTATACTCTTTGAATGGGTGGAGATGCAACATTCACTTCTCTGTTACTTTCTTGTATTAATAGTTGAGGGCCTTGACGCATCATCTTACTTTAGCACCCAATCCTTCCTCGATTTTGACACCATCTTCTGAAGAATCATCTTTATCTTTCGGTTGGAGAATTTGACTCGCTTGCTAGTTTAAGGATGATATGGGGTTTCAATTTGGTGGTTCACCCCATACTTTTCAAAAAGAGTCTCAATGACCCTATTAACAAAATCATTCATCCATCATTTATCACAATCTATGGGACTCCAAACCTTGGAAAATGATCTGGTTAAACGTCTTCATTATAGTCCTTGGGTCGTTGGTCAAACTAAGCATTGATTTCACCCATTTTGTGACATAATCAACCGCCACAAATATGTAGATATCACCGTAAGATTATGTACACTGATGAGGACGAGATCTTGGAGGCACCAAAGTTTCACAATGAAAAACAACAAAGGACAACGGAAAAGAGCTCTGGGATGTATTCGCCCAAATGGACATGAAAGGATGGAAAAAACCCCCCACAAGGACACCAACGAACACTAAAGAAAGGCTACAAGAGGTCCCTACAAAGAGAGGAGGCCAAGAGGAAAAATAACTTTGAGGATTAGAAAATGCTCGGCAAGAGAAGAAAACGCTCGACCTAACCGGTTTCTCTAGACCCGCATACCTTTTTTTTATATCCATATTATAACTTTAAAATGATGTTCTAATGAATTGAGAGTGCATTTTCTTCGTTATTTTTATAAGATTTAGCTACCGAACTCTTAGAAGGAGTCTAGATGTTCATCTACTTATCAACAATAGATCACAAGTATTATGGCATCGTTCAATGAGTGTGGGTTTTCTATTCGAGTAGTAGTTGGGGTTTGGACATCTTTTCTTTTAGAGACAAGTCACAGGTGCTACTATCGAGTGTCTAGGAGATTTATGTATAATTCCATCCATTATAAAAAAAAACATGCAAATACCAACAAACGGATCCGACGGTTGATAAACATTGCAACGGGTTTCAACGAAAAATGAGGAATTATCAACGGATACAAATCTATTACAATCTATTGGAATTTCCAACAGAATATCAACAGATTCTATCCGTTCAAATGTTTTCGCGGATCCATTGAAAAACCGTTGAAAACCTCAAAATTATTCAATGGATAATCGTCGCTATATCGAACGGATGATCGTTGGAAATACCAATGGATATTCGTTGGTAAATTTAAAATTTTTATGCGACTATTGGAAAAAATCTACCTTTAGATTTCAAATGGCATCCGTTGTTATTTCCAACAAGCATCCGTTGGAATTTTTAACATTTATACACAAAATCGGAATTCCTTACTATGACGCCATGAACAAAAATAAAATTTCAAACAATGTCGTCTTCTTGAAATAGCGATATATACAGATCAAGAGAGTGGATGTACAGATGAAAAGATCTTGTAATTTCTTTATATTTAATTTTGTATCGCGCATATAGATGACGAAAGAAGGACAACATCGGGCATTTATACCGCCTGGATGCACGATATGCAAGCTCTGTTGTGCTTGATTATGAACAACAACAAGTGCAACTTTAAAACAAGAACGCCAAACCAATATGGGCAATGGAGGAGGTATTCAACCAACTTATCTATCATTGGGAATAGGAGGACTTCACGACCAAAAGCGAAAAGGACCAAAAATATCGGTGCAACGAGAAATTTCATAAGGAATGTATGCATCACTATACTTTGAGACCGAAGTCGTTTCCCAAAAACAAAGAAAGAGTTGGTAAGAAATTTATCTTTATGATTTAAATTTATTTTTCTATAAAATTTTTATCTAATAATATTATTTTAATGTTATAGATGTAGAGGGTTGGAAGAAAATCTACTCTTCTTCAGTTGGTCGTTGAGACTCTTGCTAAGAAGAAGCATGTCGTCGGGGAAGAGGTCGAAGAGCTCGAGCTGCTAGACCCTTGGGTAGAGCGGATGGTGAAAGCTATGATAGAGAATATCACATGGAACCCACAAGTCATAGGTTTATCTCATGATGAATCCATTCCTTTACAAAAAGAAGAATTTTATTTACAGGTAAATAACGTTAATAATTTATTATATAAAATATTTTAAATTGATGTACTAATTGTATTTTGTTTTATATTGCGGTCTTTTATGTCGTATAAGGGGCGTCTACATGGTCAAAGTTCTCTACATAAACTATCGTGTAGACACCCCTACGAATTTTATAAGGGGCATAAGAACGACGTATTAAACAGCTCGAGGCTACACCTTGAGAAATGCATGCTACACATAGAAAAACACGAGCGCAGATGCATCATATGGAGAGTATCATCGATTTGATGATCAGTCAAGCGTATCAGCCACCACCACCAATGGACGAAACAAAGCTGAGACAAGAAATGATCATCAACTTCGACGTAACACATTCCTAAAATGTTGGAGAAGACGGAGATGAAGATAACGGTGACGGTTTAGATGGAATGTATGTAATTGGGTTTAAATTTTTTTCATAAAAATATGTAGACACAAAAACTTTATATTTTACTTTTTTAAATAATTCGTTAAATTATCAACGGATTTCTGTTGATAAAAGAACAAAATTATCAACGGGAACCATTGGAATCTTTTTAAATTTTCCTGCTCAACGCCAAGGTGTATCTGTTGGTAATTCCCACGAAGAATTTCAATGGTTACCTGTTAGTTTCCAAGCCATATTTGCAACGGATAATTGTTGAAACTTTTCAAAGATTATTTGTTGCAATTTTTAACATGCATCCGTTGTAATTTCCAATGGTTTTATCTGTTGCAATCCTTTGATCATTTTCGACGGATTATGTTCATTGAAATGTCGTTGCAAATTGTAATGGATGTATTCTTTCAACACTCGATTTCCAATGGACTGAAATCCATTGGAAATGGTAATTTCCTTTCTGTAGTTATTTTTCTAATAATAGAACATCTATCTAGGATCACATAAAGTGATAATAAAGTTAGGTTCTTGTGTTAGTTTATATTACTATCATTTTTTATTTTAGTTTTTTCTTTGTCTTTTGAGTCAGTTTAGTTTAATTAAGTTTAGTTTTTATTGTTTTAGATAAAAAAAACAAAAGAAAAACAAAAAGGGAGTGAAAAAATAGAAAAAAAGAAAGAAAGGAAAAAAACAAAAAGGGAAAAAACAAACGAAAAAAGCCACGTAAGGAAGAAAAAGAAAAATGGTAAAAGTACAAGAAAGGAATAAAAAGCAAAAATGAAGTATCATTGATTAGGAATCTTAAAATGTAGTATGGAAGTTATATATTTTTAGTGTCAAGATTTAGTTTGAATTTTTGACTAGTGGAAATGCAGTTTGCGTTTGCGCTTGGCGGCGTTTCTGTCAGCGATTGGCGGCATTTTGTTTATCGTAGCGTTTTCGGACGACTGCGACTAGAAGCGAATGGTAAAAAAACTGTTGCTATTGTGTTTTGAACAAAATTACCAAAATATACAATTATTAAGAAAAGAATTTATTTAATTTTTTTTATTTAGTGTATACTTTTAATTATAATTTTTAAATATTTGAAATAAATTTAAAAATTTAAAAATTATAAAAATATTTAAATATACAATACATATACATATACACATATATACATATATATTTACGATTTTATAATAGAAAGATAGAAAAGATAAAGGAAAGACACGAGGGTATTTTGGTAATTTTATTCAAAACGCATCAAAATGTAAACGTTACGCAACATAATTTTAAATTTTTAAAATCTACGTTTCGATACATGTTCGGGCTACTACGACTCCACCAGTCGATTTTAATGTCACCCGGAGTAGTCAGATTACGCAGTCGCCGCGTTTGCGTTTGGTTACAACTCCACCAGTTAGAGCCTTAGGCAAAACACCTTTCTTAGATATCATGAGCATCGTTCATCTTCTCTTTCATTCATCTTTTTATGTATTTGCTAACTTTTATGTTTTGTATCTATCACTTTGATGTCTACTTCAGGATACCATTATGATAAACCAACATGAGGTAGAGGAGAAACGAAATTGAAAACACAATTTCAGTTGATTATGGGTGAGTTCTGATGCATGATGCACGAATTTCACTACTGTCAACCAACGACATGGTTAGGCGGAAGAAACAACATGTGGAGAGTCACTGGAGGATATTATACGCAGCTCATAATCCATACCTTCAAGATATATATGATGACAAGTACTATGAGATTCTAAACAAGGAGTATGATAGCCCCATTAGACACAACCAATACACTTGCATGGTGGAATTAGCTTGCTCGTTCACGTCGGCGGTATGGAGACAAATCAATAGTGATATAGGTTAAAATGTGTGAAGTGATGAGATGTCAATTTGTACCCTTTCATTACCGCAGAGAGGTAAATCAATGTCTACAATTATTAGTGCTGGAAAAGTCAAAGCTTAGAGGACTCCTACAAAGATACATTCGGACTAAGAGCACAAGGTACCATTACCTAGACAAGGCTAACCCATGAACTATCACATATCGGGTACATAATACGCACTTCTAAAAATTTCAAAACCTCCTTGTTCACTACCTCATTCAAGGTCGAGTTTAGTTTACGTTGATGCTCGATGATGACTTTGTTACAACTTCTAGGTAGATTCAATGCATGCGCAATTATGGGTTTGATCTTTTTAAGTTCTCTAGAGTATACTCTTGTTCTTTTCTATACCTCCTAAGGGTGTTCACTAAAGCATCTACATGGATGTCATCTAGAGAAGTGTTGAGAATCATAGGATATTGGGACTAAGACCAAGAAAAATGTATCTCAAACGTTATGGTAAGTGTTTAAGTTTCATATTTGAGGTGTTGGCTACACTCCGATCCTATGGTGCACTTGTCCCTTCCTTTGGAGATGACTCCAATACAGCAATGAGCTCTGCATCGTTGGCCTCGAAGGGAATGAATCCTTCCCTACCTGAACTTGAAGAAGAGTGAAGTTTTAGAGGATTCGCTTGACCGAAGCATTGGCTTGGCTCTTCGAGCAGACAATGTGTTTGATTGCTTTGTTCGAGTTGTGGTGATGACCGACTGAGCAAATGTGGTTTGCAACTCCCCGTGAGTTTGCTCGGCTTGAGTTCGGGTATTTTGTGACTTAGTGATTCTTAAAATCTCTTCTTCTTCCATATTTTCGACCAATCATTAACTGCATGCATCCACCTCTGTATGTTGACGTATCACCTACCATGTTGAGGAATGTTCTCTCGAGGATGATCACTAATATTGCCTCCTCTTCCATTTCTAGTACTACTAAGTCCACCGGCATGTAATACCCTTTGATCTTCAAGGGCACATCTTCAAGGATGCCCAACAGATATTTTACTGAATGATCTACCAATTACATGGTCATTATCATTTGTTTAAGTTCTCTGATGTCCAATTTTTTGTGATTAATAGCGGAAGCATTATCATGGTAGAACCTAAATAAAAAAACATAATCAATTGAAACATTGACCAAGCTACTTTCATGTTGGAGGATGGCATTGTAATTTGGATTGAGCATCATTTTGTCTTTCCTAATAACACGCATCTTATGATATCCTTTAAGAATTTTATGTATGATAGCATTTTCATGATCGCTTTGGCATCATGATTTCTGATTTCTTCATCGTATCTGCAAACCATACGAATTTGTTGTCGTTATTCGTCTTGTTTTGTTGAGATGGAAAAGTAGTGAGCAGTAGAAAAAATGGTGCAACATAGGCTCACTCCTTCTCATTTTCCACTGTCACCGTGGGGATTGTAATCTCTACGGACTAAGAATCGTCCAGAGAAGTAGACATCATAGCTTATCTTATCTACACTTGATGGTAGACATGCGTTTCAATTTACATTTTCTTCTCAATGTGATTGCGTTGAAATGATTTATCGAGTTTTTATTAGATTTCCTATAATTGTTCCAATAGGTCGAGTAGGAGCACACCTAATCTGGATAACTTGGGTATCCAACATCTTAAGATGCGTATAGATTTCCTCCATTTGTTGTTCCTTCGTCCGCTTGAAGTCCTTAAGTTCACCCTTATCCCATGTAGCTCCGCATTATGTGATTTTTGTTCCTACAACAACTGAGGAAACATGGATTTGATCTCGTTGCCCGCTTCATGTTGTTGTGGCATTGGAGATCCCCTTTGTTGGAAGGCCAATCGTGATGTAGTGGCATGTTTCGATAGTTTCCACCCAGGCGTTGTCTCGGGCAGATATGGGGCTGAAATTTCTCGTGTAATGGGTTCTGTGTGTTGGTGGTGTTCTTGTAGCATAAGTTTAGATAATTTCTCCATTCTAGATAGTACATGTTCAAATAAGAGTTGCTTGATACGTAGTATGAGTCCTCTCCAATTCTCTTGGCCATATACATCACTAAAGGATTGTCTTGATGCGAGTATAGATCCAAAAAGGTTGATGATGCTCCTTACTTCATTATGGCCATTGGAAGGGTTCTGACATGAGTCGCCGACTCCCTCGCTGGAACTCTCCTCACGTAGTTTCTTGGAGTGTTGCTCCCATTTGCTATCTTCTCCATTTGTTCTTCAATTTTAGTTAAGTGGAGGTCGTGAATTGATCCACCACATGCCGCAGTAATCCAGATGTTGATGTACTCTCGATGTCCCTTAATCATTGTGCAAATGTTGTACTTCTGATCAATCTCGTGGTGTGGGCATATTCGTTTATAGCACTTTAATCTCTCCCACACCGTATACACCATCTCACTGATCTTCTAAGTGAAGGAATTGATCTTGTTCTTCAATGGTTGTGCCCTGTGAGACGGGAAGAACCTCACGATGAACCTCTACTTAAGTTGATTCTATGTGTGGGTGGAATCTAGCACAAACGTGTATAGCCATTCATGTGCTCGGTCTATAAAAGAAAATGGAAATGCCAATAGCATGACAGCCTGATTTGTCACTTCTTGACCTTGCTTGAATGAGTTGCATAGCATCTTGAATTTGGTTAGGTAAAGGTTTTGATCCTCAAGTGGTGTCTTACGAATAGTGATTTGGAAAGTGTCACTGTATACAACGAGATAATGTTTATAGGTGCAAGAATTGTTCTAATTTACATGAACTCATGGAAATTGTACATTTGTTTCTATTGGAGAATTCGATCATCTTCATACCTTTCTCAAAGTCTAGATCATATTCGAGACCTTCAATCATTAACTTCTTTATTTAACAACTTATAGATTGCACGTATTATCAATAGATCTATCTTCTTTTAAAGTTTAGATCTCTATTCAAACACTTCAATCATTGATGTCTCAACCTAGTGACTTACATGATGAATGTATTTTCGACTAATATCACCATTCGTAAACAGAATAGCCTACCTCGACATATGATAACTCATGTTAATTTAATGCATACGATCTAGATAATCCAAAATCTCTATCTAAATTATTCCATGTGATATTCAACTATAAAGCCCATCAAGAATAGAAAGAGTAAACCATGCATTAAACCATAAAAAGCAAAGAATAACAAATCCAATTATGAAGTACTCTCGATTCAAATACATAAAATTCTAGCCTAAACAATGATCAAATATGTGGATCTATAACTCGAGAATGAATTACAACAAGAAAAAAATAAAGAGGAAGGTTTGGAAAATCTCACCTCGCCTTTAACTCGCCTCCATCAATAGCACGATCCTTCGATGTAGTTCTATATCTTCTCACTGTTTTACATTATCGAAAAGTCTTTTATGTGGTTCTCTATCCTTTCCTATCCTTTGCAAAATGCTAGCCTCTTGCTTAGAAAAACTTCAGCAGTCTTTCAATATTAAAAAATATTCAATTATTTATTAATTTTGGTGCAGAGCTCCACCAAGTTCATGATTACTTAGGTCTAGGGTTTTTTGTTTCTACATATTAAGCATGCAACCCAGACCTAATTTAGACAAAATCTAGCCCATCGCTTGACTGATTCATAAATTGCTCGTGTCGAGCAAATCTATGAAGTAAAAAGCACCCATGTTTTGGCGCATCGCTGGACCAAGTTGAGAAGTCCTCAAGTCGAGTTAACCCTGATGGATGTGACCGGCTCAGGCATGGCGATCGAGAGGGAGACGAGCGGCAGCTAGGGTTGGAGCAAAATGGGAGAAACAAGAATGACCCTGCTGCTGAAAAAGAGAAGAAGAAATGGGCTCTGGCTATTGCCGAAGCTCATATTGAAGACAAAGCCCAAAATGAAGCCCAGCATGAAGTCCAATCGTTCTGAAGCTCAATTTGAAGTCCAGTCCCCTAAGAAGTTAAAAATCAGAATCAGAAACATTTTACTGAAATTTTCAGAACGGCTATGTTTATTTTTGAACAATGCGTAGATTGAATTTTGAGGTCAAACTATGCTTGTGTAACTCTAGATTAGGCATGGAGTGATAGTGACCTGTATTTTGAGAATATATATGAATTAGGGGTGAAGAGTGTGTGTATCTTATCACACTCACATAATCCCCATTTTCAATTCTATTTCCCATCCAAAAACCACACTCTAAACAAAAATTCCTACTGAAGTTTAAGGTTTTCATTTCACTTTCTATTTCCTTTATGTTTGCACAAAACAGTAAGAACAAGAATCATCAATAGGGTTATGAATTCTTCAAATTATTTCATAACCTAAAAGACAACAATTGGTGTTAGAGCTTTATGGTTAAGGGACCATAGAGCACAAGCACAACAGCATAAAAGCACTATCAAGCACCAGCAGGACAAGCACCACTTTTTTAGACCAGTTTCAGCCAAGGAAAGATGAGGTAAAAATTCTAATCTCGACTAAAACCCTACAGGTTAAACATGCAGACAACAGCTCCACCAATACCAGTTTTTGAGGGCAAAAACTACGATCTGTGGGTGATTAAAATGAAAGCAATGTTGAGGTCGAGACAACTGTGGAAAGTAGTAACATAAGGGGTTCCTGCAACACTAGTTATGGGGGAAGTAACTACAGGAGAAGAGCAGCAGAGAGCACTGGTTCTCTGAGAGGATTTAGAGGCGAAAAACCAAACTGCACTACAGTTATTGTATAGTGCAGTGTCCGACGAGATTTTCGGAGCGCATTTATCAGTATGTGAGACTTCTTAATCAGCTTGGGACCTATTGAAGGAACAGTTTCAAGGAGACCCTAAAACGGCGATGATAAAGTTACAAAGGCTAAGGGCTAGTTACTACACCATGAAACAAGGAGAAAGAGAGAGTATCAAAGACTTTGCGAACAAAGTCACAAAACTAGCAAACGAGATGAGAGCCTAGGGAGATGAGATCAAAGAAGATGCACTGATCTCTAAAGTCTTATGTTCTTTACAAGAACGGTTTGACCCATACGTTGGTGTCATCGAACAAACTAAAGATTTAAAAGCAATGACCGTGGGGGAGCTGGTAATTTCATTACAATCCCAGGAAGCAAGGCTAGATGATAGACACAGTGGTGGAACAGAAGGAGCATTTCAGGAAAAACACAAAAACTACAAATCTGGACAGAAACAAGACTCTTACAAGAAGCAGTTCCCTAAGACAGACCCTAGATCTAAGGGTAAGAAATGGTGTACTATATGCAAAAAGGATAACCATGTGGAGGCTCAATGTTATTTCAAAAACAAACAAGACAAGGGAGAAGGTTCAAAACTGTACAAAACTAAGAAAGAATGCTATACGTGCGGCAAAGCTAGACAGTTCTCGAGGGACTGTAAGTTTAAAAGACCTTATCCTAATCAAGCACAAGTTATAAGGGAGGAGGAAGAGGATAACAGCCTCTTCACTGCATCTCATGTGACACAACAGTTTCTTGATAGTGGGGTTTGGTTGGTGGACAGCGGTGCGACCAACCATATGACTCACAATGACAAACATTTCACAACCATGGATAGGGACTTTAGAGTTCCTATTAAGGTTGGAAATGGAGCAGTACTTATGACGGCTAGAAAGGGTGATATTGGGTTTCAACTAAGAAAGGAAGGAAGGTCATAAAGGAGGTATTTTTCGTGCAAGGTTTAGATAAAAACCTGCTGAGCATTCTAGAAATGGTAAGGAACGGTTATGAGGTTATGTTCACAGATCAGTTTTGTATTATCAAATATAAGAGTGGTTGTAAGGTTGCTGAAGTTTGGATGGTTAATAAAGCCTATCCAGTTAGATGGGACGACTTAAACGAAGAAGGAAGAATGGCAGAAGACGAGAAAAACTTATCTGATCTGTGGCATAAGCGTTTGGGCCATGCTGGAGTCCACAACCTGCAAGAGATGATAAACAAAGAACTGGTTAGAGTGTTACCTAAGTTTAAGGTAGCAAAGGAAATCTGCGAAGCGTGCGTAAAACGGAAACAACATAGAGAAGAGTTCCCTAAGCAAGCAGATAACAAGACAACACAGATTTTGGACCTAGTTCACACTGACATCTGCGGACCTATGCAAACCAAGTCTCTAGATGGCAGTATCTATCTCCTAACATTTATCGACGACTACTCACATATGGTGTGGGTATATTTCTTGCGGTTGAAGTCAGACAATTTGGGGATTTTTAGGAAATTCCTAAGCCTAGTTGAGACGCAAACGGACAGAAAATTGAAACGACTTAGGTCAGACAGGGGAGGTGAGTTTAATTCTCACGAATTTACTTACCTTCTAGAGGAGAAGGGGATCCAGAGGGAGCTCACCGTAGCTTTCTCACCACAGCAGAACGACAAAGCTGAAAGACGAAACAGAACATTATTAGACATGGCTCGTAGTATGATAAAAGATAAACATCTACCGAATAAGTTTTGGGGCAGAAGCTGTATTTACAACCACTTACCTACAAAATCGGATGCCTACAAAGGCATTGAAGGATATGACGCCTCTTGAGGTGCTGAGTGGCCACAAGCCGTCGGTGGCTCACCTGAAAGTATTCGGATGCATTTGTCATGTTTTGATCCCTGCACAAAAGGGGAAGAAGTTAGATGACAGGTCAGAGAAAGGAATTTTATGGGTTACAGTAGCTTAAGCAAAGGGTATAGGGTGTCATGTTAAACAACCAAAAGATTGAAGTTGCGAGGGATATTATTTTCGAGGAAGAAAAAAGCTGGAAATGGAATTCTCAATCTGATAGAATACACCAGTTAGAGAATCCAAGTTCATCTCATTATGGATTTCAGAACCCTAAACCCCTAACTGCCACTGCAACGAAACAACAGTCTGCTGAAACCTAAGAGACTCCTAGACAACCAGATCGACAGGAAAACATACCTCAGTTCACGCCGGTGCTGTTTCGGTTGAGTGACACGCAGTTGAGATCTACCGGGACTAGAGGGAGTATTGATAGTATCTCTTCCGGACCTGTTCATAGGATGAGAAGGGTTAGCGATCTTTATAAAATTGATGAGGAACAAGAAACAAAAGAAGTAGGACAACATGAAGCATGCTACTTATCTTACAAGGAACCTTCAAATTTGGAGGAGGCAGTGAGAATACAAGGCTGGAGAGAGGCTAAGGATTCAGAAATCGAGATGATCAACAAGAATCAGACCTGGATTCTTGTTGATAGACCTGAAAATCACAAGATTATAAGTGTCAAATGGTTGTACAAGGTGAAAACGGATGAAGAGGGTAAACTATAGAAGTTGAAGGTCAGATTAGTGGCAAGAGGGTTTACCCAAACTTAAGGTCTAGATTACGGTGAGACCTTCGCAGCGGTATCTTGGCATGACACGATAAGAACCTTGATCGCAGTGGCAGCACAGATGAATTGGAACCTGCACCAAATGGACGTTAAGTCAACGTTCTTAAATGGCAAATTAATAGAAGACGTGTATGTGGAACAGCCTCAAGGATATGAGGCTGAAGGTGAAGAAGATAAAGTGTACAAGTTACACAAAGCTCTTTACGGCCTTAAACAGACCCCTAGAGCATGGTACAGTAAAATAGATGCGTTTTTTATATTCGAGGGATGCAAGAGGAGTAGTTGCGATGCAGCTATGTATTTTAAATTGCTAGAGGATGCAGTGCTGGTGATATGTTTGTACGTGGACGATATCATCATCACAGGGAGCAACAACAGCATGATCGAGCATATTAAGTGCAAACTAAGTGAAACATACGAAATGAGTAATCTGGGCAGATTAAAATTTTCTTAGGTTTTGAGCTGACCTATCTAGAGGAGGGGATATTCATGAGTCAATGTAAATATGCAATGACTATTTTGAAGAAATTCAGGATGTAGCATTCAAAGGGAGTGAGTACACCACTCACTCCCCATGGCAAAAACACTGAGGATGGACAGGAGATTAAGGAGCAGACTACTTACCGGAGTATGGTTGGAGGTCTTCTCTATCTAGCTGCCACCCGACCAGACATATCCTTGGCCGTATCATACCTGTCACGGTTCAACTCAAAACCAACAGAAAAGAGTATACAGGAGGTTAAACGAGTTCTAAGGTATGTAAACAACACACGAGACTATGTATTATTGTTCAAGCACCCAGAAGAGGCTGGACTAATTGGATACTCAGACTCAGACCTAGCGGGTTGTTCTACCAATTCTAAGAGCACTTCGGGGTTCTGTTTTACCCTAGGAAGCACAATATTATCATGGGAAACACATAAACAAACAACAATCGCCCAGTCAACGGCCGAAGCCGAATACACAGCATTATGTGGAGCAACAAATCACTCAGTATGGCTAAAGCGGTTGTTTATCGATTTAGGGTTCAATATGCAAGGGGGAATACCGATTTATTGTGATAATATGTCTGCAATAGCTATCGGCAAAAACCCAGTACAACACAAGAAAACGAAGCATATTCAGATTAAATATCACGTTGTAAGGGAGGCGGAAGCAAAGGGAGAAATCAAGTTGCGTTTCGTACCTGGGGAGTACCAACTGGCGGACGTGCTGACGAATCCCCTGGGTACACGGCGTTTTGAGGACCTGCGACGGGCCATCGGGTTGTTGCCTAAGCCGGCCAAGAGGGAGCTTGATGGCTATGACCGGCTCAGGCATGGCGATCGAGAGGGAGACGAGCGGCAGCTAGGGTTGGAGCAAAATGGGAGAAACAAGAATGACCCTGCTGCTGGAAAAGAGAAGAAGAAATGGGCTCTGGCTATTGCCGAAGCCCATATTGAAGACAAAGCCCAGAATGAAGCCCAACATGAAGTCCAACCATTCTGAAGCCCAATTTGAAGCCTATAATGAATTTTGAGGTCAAACTATGCTTGTGTAACTCCAGATTAGGCATGGAGTGATAGTGACCTGTATTTTGAGAATATATATGAATTAGTGGTGAAGAGTGTGTGTATCTTATCACACTCACATAATCCCCATTTTCAATTCTATTTCTCATCCAAAAACCACACTCTAAACCAAAATTCCTACTGAAGTTTAAGGTTTTCATTTCAATTTCTATTTCCTTTATGTTTACACAAAACAGTAAGAACAAGAATCAACAATAGGGTTATGAATTCTTCAAATTATTTCATAACCTAAAAGACAACAAACCCATCAAGAATTGAAAGAGTAATATTGAAGCCAAGAGAAAGAGAAATCACTTCACGATGGACATATCATCATCCTACTTCAGGAAAGTAGTCATGTATCAGAGTCTTCAGCAGCGGATGCCAGCATACTTGGTTTATCAACCATATCGATAAGGTTGTGGTACCAATAATCAAAGTTGGTCCTCACTAGCCAGTGGACTTCCAATATCAATAGCAATGAAATGGAAGTTATTCTTCGTTATGAATTGAGAGTGTGTAAAATAGATAGAAAATGTAAGAACATATAAACACTTTTTAATATAATACTCATATATGGACTTTATTAAAATAATGTTAATTAATAATCAATGTTACCATAGCACTAGAAATCTTATTTTTTATTAGCAGTTATTTAACCCCTTTTAATGTAAATAAACCCCTTGGTACTCAAGTCACTTCTCAGACACATTAACTTGGTTAATCATACAATCTCCTTATGACTCTACATTGCATAGTCCTCTGGTAGTGAGGTCGCTCCTATGGAAATAATTGAGTCCACATAACACTCACAGTTGTTAACAATTAAAATATGTATCCAAGTAATCCTGGCATATTACAATCTAATTATTTACTGGTAGTGTGCATCACATGCATCAGACTACCCTCATCAAATCTCAACTTATATGCCTCATGGTAGTCAAGTCATTCCATATAAAAGAGATTCTAATAAATGTATCCAGTTTTGATGAGAACACCACTAGCCAAAACAATTTTAACCCTTTAGAACTCAATTACAAAGAAATTGTGTGCTTTTGTCATCAATTGCTTGATTGAGCTATAACACTAATCAGTCAAACAATCACATAGATTGGTCCACTTATAAGTCACAGAGAGAACACTCAGCTTGACCAGTCATTTGTTCGATTCGGGTAACCATTACCCAAGAAATAGCTCGGATTGAGCAACACCTTGTTTGGGCTAATCCATATTTGAGCAATTTTCCCCCGTTAATTCGCTAAACCTAAGCAATTTCTTTCTCAGTCAATTTGACCTCTCAAGGAATCAATCGACTTAAGCAATCGTTCCTCGCCTTAATTTACCATTTCACGATTTTCCCCAACAGTTCACGCGATATGAGCAGTGATATAGCTTGGATGATCAATTATCAAGACCGTAATATCGCACGGTCTGATCAACGTATTTCTTGGTCGATAGCTTTCCGTTTTGTGCGTCCTTGATGTTTGGTCCAACAATTTCATAAATCGCTCGACCGAGTACACCATCTCTTACAAAACTACAAGGTTGAGCGATGTTCGATCGAACAATTTCATAAATAGTTTGTTTCAATTGGGACATTGTCGTATTAACTTACATAACAATGGACGACGGAAGCGATTTTTTACAACCAAATATGAAAACAAGTCTATTTTTATGATTTCGATTTCATTAGGTTTGTTTCAATTAGATTTACAACCAAGGGATGGATCCACTAACCTTTAGAGGCATTTAGAGGATATATTGTAGTTCTGATCAAATGGAACCTCCATGAGCAGTCTACACGTGTATTCTATCATTAAATTTTATATTTTTGTTATAGGATATAATGTAGTTCGTTGTCTGACGTTCGGAATGCCAAAAGAACTTTTTTTTCTCCTGCCTCTCTCATTTGTGTATTCTATAAATGTGACGTGAATAGGTTTTTTGGCACGTCAAAACTATACATGCCCAAGTCAATCATAAAGAAAAACCCAAGAGACTCCCATAGGATTGCTTCTGCTGTTGATAAGAAGACACGATTTTTTTGTCCACCGGCACAAACATTACACAATATTCTATTTTGACTTACCAGATCATTTTCATCGCTGATTACCATAGACCGTCAATTCAATAGGACAATATCGCCCGCGCAGAAGACGCATTACGTAAATTGATATAAATCAAATCGGGTAGGTCTAACAGAAGCCTCACTTCGAGGAAGGAATGATACATCAATCAACTTGAATTCGAGACGAAAAGAGTGATTTTTGAAAGTCTCGGGCTATAGGGACGAAGGAATGCAATTTCATATCATCATAATAACAAATGCCTGCTTCCTAGTGCTTCCGGAAAGACCTCCTGTCTTTTTCCAGCCTCTCTTGGCTAATCTATATGATGCATCACATTTTTCTTTCCTGAGTCCCATTCCCCTCTCTTTCTTTACTTTCTTTCTATAATTACTTGATTTTTTTTAAGGGAAGTGAAATTATTCAACGACTTTCGATCTTCTTTCCCCATATAGGCAGCTCGCTTCATTATTTCGTGACATACCAAATAAGGGATTGTTAGAAGAAAGCTACTATAGTGGACAGATATAATAGCCTCTTTACTAGGTGGGGTGCTTGTTTAAGGCAATGAAGGCCATAAAGTCAAGTGTTCGCTTGAGGCGGCAAACATACTCAAGATGATCAGTGCTGTGCTGACAAAGCCTCGAGGTTGTTCCATGGAAACAGTCTCCTTAAGACAGAAATTATGAAAAGTTCTGTTAGGTTCTTAGTAGCAGTCAGTGAGCTTCTTCCCTTTACTCTGACTTATGACCTCCTCCCTGTGGCTTATCATTTTCCAATATCTGAATTAAACCTATTATAAGGAGCAAACCGATACCACGCAACCATTTAAGTATAAGATGACCCTGTAGGTCGGGTAAGCTTTCAAAAAAGAATAATAGTACACCGAACATGATAGTAATTAGGGCATCAAAATTCTTAATTGTTATTCTATCCTTTATAAGCCAACAGAACGAAAGGAAGAATAGAAAATATATATATATATATATTATTATTGCGATCGGTACTCCCTCAGTGGTCGAGAGAATAAAGGCTAGAATAAAGAATAGAATCGAATAAAGTATAAAGGTAAAGACATATGCTGTGGGCGTGCGTTTCTCCAGGGAAAGGAAAATGACGCACGATCCAGATAATATAGCTAAGACTTTCCATGGGCTCGAGAAAACCAAATTCTGATACCATACCAGTAGAGACACATCATTTGTATCAAGAGAATCTCTCAAATTAGAGGAAGAATTCCCCCACGGGGAGCTGCAATGGACTCTCTTCTTCCTAGAAAGAATGAGAGCACCGAGTATCCGCTGAAAAGCTAGGAGGAACCCCCACTCGTTGAGTTCTCTATCTAGCCCAAACTGTAGAAAAATGGGATAAAAGGCCAAAAATGGTGGTAACCACATGACTGAAATTAAGGAAAAAAAGGCTTAGGAGCCATATGAGGTGTGTATCCAACCCTCTTAAGGAAAGGCTTCCTATTATGCTCAGGGCCAGCACCCATAGGATACATGGTGCTAGCCGAGGATCTCCGACACCCCAGGGCGAGGGTGCCAAAAGATAAGCAAGAGGGAAGTAAGTTGTACCAGGACTTGGAGAGGATTTATGAGATCTCCCCTCTCGATTTCCGGATTCAGCTGGCCATAAAATAGAATGAAGAGTACCATCCCGTTACACAAGAGTAGTAGGAAATTGATGTGAGGGGGCTCGTGCTCCACCACGCCCTATTTTTGAGCGCTAGAGCCCTATTCCCTTCTCCCGTGGAAGGGGTTGCCCACGGTCTCCTTGATAGCTGGAAGTTCTCCAAAAGTATGAAAAGCAGGAGGACTTTGTACCATCCATTCCGGTGTAGTTGGATTATGTTCAACAGCCCAAGGATTTGGAGCACATCTTTTGTTATTTCCACTTCCACTGCTTGAAGTGATTGTTACGACCACGAAGAAACGACGAATCCCGACTACGGATATATAAAAGCAAAACTGCAAAGGGCATTCCATCCAGTGTAAGCATCTGGATAATCTCGAATACGACGTGGCATACCTGAAACCCTTAAAAAATGCACAGGAAAGAGGGTCGGATTAACCCCGAAAAAAGTGATCCAAAAATGGATTTGTCCGAAAGTTTCTGGGTATGTCCGACCAAAGATTTTACCCACCCAATAGTGAAATCCTGCAAACAAAGCAAAAACGGCTCCCATAGAAAGTACATAATGGAAATGTGCAACCACATAATAAGTATCATGTAGAGCAATGTCTAGCCCTGAATTTGCCGGGACTATTCCAGTGAGTCCTCCTATGGTGAACAAAAAGATGAATCCTATAGCAAATAACATGGGTGTTTTGTATTGTATCGAACCCCCCCACATGGTAGCGATCCAACTAAAGATTTTGATTCCAGTGGGGACAGCTATGATCATGGTAGCTGTGGTGAAGTAGGCACGGTATCTACGTCGAAGCCCACAGTAAACATATGATGAGCCCAAACAAGAAATCCTAGAATACCAATACTGATCATGGCATAAACCATGCCTAGATACCCGAAGACCGATTTTCCCGAAAAAGTAGAAATGATATTACTTATGATACCAGATCCAGGCAGAATGGGAATATACACCTCTGGATGACTGAAGAACCAAAAGAGATGCTGGGATAAAATGGGGTCTCCCCCTCCAGCGGGATCAGAAAAGGTTGTATTAAAGTTTCGATCGGTTAATAACATGGTAATTGCCCCTGTCAGTACCGGGAGTGATAATAAAAGTGGGAATGTTGTCACTAGAACGGACCACACAAACAGGGGTGATCTATGCATAGTCATTCCAGGTCCACACATGTTGGAAATAGTTGTTATAAAATTGATAGAACCTAAAATGGATGAAACACCAGATAGATGAAGACTAGAAATTGCTGAATCAACTGCTCCTCCAGAATGACTGGTAATACCACTTAAGGGCGGATAGACCGTCCACCCAGTGCCGCTACCTACTTCTACTAAGGCTGAGCTTAATAGGAGCAAGAGACTTGGTGGCAACAACCAGAATGAGATATTATTTAATCGTGGAAATGCCATGTCAGGTGCACCTATCAAAATCGGAACAGACCAATTACCAGATCCACCTATCATCGCCGGCATAACCATAAAAAAGATCATTAAAAAAGCATGAGCCGTTATTAAAACATTATAAAGTTGATGATTCCCACCAAGAATTTGATCGCCGGGTCGTGCTAATTCCATACGAATCAGAACTGAGAAGCATGTGCCCATCACTCCAGCAATGGCACCGAAAATGAAATATAGAGTCCCTATATCCTTGTGGTTTGTGGAGAACAGCCATCGGACCAGATTTCTCATAAATTTGAGATTCTTTCGTTTTCTTCCT
>CM071860.1:36737606-36741712 GCA_036759665.1 Gynandropsis gynandra
CCCTGGGAATTGGTTTTGCCCGAAGCATCGGACCAATGATCACCCATGACTTCTGTGTACCACTAGTGCCACAAAGGCTTTTGGTGGTCTTATTGGCGCATACCACGGTGGGGTCTTCGACTGGGGTGAAGTCGTAACAAGGTAGCCGTAGGGGAACCTGTGGCTGGATTGAATCCTTCGCGATGGAAATGCCCTCTTACCCCAACCATGATAGGGGGCTAGCTTCCTTCCCACCCACTGGCGGCGGGCGGGCTTTTCGTCCTTTGGACAGGTAGCCGGGGGCGAGTCACAACAAAATCCAATAGTTCCATTTTCCTTCTTGTTCATCAATCAGAAATCAAGACAAACCGGGCACTACGGTGAGACGTGAAAACACCCGATTCCTTTCCGACCTCGATATGGGGAATCGTCTTGCGCCATATATACTGAGATTGTTCGGGAGACATGGTCCAAGCCCGGTGAAGAAATCAAATGCACCCCCATTTTCCGAGAAGAGTAAAGCGAGGGATATGATAGATTCATAGGTTTTTGCCGGAGGGATGAATTTACAATTTGAACGTATTAGAGAGAGTCTCAGTGTGCTTCTGGCGGAGAGATTGAGAAATCTCTCGATGCATAGTTGGACTCCTAAACAAGGTTCAGCTATCCACCTTTGGATGTTTGCCTAAGGAGCACAGTGTGGCGATATATCTATTCGCCCAATGCTTTATCCAATTGCGAAGGAAGGGTGGGTTGCTCAATGCTTCTTCTTCGGATGTACCGCTCCAGTAGTATGAGCTTCAGGACGGGATGGATATTCATTCTCTCTGAAGTCGGCTTGGATCCGCTCCGCACAGAATTGGTTTATGAGCGCTCTCTGAAAGCATAAAAAAAAAAGAGTTTCGAAGGCAGGCTAGCTTCCGTAACAGAACAGGACCGGCTGCGAGAGAGAAAACCATCCAGTACACAAAATTCCCATTTTTTTCCTAAACCGAATTCATTTTCAATTTAGTTATCAGTCTCGTCTTATTCCGCTTGTAGGCTGCTCTTTTGTGCTGCTGGTGGCCCGGGTCTGCGCTTGCTTAATCCATCTGCCTAACAATCTCATAGATAGAAGGAAGTAGATCAATTTCGATCTAGGAGGAAGAGGTCGGATTGCCTAAACTAACCAATACTACTCGCCATTCAAAAGAGTCCACTAGAGGATGGTCGTAGATCTGGTTATTTACTGGTACATTTACACTATTCAGCGGTAGCTCGAGGACTTGGATTGAGTGAGAACTGATAGTGGTTTTGGCTAGAGAGGGTCTGAAGTAGCGCAGTGAACAGAAGGCCCCTTTCATGGTGAGTTGTCATTTTTTATTTCTTCCATGATAGGGGGGAGTGGTGAGGAGGGCCTCTTCCACCAGACTACTTTACTATATAAGTAGAGTTCAGTATAGGAACTGATTTAACAAAAGGGTCGAGAACTACATAGATCTGAGACCTTCTTTCCTTGGTCTGGTAGGTAGGTTATGTAGGCTACAATTGTTCCTAGGTTGTTCGATCGCAAATGGCCATAAAAAGATATTCCTGTGGGTTATGGATGCTGACTTTATTTTATAGTGGGTAGTGTGGGATCCGTAGTTGGGGAGAAAATAACCCGTTTGATTGAGTACGCTAACAAGAAATTTGGGCCTATTATTATAAGAGTGAATAAAATAGGACTGAATAGGGCTTATGGAACACCAATGGAGTCTTTGCTTTAAACCATTTGACCCGCAAAAACTATTCAGCTTTTTATGTCGGCTAATCGCCATGAATGGAAATACCTTAGCGGGCATCCTACGCATTTTCCTTGATATTTGTATCTTTAGAAAATCTCTGCAGATGAACCTTGTGATCTAGCTTTATTTTAGTAACCACTAGGATGGTCATACCTTCACATTAGGATGAGTTAAGCATGAGATGTTTGCTATGGATCTGGGAATTTACCAGCCTTAAATCAAGGAATAATAAATTCCCAATTCAAGTCTGGAGGCTTGCAAGAGAGGACTTAATAAGAGTAATTCTACCGCCAAAGGATATAAATTTTGCTTGCCAAAGTGCTAGCTTCTTCCTTCATTTCTAAACTAGTGGACTCCAAGCAATAACGCGCTTTGGGCTGATACCAAGTTTGAAACCCAAGTATGTGAATGGTAGTGAACCAATTTGACAGCCAGGCCAAAGAATCAGCTCGGGAATCAGAACAGTCAAGCAAAAATAGGCTTGATGTGGAGAAATGAATTGCAAGGCCAGACATGTTTTCAAAAAGCACCAGTACCTTTGGAAGATTACCAAATGAAACTTCATCAGCCTTGACAAAGAGCAGCGTGTCGTTAGCAAACTGCAAATGGGAGCCTCCAATAACTCACACAGCCATTCATATCGCTGCACTGAAACTGAGGAAGCAAAACCAACCGCACTCCATTCTGGACTGAAGGACAAGAGAAAAGCGAGCCACCTGTTTCAATCCCACAAAACGTAGTAGAACTTTTCACGCTCCTCAGTGGGCTTGAGACGCCAGGCCAGGGCGCTCATTCCGTTGCTTGTTCACTTCTCTCTCCCTAGAGGGGAATGAAGAATCTTTTATGGTACCATTCCTGTCTTCACTCAATCTTAAGAGTACTGGTTCTCTCTTTCAAGCTTCTTTCCACCATATTCTCTATTCTCTTGTAAGCTGTGATCGGAACTTCTTTCGCTTTCGTTAGATCTCTTGTTATCCCAGAACAGGAACTTCACCCTTTCCTACTTCCTTAGGAACTTCGGGTTGACTTTCTTTTCCCGGATGTCGGACTCCGAAAAGGGGGGTGTCGGGCTCATACCTCTGCTAAACAACTGCTCTTTGATCCCCCTTCGCACAACAATCAAAGTAATAGCTGCTAGCCTCGTTCTTATTGAGGATAGCACCACTAGAATGGTTGGAGCTTTTACTATCCCTAGAAGCTGATGTTGGTTGTTGGCCAGGCCAACTAGGCTCTTCCTTAAGAGGAAGAGGATGGTGAGTGCAGGAATTCGATCACTCTTGAAAACAATAGAATGTAGGTCCAGGCAATGCAACGAAAGGTTTTTTGCTCAACAATTTGTGTTGTCTTGACTCATTTCACACAAACAAAATCTAGATTTCCGGGTGTAGTCTTTGATAGTAGAACTAGAGCCTTAATTACTGATAGTTAGACCTTCCCCTCGTGGCTATCTTGAAAGATATGATTTTTTTATAATAAGTCACTTCGTTCTCCAACCCAGAGTTCTGCCTTCTAGGCGCTAAGGTTGGCACTGGATCAACAATTACGTCATTTCAATCAATCTATGTTGTCCGCTATTTGCGGCATTCCCTTGCCTGTCTTTTTCGGGATCACCAAAAAAAGGTAGGGTAGACAGGTCGGTCAGAAACCATGGTCAGAATGAAAGATGCTATAAAATGTTCTTAAACAAATCAAGGCCTATATAAGGGTATTCACCTAACTGCCTAGCTTCCTATATTCCCGCTCGTTGGTTGGTTTTCAATTCTTTTTATTGAGACTATGCCTTTCATTCCATTCTTCGTCTCCCTAGTCGCAGTATTCTTGCTCAACAACCCAATATTAATTTGAGAGTGCCGGTGCCGTCCTTCATTAAGAAGGGCATCGCCAAATTTTGCACGACTCGGGCCACTCAAACACACGATCAGGTGCTTGATACCCGATCGGGCACTATGAAGGAACACGACCGGGCGAGCCTCTGCACGACCGGGCGACACTGGTGCCCGAGCGGGCCGTGTATTTCGCAACAACCTAGATCTAACATTCAAACGTCCGAATTTAAGGAACAGAACAGATCTAGAGGAAGGTGGGGCAATGTACAAGGCAAGGAAAGGCTGGAAAAACATCTGGAAAGGCTCGGGAACCGTTGGAGAAGAGGAGAAGCATCAATCCTTACACCGGTAACACGATAGGGAAGGTCGAGGCATCGAATCCCTTAGAGTCTATCATGTATAGGGTTATGTTATCTTCGTCTTTTGTTTTCTCCATGAGTGAGTAGAGTCCCTACTGCGGGTAGGGATATCAGATTTGTATTGGATGAACAATGATTTGCGTTAATGCTTAGATTTATTGATTTATTCTTGATTT
>CM071860.1:36789167-36791667 GCA_036759665.1 Gynandropsis gynandra
GAAAGAATTAATGCGACTCTTGGCGAGAAGCGTTCTATGATCCGGGAAGAATTGTTGCATGAACCGTTGCTCCAAATCATCCCACGACGTGATTGATGCAGCCGGTAAGTTGAAGAGCCAACGTTGCGCCGCATCCTTAAGCGAGAATGGGAACGCCATCAAGTAGAGATCCTCCCGAGTAACTCTCGTTCCAACCTTGGTAGTGCTACAAAGCATCTTGAAGTCTGTAAGGTGGGAGTTCGGATCTTCGTTCTCCATTCCTCTAAAGGCCGAATTGTTGAGCATTTGTATGAAGGTCGGGTTTAGCTCAACCTGGTTATCAATCGTGCAGGCCATGCACGAAAAAACTGTGTGTGCTTCGGAGCGATGTAAGCTTCGTAAGTCTCATCGGCAGCAGCCATGTTGGGATTACTTGCGTTATCCTCTCCGCTGCTTGCACTATGGTTTTCTTCCTCCTTAGAGGCGTATGACTCGTGATTGCTCGTTCTTTCTACCTCGGATTCGGAATCCGCTATTCCAATCCTTCTCTTCTTGCGTAGGCTCCTTAAAGTGAGTTTGACCTCGGGATCGTAGATGAGGAGCTTCCGAGCAGAGCTTCTCATACAAGGCTCCTGCACAACAAGAAACAAAACACCAAAGTGTAAATCCGCGGTAGATAGAAATGACTCGATAAAAAGGAAAAAAAAAACAAAAAGCAAAAACAAAAAATCTAGCTAATTCCTAGTCTAGGCCATTATTAGTCCCCGGAAACGGCGCCAAAAACTTAATGCGCGGAAACTCAAGCAATATAATTTTCTAGACCACTTCACCGCAAGTATACGGATCGTGTAGTACCAGTGTCGATCTCTAGGGACTAAAGCAGCCAAAAACTAAGAATATCACTAAACTAAGACAAAGGTAAGTAGACGAAGGCGTGGTGCGAAATATCTAAAGAACTAAGCTATGTGGTGGCAACGATGGTAGTTCGGAGAAAACTTGGATATGACGAACACTACGGGTGTCGGGATACCGGGAATCGTATGGATGTAACAACTAAAGATCATAAACCTATCGAATCATCTTGATAACGGGAAATTCATGCCCTAAGGTGAGGAGTTATTCTTCCGAGCCTAAACCTCCTAACCATGAGTACGCGCAACCCTACCTTCTAGCAGTGATTAACCCGTACTATGGCAGCTTTACGAACGCAATCCTAATTCCTAAGTTGATTAACCGACCGGTCAGATTCTCATTAATCAAACTTAACCTACAACTCAACAGTTCCGGATTCATCCTTTAACCTTCCAGCAAAGTCTGAATTCCTATGTTACTGAGCGGGCAGCACTAGTATAAGAGTGATAATGTTGATTGTAGAACCGAATATCAAGATAAATGCAATAGATCTAAGCATTAACGCATAACATTGTCAATCCTTTACAATCTGATATCCCTAACCCATAGTTGGGACTCTACTCACTCATGGAATTTACTATCAAAGAAGATAACATAACCCTAAACATGATAAAACCCTAGGAAACCCGAAGCCTCGGCCTTCCCTATTGTGTTACCGATGTGTGGATTGATGCTTCTCTCCTTCTCCAGCGTCTCCTGAGCCTTTCCTGATGTTATCCAAGCCTTTCCTTGCTCGATACGTCGCCCCCTTGCTCTAGATCCGTTCTGGTCTATAAATTAGATCGTTTGAATGCAAGATCTAGTTGGTTGCGAGAAACGCGGCCCGCTCGGGCACCACTTTTACCCGGTCGTGCAGAGTCGCGCCCGGTCGTGTACTTCTTCATGCCCTATCGGGCTTCAGTATCCGATCGTGTGGTTGAGCAGCCCGAGTCGTGCAAGCTCTCGGGGATTTTTGGGATGAATTAACGCCCGAGCGGGTACCTTGACTACACCCGATCGGGTATGGCTACCCGATCGTTGCCTTCGTGCCCGGGTCGTGCAAGGTGTGCAAATAAACCCCGTAGGTTTTACCCGAGCGGGTAGACCTCAGTGCCCGACCAGGCACCCTTGAAATCTTGATTTTTCTCTTTTCCGCTCGTTGCTCGGGTGTTCCGTTGAGTTCAGAGGCTTGATTTTGGCTCCGAGTGAATTTATCTTCAAAATGCGTGGTTTTGCTCAGAAATCCGTCTATTTACACTCGATTACGGGTGTATGTAACAAAGATTCGTATCGGAAATATAAATCTAACTATGAATTATATGCGAAAATGATACTAAAACCTAACCTAAATTGATACACGTTCAGTGTTATCAAAAGACATTCCCACGGGTCTTTCTTCTTGTACCTCGCTCTCTTAGCAATTCACTTTTGCCATTCAATTTCTTTTCCTTCGTGCCGTGCGTGGTACCGGGGTGTTCTTCCGATTCCCTGGGACATAGCAAGTAATGATTCCCTCCCTAGTTTATTATCTCTGATAAGACAACTATTCTTACTTAACAACTATAGGAAAGGCGGGGTATATTTGATTAGTAGAAAAGACTGGATCTGAAACGAAAAAGCACTCGAACGA
>CM071860.1:36796667-36801667 GCA_036759665.1 Gynandropsis gynandra
AGAAGGGTCGAAGGTTTTGGGCCTCTAGCTTTCCCCGTCCCCCCCTTCGTTGGGTTGTGCTTGTGTGGGGGGCATGCCACCAGAAATCGGGCTTGAAGCTCTCGCCTTACCTAGGAGCCGACAGCTGATGGCTATGGCTGTTGGTCACGACTACTACCAAAAGGTTCCAATGAAGATGAATATTTTACATGGAGGAGTGTGCATCTGTATGTTGGGTGTTCTTCTGTCGTGTGATCCGGCGGCTTATGTGCGACCTGTGGTCCACGCCTCCTATTTGTTCAGGGCGGGCGGCGTGAACTCTGATTCGATCTGGGAATTCAATCGCGCCGCTGAGATGCTCAGTTGACTCCTTAACCTTGATAGGAAGATGGCTTATTCAAAAATTCATGCATAAGGGTAAGGAACTTTGGATGAACTAATACGAATGGGTGTAAGCTTCGCTGCTCGGAAACACCCAGTGATGACCACACTGAGAGACACGAAAGCACGGGTAACGCTAGTTGGCGAAGTGGCGTTAAGCATCCCTAGAGGTACGAAAAGAGAGGTCATGATGATATCATCTACGTCCGTACCGCTCCTCATGGAGTAGATCCCGCATCTAACCAAGTCTTTGACCAGGGAACGGGAGAATTCCCACTACCGCTGACAGGCCAACCGGGCCATGAGCGCTGTGGAACGGGCTTCCCAAAACGCCAGCCCCGGGCCGGGGTCAGCATAGAATGAAGGGGACGGCCCTAATGTTGTGTTGGCTTTGCCAACTTCTTAGGTTGCGGGCGGAGAAGAGCGGACGTGGGGACTCAGGTCGGGGTGCAGCGTAACTAAGAGAGCCATTCCATTTAGGGCGAGATATAATGGGCGGGCATGAGCGGTCTGGTGTCCGAGTCAATTGGTCAGACGACGACTACTTCACTTATTAGATTAGTATTAGCTGCCTATCTCGGAATGAAATGAGATAAAATAGAAAGAACGCGAAGCGCTAGCGCTATAGGATTGGTTTTTTTGGGGGGGATAAGCTCGCTTCTTCACAAGCTTACCCCCGCCCCGACCGATAGCTGCTGGGTCTCCCCATCTCTCCTAAACTTCCCCCGGTCTTCGGCCTGAGCTGTATGAGGCAGAAACTCGTCCCACGTACGGTTCGGAGGCCGAGCCCCACCCCAGCAATAATGGTGCAGCTTAGGTCAACTAACACAAAGAAGATACAGTTCACTCAACGATTGCCTTTGGGTTCCGAACTCCATATGGGGAAGGAGCGTTGTTGTTTGCGAGGTCTTGATCATTTACATGGACCCACTTCTCATTCCATTTGTGGAAATTTGATGATCTATAAACCGTCCCTAACGAATGATCGGCTCATGTTTGAGCATGATGAATCACTTCATGCCGACCTCTTGCTAATAAACTTTCCGGCCTCATATAAGAATGGAAAACTCTCACATTTTCTGCATCAGTGAATGAAGAATCGCAAACATAATAATTTTTGGTTAACCATGTTCCCAGAAAAAAAGATACTTTCGAGAAAAGGACGAGCACGGCTGAAGTGGCTATACATACAAATGTATTTACGGATCTATATGCTTCGATTAGAACTGGAAGTTCTAGAACAGGAGGCTGGTATACCACCATAATGAAACTGCCTTTTATTTTTTTTATTCGGATAGGATTTATGTGGGCTTCGTTGGGAGGCTCGCCTAGTTTGTTACGTCAGCTCCAAAAGGATAAGTTGCGTTGGAAACGAGAAAGTTCTGTGGAGTTCATAATTGCATAAAAGGAGTCAAAGTAGTGGCTGCGGCGCGTCAAGGCACTTCTTCGACGGTCTCCGTCTCGCCCGCCTGCCATCAGAAATAGGAAAGCTTTCAATCAATAGAAATCGTATTCGTGAATAAATCCCCTTTGTTTGAATCCAATATTATGCACTTTTTTTTTCGGTAGTAGGACTCTCTTCTGTCCGTTTGAACTCTTGAGCAGGAGCTGGAGCAGGAGAACGGAATAGACATCCATTAGTTCCCGAAGAAGGCAGGTTTGAGCAAGGAGGCTCAAGAGTAGCTTTTCCAGTGGTAGCTTTTGAGTAAGTAAGTCGAAGGCATAATGAGGGAAGAATTTGAAAGAGTGGAAGGTAGGAGATGGAGATTGTGATTGAACAGTTGGTGGCCCGACGAGGCCCATTAAAGTCAGCTTCAAGCTTCTGGCAACCGTTTATCCCAAGGTAGGTGGGAAATAAATGGAGGATGGAACTCAATATTGAACATTTATAGGCTTCGGCAGATGCCGATTCGGCAACTGATTTACTATTATTCAGGTGCGGATGAGGCTTATGGGGAAGGGCTGACGCTTAAGCATCGGCTAGTGGAACCACTCTTGTCCTTCTTTCGTATCCGAGGTGGGCGCTTTACACATATGATATGGAGATCTAGTACGGTGAACAAGTAAGGTAGGGGCTTCTCGATTAGGCGAACCAGTCCAACTAGTCCAAAATACAATTGTCCACCCCTTTTCACGGCTTTAGCAAAGCTTAGGTCCCCAGGTCCAAAACGTCGGCAGAGGGTTTAGAACCTGAAGATGAAGCTGCTGGTGAGGCTTTAGTTTCAATTGAAAATCCAACATCATATGAATAAGCAAGCGAGGATACACTTGATCCTAGTGAAAGGAAGGCCTTTCAAAAGAAGGTTGGTTAAAGTACTCGCTTCGTACTTAGCCCGGAACTCGTCCCTAGCATAGACTGAACTCGCTCCGTTTTGTAGGCAACGAGCAAATCCAACCACAGCCATGACCTTTTCAGAATAGGACATGCTCTTAGGATATTTTAAGCATAACTGCCCTTGCTTAGCGAAAGTGCGAAAGCTAAAGTTTTTATAAAGCTATGTTTTTTTTAAAGAGTGAGGAGTCTGCTTACTCAATCCTAGAGTAGGGTAAAGGGCAGGTCACACACTTTACTTTATATGATTTTCCTCTAAGTAAAGAGATGGGGCAGGGGCAGTATTCAGAAACAAAGCGGTTTGAAAGTCGTAAACCACACAAAATCAGGCTTAACCTTAGCTACTTTCAGGGTTATGTCTGCCCGATCTTATACTAATCTAGTCGATCTTGTACTAATTTAGGGATAGAAATAAGACCAATCCAATCGGCAAGGCATAAGATAAGATAGGGAGGCTCCTCACGCACAATCCACAAGAGGGTCGGTATCTCTTTTCATTGATTGATGAGTAAGGGCTCGATAGAATGCTTGATCGATGAGGGAAGGCAAGGCCTTAACCAAGTCATCGCATTCGTCGCACCAATCATAGGTAGAACCCGATCCTTGGATAGAATCCATAATCAGAAGTTATCGGTACCCTTAGCATCTTCCCTTTGATTAGAATGTGAAGGTCCTTGCTCTCTCCTGACTGATAGGTTAAGGGGTGGCCCATGCACAAGGGATTATCTAATTTTGTTTCGAAAGAAAGAGATGATTCCCACCAAGAATTTGATCATCGGGTCGTGCTAATTCCATACGAATCAGAACTGAGAAGCATGTGCCCATCACTCCAGCAATGGCACCGAAAATGAAATAAAGAGTCCCTATATCCTTGTGGTTTGTGGAGAACAGCCATCGGACCAGATTTCTCATAAATTTGAGATTCTTTCGTTTTCTTCCTTATCAGAGAGGGGCCCCTTAGGGAGCGAGCAGGGCTTCTTTATTTCAAAAGGGGGAGTGAGGGGGTTTGGGTTCTGGTTTTAGGAAAGGGTCAACACAAGGATCTTACTTCAAAACAATCTCTGGAGTTTTCCCTTATCCGAACGTCCGAACGGGTCTTGCAAGAAAATAGGATTTCATATTGAGCCCCAAATATACGCTATTGGGATAGGATGACTCCTACTAGCGTTTCCCCCCCCAAAGAACCGCACGTGCGAGTCCCCCCGCATACGGCTCAAGTGGCGAAGGCCCTTTACATCGCGCTTGGTAAGCGCTTCGCTGTAGCCAAGCTTACTGCTAGCCTATCGGCTAGAGCCAAGCTTCGACCGCGACTGCTCGTCGCTTCTGGCCGCCTTATTCCGTCACCCGAGATCCAAGTCAGCACCGGCAAAGATCTCTTTCTTCCAAGCCGGTCCGGCCTGAAGAAAGCTAGCTACCTGTCGCCTATCTCACTCCCTTTATTCTTATTAGTAAGTAAGGTTGCCCCTTTCTCCTTTCTCTAATAAGGTGAGCTTCCAAAGCTCTTTCCTTAAGCTGTGTGAGCCTTCGCTTTTTGGATCGTCTTCTGCCCAATGCGGTACCCTCCTTTTTTTTGGCTCCCATTGGGTTTACCTTGTTTACAGGTCGACCCCATGGCAGCAAGAAAAGGTGATCTTGTGCTATACTCCAGTGATCTCTTTCCTACCGAGGCACGCAAACTCCTATCGTATCCCAGATCACATTTGATGAATCGAAAGGGGAAGCCTACTCATCCATCCTCTCGTAGATCGGTGTGGTTTTACGAAGCGCCTAAGCACAGTTCACTCGCAATGATCAATCAAGTGTCGCCACTCCTTAAGGTTACCAGTAGTATCATACACTTCTTGCATTCTTTCCCACGCTTCATACCCCCCTCTTGCTTCTTTTCTTAAGGTAAGGTAAAGGGCCAGGCATGGTGGGGTAGGATCATCATGTCGGCAATCATTTTGACTTGACCAATAAGTCTTATGTCCTCCGAGTCGCGCGGCATTTTAACCGAAAGAACTTCTTTAGCAATTCATGCCTTTCTGTTTTTATTTTTATGACAAGAAATTGTTTCTTTCTCACCATTTCAAATTGTTCTCTGGACTTTTGATCAATATGAGGTGATCGTAACACAGTATAAAAGACTCGTGATTCAGGCAATCCAATCTTCCGTGTGTAAGGCGGAAGCCCCCAAAGGTGCTTTTCTATATTTTCACATATAAATGTCTTATAAAAAGAGCGAACCACTATGCATATCTTGGTGGGCATTACTTTTTGAGTGGTTTTCCTCTTTGGTATGTTGACGGAGTACCGCTCGCTGCACGGG
>CM071860.1:36806667-36828731 GCA_036759665.1 Gynandropsis gynandra
TGATCCAGTAGTATGAGCTTCAGGATGAGACGGATATTCATTCTCTCTGAAGTCGGCTTGGATTCGCTCCGCACAGAATTGGTTAATGAGCGCTCTCTGAAAGCATAAAAAAAAGAGTTTCGAAGGCAGGCTAGCTTCCGTAACAGAACAGGATCGGCTGCGAGAGAGAAAACCATCTAGTACACAAAATTCCCATTTTTTTTTCTTAAACCGAATTCATTTTCAATTGAGTTATCAGTCTGGTCTTATTCCGCTTGTAGGCCGCTCTTTTGTGCTGCTGGTGGCCCGGGTCTACGCTTGCTTAATCCATCTGCCTAACAATCTCATGATAGAAGGAAGTGGATCAATTTCGATCTACACCTTACTGGAGGAAGAGGTCGGATTGCCTAAACTAACCAATACTACTCGCCATTCAAAAGAGTCCACTAGAGGATGGTCGTAGATCTGGTTATTTACTGATACATTTACATTTAGCTCGAGGACTTGGATTGAGTGAGAACTGATAGTGGTTTTGGCTAGAGAGGGTCTGAAGTAGCGCAGTCAGAAGGCCCCTTATATGTATATAATACTTTGACATTATTATATAATTAAATAACTTTTAGTTAATTGTCTAATGAACATTCTAATTATTTTATAATTGCATTTAGAGCATAATATATTGTAACAACTTATTCAAAGAGAAAGTAGCTCTTGCTATCAGTAAATTTTATATTTTTGTTAGAAAGTTTATGACGAGCTTAATAATTTATATATTTTGTTTGAAATATTAGGTGTAGTTCATATATTAAAACATACAAGTCGTTTAGTTGATTGGTTCTGTTTTTCCATCTCCTCTAAATTGTTGCGAAACATAAAAATGAAAACTTGTTATGTCAGATTTTTTTCTTTATAACCTTTATTTTTAAATTTTTTATTTTCGATATATACATATGTCCAATTACAGGTGGGCAAATACCGATCCGCAATTATCCGACTATTCGTATTCATCGAATATTCGATTTTACTATTCATATTCGTATTCGTAAATTCGAATATCCGTAAATTCGAATTATTCGCAAATATTTGCATATTCCTCGGATATCTATATTCGCATCCAAATCAATTTTAAAAAATAATAATAATAATTTCTTATAAAAATGTTGATAATTATAAAAATATAATCCATAAGTACTCTTCAAATTGCACAAATACACAAACATAATATAAATAAACGAAACACCAATTACATCAATCTCTCAATCATCTAAATTTAACTTCGTTGATGACTCCACTGATATCGCCAATTCATCTAAAACAATATAACAAATATTAGATTATCATATTAAATATCAAATACATTAAAATAAAACTAAAAGAAAAGTTATATGCTTACCAAATTTTGTCTTTGTAATATATCCATAATATTATTCATCCCACCTGGATTACGAATCCAATCTTGAGTGCAAATTAAAGCTTCAACCATATTAGCAGTCAGACAACTATGATAAGGACTAAACACACAACCTCCCATACTAAAAGCCGACTCTGAAGCAACAGTAGATGCCGGAATAGCCAAAATATCTCTTGTTATCAAAGAACGAGTTTTATACTTAGAACTCGTAGTCTTCCACCAATACAAAATATCTAAATTCTCAACATCTTCTTCACATTCTTCTCACAAATAATTTTATATTTGGTCTTAATATAAAATTAATAATATTTTTTATTTATAATTTGATCTTTAAAACTAATTTTATTGTATATATCTATATATTAAATAATTATTTATTTAATATTTACGGATACAGATAATTATGAATAACTGAATATATTATTTGTATTTGTATTTGTCGAATATCTAATTTCTTATATTTGTATTTGTATTTGTATTTGTTCCTTCATATATTTGAATTTTCAGATCGAATATGATTTGAATATGAATCGTAGACGAATATTTCGAATAGTTTGTCTAGCCCTTTATACAAAGATGAACATAGAGAAGACCCAAGGTAAATATTGGGACGAAATGGTCCAAAAGGACAACACTTTTGAACATGCTCTCCGCCCACGACCACCTCGCTTAAATATGATTGTTGAGTATTTGAAAAATGATTGAGAAAAAGTCTTTAGTGTGACAGTTGTAGGTCTAATCCATAAGTTTCCCGTATAACTGAAATAATTTTCAAAATAAATAAATATGCAATTTAATCTAGCACATGTTAATTCAACAATAACACAATACACGATGTTTTTCATATTTTAGAATTCAAGTTTTCAACTTAGTAAAAATATTTACGTTATTTTTAAATTCTCCATTTAAATTTAAATCCTATTTAACAGAAAGAGAAAAGGAATCAATCAAATCATATTGACCATTTTTAATTTTATCGACTTATAAATATAACATTCAGATCAAACATTTCTTTTCCTCGTTTTGACAACCATTTGGGACTAATGAATGGGTCAAGTGTAAGAGTTCTTTGGTCGAACTTTTCTTTTTATCTAATTTCGAGTTTTCAGTTTGTAGAGATATTCACGTTATTTGTGGTACGAAATTGGTTAAATAAATACAATGGATCATAACATTTAGAAATTGTTTTTATAAATATATAAAATAAATAGCTATGCCACTTATTTAACTATTTGGGTAAATGAATATTTATACACACATCTGTATCATTCATAGTAAGCGCTAGGGCTTTAGTCATTCTAGAAATGATTTTGAAAATGGTATGTTCTAAGGTTTAGATTACGTGGAGTATTTAATTAACGGGAAAGAGGTAGTTTTGTAAAAGGTGTTCTGGTCACGACTAGTCGTCGTCTAGGCGTTCGACGACAAGTGACCGCTTAGAAAATGCTAAAATCGGTTACAAAGTCGGATGATGCCTAAACGCCTTGGAATCTCCGTCTGGATGGTCAACTACGCGAAAACCTCTGACTAAGTGGTTTTTTTAAACAAAATCTCTCAAAAGGACGTCGTTTTGGAATTTTCCAAAACGATGTCGTTTTGGTCAATGGAGAAAACCCTTGTTCGTAGAATCGCTTTGCTCGCCGAATCGCATTCTCCTCCTTGATCGTTGTTCTCCTCCTTGCTCGGATTCTCCTCGTCGCGCTAGCCAGCTTCGTTTGGATCTCCTTACTCATTGTTCTCATCCTTGCTCGTCGAATCACATTCTCCTCGCTCGCACCTTCGTTTGATGGGTCTCTCCTCGCTCGCGGCTTCGTTCGGGTCTTTGTGTCCTTGCTCACATTCTCCTCGTTGCACCAGCCAGCTTCTCCTCCTCGCGCCTTCATCTGACGGGTCTCTCCTCACTCGCGGATTCGTTCGGGTCTCTATCTCCTTGCTCGGCTTCGTTCGGGTCTTTGTCTCCTAATTTGCACCTTCGTCCGACTTATCCTTGCTCGCCGATGGTCGGGTCATCCATTTCTCTCCTTGTTCTCGGCTTCTCCTTGTTCGGGCTATCCCTTGCTTGCTCACGACTTCTCCTCGGCCAAGTTCTTGGTCACTCTTTGCTCGCCAAGTTTTTGACAGTTCACTATGTAGTAGATTAGGAATCGATGATTGGTAGATTAGGAATGAACGAATGTATGATTGGCAGATTAGGAATGAATCAATAAATGGATGAGTTTTTATGTGGCGTTGAGACATTTTATCATGCGGCTATGAGAAGCAAGGCATCATTGGGAATGTAGAGTTCAATATATACAAAAACAAATAAGGTGTTTTTGGAAAGACTTTTGCACTGAAAGCATGTGAAATAAACAATGAAAAATTGAATTTTGGCATTTTTTAAAATCTTAACTTTTTTTTACTTCATTTTATAAATGATGGTGGTGACTTTGACAATTATATTTTTTTTAGCACATTGGTGGACAACATATTTATATCATGTTCTGATGGCAATGCGAATTCTCGCCTTAACTTCAAGTTCATCTGGTTGTGAACGAAATTGAAGAAGTTTTGCAAGGGTTTGTGCTTTAAAACTTCCATTAATTTCATATTTGATCTCTTTAAGTTTTTATGTTGATATTCTAATTGATTTTTCTATTTGTTTTCTAGGTACATACAAAGAAAACAAATTGGCTTAATATTAACCGATTAAACGATTTAGTCTTTGTACACTTCAATGCAAAGTTGTTCAACACGCGTAAAAGGGTTGTAAATACAAAAGTTGAATTCTCTTGGCTAGTAATTCTATGAATGTTCAGTCATTGCTTTTTTAACAATACATCAGTGATGATAATACAATAGATGATGATGTTTCACAAGTTCCTACAAGTTTGAATTTTGAGGAGGATGATATCGAATTAGAATAGGATTTTTGTGATTTGTTTGACATTGATTGCGGACCACGTGAAAAGGTGTGACATTTAATTGGAGAACAATATTTTCTTTGACAGAACATCCGACTAGTTCCTAGCAACTTTTACAACACCGATAAGAGGTAATGCATCCGCTTCTCCAACATAGTCGTCTTGCACAAACGATGCATCTTATATAATGTTGATGGATCTTAAACTCGGTAAATTATAATTTGAGTTATAAAACGAGTGAAAAAACTTTACAAATTCATTCTATCATTTTCCGTTAAAATTTGATTAATTTCACATTTAATTCAAATTAACTCTAAATGTCAAATTTCAAAACTTAACCGATTTAGCTCTGAAATTTGAAATTTTAGTTTATCCTTTTTCTTTTAAATATACAAAATCAATCTATTTTTTCCGAATTATCTAAATTCAACTTCATTTTCCATAATTTTCAAAATTCAATTTAACAAAATGAGAAATAGATTGAATTCGTAAAGTTTCTTGAAAAAGAAATATACTGAATTTAAAATATTGGAGAAGGGATAAGATTAAACACATAAAAAAATAATTTCAATAAATAAACGTTTGTTCCTAAGAAAATGGTTATATATATATATATATATATAAGAATAAAGATAATCAACGGGCTCATTAATTTTTGGTCGCCGATAAGTTGGACTGAGGTAAGAGGTTAAGTCTTTCGTGTGGGTCTTAAAGTACTATTCTCATTCATAAACATACAAGTTGTCGATATTCCATTTATCTTCGCAATAAATGCCCATATAAATGTTTTTTTATAAAAATTAAATGTATCAGAAATCTAGCCAGGACGATGCGCGGATTTTATATAAAGTAATCATTTTAATTATTTTTATTATAATTATTTATTTATTTCTAAACTAATAAAACATTATAATTTAATGTAATTAATTGATATAGTATCGTAGTACTAAAAAGTTATTATAATAAAAATGTTTACCTTATCCTCATATGTTGTGTGATTCACGCAATCTTCAATCTGATAAAAATATAAAAAAATCATCATTGATTTAGAAATATTCAATATAAACAAATGGCCACAATATCAGAAATGTCCTTTTAGGGCTAAAACACTTCAACACTACCCTCCTAAATCTGATGAAAAAAAAAATTGGAAAAAAGACATATGTACCCTTAATGAAAAACACATACAAAAGAGGGAAACACAAATATAAGAAGAGGGAAAACGAAAATTGAGAGGAGGGAAACAAAGTAGAAAACTATTTCCTTTCATTTTCGAGTGTTTCTCTTCTATTTTCGAACGATTTCCTTCAATTTTTGAGTGATTTCTTTCCATTTTCGAGTGATTTCCTTCTATTTTGAGTGGTTTGCAGCAATTTTCGAGCGATTTCCAACAATGTTTCAGTCATTTTCAGTGATTTCCAGCGTTTTTCCGGTGATTTTTGGCGATTTCCGGCGATTTGTAGGTGAGTTTCAGTGATTTCGACCGTTTTCCGGCGATTTCTGGCATTTTACGGCGATTTCTGGCAGTTTCCGGCGGTTTCTGGCAGTTCCGACGGTCGCACTGGGTCAAAGGGGCGAACAGGGTCGGACTGGGTCGCTGGGTCGCAGGGTCGGCTGGGTCGGACTGGGTCGCAGGGTCGGATAGGGTCGTTGGGTCGCAGGGTCGGCTGGGTCGAACAGAGTCGTAGGGTCGCAGGGTCGCAGGGTCGGACTGGGTCGGTGGGTCGGACTGGATCGCTGGGTCGCAGGGGCACAGGGTCGTACTGGATCACTGGGTCGTAGGGTCAAACTGGGTTAAACTGGGTAGAAGGGTCGCAGAGGGTATTTTGGGAATTTTAGTATTTATAAGGGTATTTTTGAAGCGGAAAATTTTTTTTTTCGGGAAGGGTATTTTTGAAATTTTAAGTCCTATAGGGATATTTTTGATAATCCCCAAACAAATGTGTGACAATTAATAAATAAAAATGTAGGAAAACGTGAATAGGATATTAATTTTGTTCTTAAATATAATCATTATTAACATTTATAAATTTGATTTTTTACTTGTTGGATTATAGTATTATTTTTTGACTATTAGTTTAGAAATTTTATGTTATGTTCAAATGATAATGGTAGATAAGAATATCTGATGTATCTCATTTATAATATTATATATATATTCAATTAGAGACTAAAAAGTGATTGGATTATATATATAACGGATGAATCTATATAAAATTATCATCCTTGTTAAAAACAATTGATCGTGTATCTATATATATTTATATAAATATAATTACATGTTATATATATAAGTATATATGATCATATATATTTTATAAATATAAATATATATAAGGCACATAACATATATATATTATATATGTATATGTTATAAATATATATAATATATGATATATCTGATATTTACATATATGATATATCATACATATTTTAGACATATATGATGTATAATGCATATAATATTTATATATACATATGTATAAAAGAAATAAAAAAATTACATCTATGTGTGTATGTAAACAAAGATGTAAAGGAAAATAAGAAGTGAGAAAGTTTTTCTTGTTAACGTGTCAATATCTGTAATGGGAATATGTTTATACGAAGAAATATAAGAAAGCTCAATGGACCAAAAAGTTTAAAGATATCCATTACAATACTGTTATTTAAATGTCTATTGAATCGTTAAGAATATTATAATAGAAAAAATTTTTAAGATAAAAATCTTATCAATATTTCAAGATAACGTGAAAAACTCATTTGAAATAAAAACATTATAACAGAATGGTTATTATTCTCGAATCCATAATTACTTATTAATATCTAGATATTGTGATAATATATAATGTATGTATCTACAATTCAGAGATATAATTTTTATCTTTGTGTATCGTATGCGTCATAGCATTATCAGCTAAACACATATCTTCATCATTGAACATAGATTATGATATATTGTGTTAGTTTGATGAAAACTAAAGATATAAATGTACTTCCGAAGTTTAAAAATGCATAATATAGATATTTTAACAAACAAAAACTATGAAATATATACCAAGTTTTCAAAAGATAGATAATAAACAACATTCTTACAATATCAAGCAATAACATATTACATGTTTATTTTCATTTTGGTTAGCTAGTCACTTGGCATCATTTGCCTGGTCAAGAAAATCTGTGACATCCAAATGAATTCTATTGTTTTCATTATCACGGAATTCACCATCATCCTTATAAACAAAGTTCTTCTTTACATTTATCTTTTGTCTTTTTGTAATTGTTGATACAAGTAAATGAGGTCTCTTGGTGTTCGCCATATTTATGACCAATATCCATTCATACCACATCGATAACAAATAATTTGCAGTCGCCTTTTATTTTCACCCTTGCTTTCTTTTTTATGGTACTCCTTTTATATATATATAAATATATATGATGAAACTTATGTGGCTGAAAACCTCAACCTGTTCCTCGCCCACGACAATGATCACTTCCAAATAGACGAAATTCATGGTTTCTCATTAAGAGTTTATTATTTTGTTCTTTAACAAGTAATGTTTGTATCAAATCTTTATATTTCGTGAACTATGATATTGTTGTTATGGAATAACATTCTCAGCATGAAATGTTAATAATGTTTTTCCATATTTTCATTTCACGCACAAATTTAAAGTTTTGAAATCTCAAATTTAGCCATTCATGTTTGGCCCTTGTGATAATCACATATTTTTTTTGTGATCAAAACGATCTTTTAGTGATTCCAATAAATCAACGAGATACCCTTTTAATCGATAATAATATTTAAGTTCATTATCAAGATGATGTTGCAAAAATGTTAATCGACTTTGTTCTATTTTATTACGATGTTTTTATCTTTATCAATTTTCGTGACCATTTCTTTTGCCTTTAAATGCATTTTAGCATCATACGTCCATGTCATGTAACGTTTTTCAAAAGCATCAAAGACGTTGATTTAACGGTTGACCAGGTTCGATATGATAACTATACTTAAAATAATATTCAAGTTATTTATTATCATTATGATATTAAATCAAAATATAATTAACCATATGTAAATAGTAAACAAAAGTAAATTAGCAACAATAGTAAATAATACAAATAACATAATATAAATAATTGGAGAGAAATAGTCTTCTTCATAACAATTATAGAAAAAATAAAAATATTAATAAATATTAGCATTATTAATCATTTATTGAGTCCGGGAAAACATATAGTATAATATAAATATATAATTATTAAAATTTAATAAGTGTTGTCTTTATAATGTAATATATATATATATTATGATTGAAATTTAGTATGTATTTTCTTTATAATATGATATATATATATATATATATATTATAATCGGGGGATATATAATCTGTTAGATCTATATATTTTGTTACTTAAAATCAAATCAAAATGGATATAAAAATTGATTGAAAATAAAAATCTTTAGATTTTAAATTAAAAAATAATACAAAAGATATAATATTGAATATTAATGTGTGAACTATCAAACAATAAAACTGCCTAATATCCACCTACCGCAAGAGTACGGATCGGTGTAATACAAGTGTCGCACTCTAGGGACTAATGCAACCTAAGCTAAGAATACGACTAAACTAAGACGGGTTGAATTGATGGTGATGTGGGACATATTTCTAAAATACTAAAATGGATAATGACAGCGATGAGGAGACGTCAAAAACTTGATAATTAAGAACACTATAAGTTTCGGGTTACCGGGATTTGCAAGGATGCAACTAACAAAGCATCATGAACCTATCGAATTATATTGATGACGGGGAATTCATGCTCATAAATAAGGAATGGCTCTCTCGACACCTAAACCTCCTAACCACAACAATGTGCAATCCTACCTCCTGGTAGCGATTAACTCGCGATTACGGTAGCGTTAAGCGTGTAATCCTAATTCCGGATTCATAATCTAACCTCCTGGCGAAACACGAATTCCTAGGTTACTGAGCAGCCAGCACAAGTATAAAGCATTTACGATGTTGATTGTAAAACCTAAATACAAGAAAACTTCGAAAGGTCTAAGCATTAACACATAATTACAAGCATCCATTACAAATCCAGCAATCCTAACCCATAGCTAGAGGCTTAGTTGCTCATGGATTCTACTGTAAAACAAGAGAAATAAACCCTAGACATGATAAAGAGTAAGAAATACGATTCCTCGATCTTCCCTATCTTGTTACTGATGTTCGGATTGTTGTTTCTCTTTTTTCGGTCCGCATAAATCCGGTTGTGTTGCTCTCAAAGGAGGGACCTCTATCATGCTTAGTGTACAGCTCGGTGGGGCTGTTATCAGCTTCATCATTCATCTCTTTCAACTTCACCTTAGGTGCCTTGTCAATGCTCCAATTGTGTGATGGGCGTTTGGTGTAGCTCTTTGACATTTCGGGAGTGTTTATGCACATATTCTCGTCGCATGTATCTTGGATCGCACTGGATTCTGCTCGGGTGATGTGGAAGTCTCGGTCCAGGGGTTCCTTCTTCTTTCATTCGTCCAGCAGCTCGTTTGGGTTCTTACATAATCCTTCTCTAGCTGCTGTGATGGAAACTTCACCTTTTTCAAATGCCGAAGGAATGGGCTGATCCACCATTGTCTTGCGCTGATTTTATGGAAATGGCAAAGGAGGTGGCCTCGGGGCTGGTTTTATGTACTTCTCCTCTTTCTCCTCGGGCTTCTCCTTAAGTTCGACAAGGACCTCTTCCATTGCTTCTTGCGCTGATTTTATGGAAATGGCAAAGGAGGTGGTCTCGGGGCTGGTTTTATGTACTTCTCCTCTTTCTCCTCGGGCTTCTCCTTAAGTTCGACAAGGACCTATTTCTCCTCGGGCTTCTCCTTAAGTTCGACAAGATGATATTGAATGCCCTCCATCTGCTTCTTGACATTGGCTTGCCTTGCCTTCACTTCCATAATTAAATTGCTTTGATTTTGCTGCTCTTGGATGAAGCGGTCCAACATGGCAGCAATATCGGAGGTTGTATCGGGTTGAGTCAGTGGTAGCGCATGTGGCTGATAACTTTGATTATGGGACTACATCCTTGGCTGAAAATTTCCCGGTAGATGTTGCGCATCCAACGCACCGTTGGGGTTCCTATACGAAAAGTTTGGGTGATCTACCCATCCGGTGTCGTATGTGTCTCCCACAAGCTGATTATTACCCATATAATTGAATTCCTCATAATCCCAAACTCTTTGGTCCCATGATTGCTCCGGGTAGTGCAGGAGATATGATTCGAATAGGAGATGGTAGAATTCCTCTAAGCGCTGAATTGCTTAGCATTTGAATTAAGGCTCGATAAAGAGAAATTAAAAATGCAGAAAAATAACAAAGACTACGGAAATCATAATCTAGCGAATTCTTAATCTAGGCTGTAATTAGTCCCCGCCAACGGCACCAAAAACTTGATGTGCGAATTGTCAAGCAATAAAAATGCCTAATATTCACTTACTACAAAAGTACGGATCGGTGTAATACAAGGGTCAAACTCTGGGGACTAATGCAACCTAAGCTAAGAATACGACTAAACTAAGACGGGTTGAATTGATGGTGATGTGGAACAGAGTTCTAAAACACTAAAATTGATAATGACAGCAATGAGGAGACGTGAAAAACTTGATAATTAAGAAGACTATGGGTTTCGGGTTACCGGGATTTGCAAGGATGCAACTAATAAAGGATCATGAACCTATCAAATTATCTTGATGACGGGGAATTCATGCTCATAAATAAGGAATGGCTCTCTCGACACCTAAACCTCCTAACCACAACAACGTGCAATCCTACCTTCCGGCAGCGATTAACGCGTGATTACGGTAGCGTTAAGCGCGCAATCCTAATTCCTAAGTCGATTAACCGACCGGCCAGATTCTCATTAATCGAACTTAAACAACAATCAACGATTCCAGATTCATAATCTAACCTCCCGGCTAAACACAAATTGCTAGGTTACTGAGCGACCAGCATAAGTATAAAGCACTTACGATGTTGGTTGTAAAACCGAAATACAAGAAAACTTCGAAAGGTCTAAGCATTAACGCATAATTACAAGCATCCATTACAAATCCGGCAATCCGAACCCATAGCTAGAGGCTTAGTCACTCATGGATTCTACTGTAAAACAAGAGAAATAAACCCTAGACATGATAAAGAGTAAGAAATACGATTCCTCGAACTTCCCTATCTTGTTACCAATGAAAGGATTGTTGTTTCTCTTTTTTCAGTCCCTCTCCTGGCATGTGCGTCGTCCCCCCTTGCTGGAATGGCCTCCTCCTCTTCATTTGCCCGTTCAACACTTAAAAGAAGTTGTTGCTGAAAACGGGGCCCGCACGGGCTAAGGCTCACTCCGCGCGGGCTGAATGCATCTCGACCAGCCCGAGCGTTTTACGTGCCTCCCCGACTCGTGCTCTTCTTGCTGGAATGGCAGCCCACGCGGGCAAGGTGTGCACCCCGCGTGGGGTCATGTTACAAGCCTGATTCGTGCGTGCTCCTTAGCTCCCTGAGTCTTGCAAAAGTTGCTGGGAAGTCAGCCCGCGCGGGGGCCTCAAGCCCGAGCGAACTGAGTTTACTTGCTGTTTTCGCTCCATTCACTCGATGCTCGGGGTGTTCCGTTTGGTTCTGTGGCCGTGCACATATTGCCTCTTATCACTTGGTCATGATTTCGAGTAGGTTTGACGTAATCACTCATGTTTGCTTCACATGTCTCCGTTTCCTACACAAAGCACGAAATCGTAGAAGAAGTCCTCGAATATACTTAATAATTCGATAAAATCCAAGAAACGTAATCAAAACTAAACCTAGGGAATGATGAAAATACTATGACGTATTACATGTTATCAAATATATTTTTTTCTAACCCGTTAACTATTGTGTTTATAGTGTGTTAAAAAATCGATCGTATATATATGTCTAGATCTATATATGTTAAATAAATATAACTATACATTATATATATAATTATATATGAGCATATATAAAAAAATATGTTTTATAAATATACATGTATACATATAAGGTTCATAACATGTATAATATGTCCATGTATATGTTATAAATCTATGTAATATATATTTTATATGTACAAACATGATATATGATATGTAATATATATCATACATATCATAAATATATATGATATTAATGCATATATGATATATATATATATATAAATATATGATAAATAAAGAAAACTATTTTTTGTTAATGTATGTATTAGGTCTGGTCAAATCGGTTTTCGGTTCGGTTATCATGGATACGAGTTATTCCGATTTCTATAAATAATAACCAAATTATGACCAAATTTAAATCGGTTCAGTTCGTTTTGATTTTATAACGGTCCGGTTCGGCTATATGTATAAAAAGGATAACAAAAAAAATGAACTCTAATTAAGTCGGTTTAGTTTAGTTTTATTTGGATATTAGTTCAATTTCTTTAAAATCTAAGATGAAATCACTCTTGTATAAGAAAAAAAAGTTATATATAGCAATAGAAAAAAGTAGAAAAATCAACATAATTGAATATCAAGTGACAATATCTTGAAAAAATATTAACTTATTTAAGTCTAAAAATTTATTATTCACGTAAAAATAATTCTAAAACTTCTTCACAATTATATGAAAAAACATCAGCGAAGATGACAAAAACCTGAAGAATAACCACCGGGGATTTGAAGTTTCCTTGAAAAATACCCTTCAAATGTTATTTTGACTTCAAGCCTACCTTTCCCTTAAAAAAAGTGTTTCAACTTCAAATCTACCCTTAAAATATTGATAACCTCGTATTATCGTTGTCCTTTAATTAGTAAACAAATTTTTTCTCTCCTATAGAGCACCTCGACTTCTCTCTCTACTGTGGCACGAAAATTATTGTTCTCCCACATGACATCAGATTCGACGCGAGTAGCTTGAAATCGGCATCAAAACCGTCACAGGTAGCTTGAAATCGGCATCAGATTCACCACGAATAGGTTGAAATCGTTTGTTGTCAACAAAAAAGCTTGCAATTAAGCAAATTCCGTAGAAAAACCAGGTATGTGTAGTGAGTTTTTCGTTCTCTTATGTTTTTCGTGTTTCTTTTAGGAATTGAATAACCCAATGGAGTAGTGAGTAATATGTATATATTCGATTCTCATTTTTCCAAAACGAGTCTTATATTGATGTAGTCTAAACGAGTCATATTTATTGAAATGTCTAATGATCGCAATGAGTGACAATCTCTTCGAGTCGCACGGCCGCACTGGGTCACAGAGTCTGAACGAGGGCTCAAAGGGATCAAAGGTCAAAGGATCACCGGGGTCTAAGGGTCGTAAGGGTACAAGGGTCGTAGGGGTACAAGGGTCGTAGGGGTAAAACAGTCGCAACGGGGTACAAGGGTCACAGAGGTACAAGGGTCACAAAAGGATCAAAGGGTCGCACAGGTACAAGGGTCGTAAAGGGGTCCAAGGGTCGCAGGGGTACAAGGGTCGTAGAGGTATAAGGGTTGCAAAGGGCTACAAGGGTCGCAGACGTCAAAGGGTCGCATTGGGTCAAAGAGTCTAATCGAGGGGTCAAAGGGATTAAAGGTCAAAGGTCTCAGGGATCCAAGGTTCGTAGGGGTATAAAGGTCACAGAGGTACAAGGGTCACAAAGGGGTCAAAGGGTTGTAGGGGTACAAGGGTCACAGAGGTACAAAGGTTGCAAAGGTACAAGGGTCGCAAAGGGGTACAAGGGTCGCAGAGGTACAAGGGTCGCGAAGGGGGCCAAGGGTCGCAAGGGTACAAGGGTCAAAAAGAGGGTTCAGGGGTCATAGAGGTATAAGGGTCGCAAAGGTACAAGGGTCACAAAGGGGTCAAAGGGTCGCAGGGGTACAAGGGCCGCAAAGGGGTCAAAAGGTCGAAGGGGTACAAGGGTTGTAGAGGTCAAAGGTTCGCACTGGATCATAGAGTCTCATCGAGGGGTATAAGGGATCAAAGGTCAAAGAGTCGTAGGGGTACAAGGGTTGCAGAGGTATAAGAGTCGCGAAGGGGTACAAGGGTCGCAAAGGTACAAAGGTCACAAAGGGGTCAAAGGGTCGCAAGGGTACAAAGGTCACAGAGGTACAAGGGACACAAAGGGGTACAAGGGTCGTAAAGGTACAAGGGTCACAAAGGGGTCAAAGGGTCTCAAGGGTACAAGGGTCGCAAAGAGGTCAAAGGGTCAAAGAGGTACAAGGGTCGCAGAGGTCAAAGGGTCGCATGGTCGCACTGGGTCATAGAGTCTCATCGAGTCGCACAGTCGCAGTGGGTCACAGAGTCTCATTGAGTCGCACGGTTGCACTAGGTCATAGAGTCTCATCGAGTCGCACAAAATTTACGCTCTTCTTATAATTTTGTTACAGGTGTAAAGGATTCGGTGGATGAGAAAATTATACTGATGTATTTTTGTATGATGATAAATGGAAAAAAACACCAAAAAGGAGAATTGGAATGGGTTGGTAGAGTTCAAAAAAACGAGAGAGTATTTTTCTATTGTCCTCTGATTAGTCTGACATACCATCAACTTATTGATAAGTTATGCGTAGAGATTATGGTGGGAAAAATACAACGAAGTTGAAGTTAAGCTATTTGCCCAATATTTGTGAAATAGGAAGTCAGTTATATAATAAATAAAAACCATCTTATTTGTTATTTGTTTGATCGCATAAGATAAATTCGACCACTGTTGTATGTGGAGATAGAATCGACAAGTGTGAAGTATGAAATCGAAATTAAAAGGGAAGTTGAACCTCTAATTCCTGCTTTTCGAAGCATTGCTAGAGAAGGTGAGGATGGAGGTGGTGTAGATCATAATGACTGTATTATTCTAAGTCCAAATAACAAAAGTAGAGTTAGGAGTAATTCGTCAGAAACAATAAATATTTTGGATTCGGATAATTCTGATAGTGAACATACCAGCGGGTTAAGAGAAGATGGTGGGTGTGCCATGAATGTGGTAGTTGATGAAGTTGTTTGTGGCAGTAATAAAGTTGATTCTGATGTGCAAACAGAGCATAAAGATGGTGATGGTGAGAAAAACTTGGAAATGGTAGTTCACGAGAAAAGCGGATAGTTAAAATAATATCTTCGAGTTCGAATATGGATTGCATCTTAAAATTGGGCACGAGTTTAATAGCAAGAAGGATATACAGGCATTTGTAAAAAAGGGTTCAATTGAAGCTTGTTTTAGATATAGAACATTGAGGTCTGATTTGAATATGTGGGGTACGATGCAAGTTTGCCGGAAGTGGTTGAAAATGGAAATTACACGTGGCAGTAATTCCGAATTCCAAACGATTTAGTGTGAGAACACACTATCCCATTCATTACTGTTCACATGTATCTAAATCGATATAAGCTACAAAGGGTACAACGCAATTGGTTAAGGATTATTTGAATGAGGAATATGCCGGGAAATATGAAACACCTCCAGCAAAATAATTGATGGCTCGTGTAAAAGCAAAGTACGGTGCCAATGTATCGTATTTGATGACATTAAGAGGCAAATGAAGTGCTCAAAAGGAGATTCATGGTGATGACTTTGAACATTATAGGAGGCTTCCAGGGTGGTTGCACATGTTTACAGAAAGAAATCTTGAATCTTTTGCAAATCTTCAACTCGACAATGATGGGAAAAGCTTCAAATACCTTTTTATGGCTGTCGGAGCGGCAATAAAAGGATGGAAATACATGCGTAAAGTGGTTGTTTTGGATGCAAAATTTCTGACAGACGTGTACAAGGGAGCATTGATTGTGACGTTCGTGCAAGATGGTGAACATCACCAATATCCTATTGCATGGCGGATAGTCGACTGAGAGAAGGACGAATCATGGGCGTAGTTTATATCAAGGTTGAAAGAGGTGATACCGGATAGACGTGATGTCGTTGTGATATCTGATCGGCACAAAAACTTGATTAAAGCAATCAAACAAGTATATAAACAAGCTGATAATGGTTTTTGTGTGCGTCATATATCCCAAAATATAAAGAGCTACGTCTATAAAAGGCATAGTAGAAAGACTTCAAAAGGGTGATATTGTGGCGGAAATGTTCTTCAAATGTGCAGCAGCATACACAGTGAACGAATTTGAAGTGTTATTAAATGATTTGAAGGCCAGGTACAAACATAACTTTTGTGACTGTTGTGACCTTTGTGACCATTTTGACCTCTGCAACCCTTGTACCTATGCATCCCTTGTACCTCTACGACCCTTGTATCTCTACGAGCCTTGTACCTCTACGACTTTTGTACATCTGCGACCCTTTGACCCCTTTGCCACCCTTGTACATCTGCGACCCTTTGACCCTTTTGCAACCCTTGTACCTCTGCGACTCTTATACCCCTTTGCAACCCTTGTACCTTTGTAACCCTTGTACCTTTGCGACCCTTGTGACGTTGTGACCTTTGTAACCATTTTGATCTTTGTGACCTTTGAGCATGTATCCTAATGTTGCAAAGTATTTGGAGAAATAGGAATTTGATCCCGTTAAGTGGCCAAGATACAAATTTAGGGCAAAAGGTACAACTTATTAACCACTAATGGGGCCGACTCTATAAATTCAACGTTGAAGAAGTAAAAAATGTTTTCGATCCTAGAGCTTTTAGATATTTTTTGAGAAAGATAGTGGAATAGTTCAATATGTATAGGTTAGAAGCAGCTACGAGTGATGATTCTCAAAAGTTAACACCTTATGTTGAGAAATCGTTACATGAACGGTTTGGACATGCATCCATGTATAAGGTTATTGAATTGAACAGGTTGAGTGATGAGTGTGAGGTGAAAAATGAGATGAATAGATGAATACTAGTGAGTCTTAAAAAAATAACGTGCAATTGCAAAAAGTTTGATGTGGATAAGTATCCATGCAGTCACGCAATTGCGGCTGCACATAAGGTTGGTAAAGGTCACAAGATATCAGATCTATGTTCAAGATATTACCTTCGAGAGACATGGTGTTTGCCTTACCAAGAAACTGTTTATCTGGTTCTTGATTGCAGTGATTGGAATATTCCTCTTTAATATTCTGAAGTTACGGTTCTACCTCCTATGTTGGCTGAGAAAAGGCAAAGTGGGAGGCCTAAAGAGAATCGTTATCCTGGACCTGGTGAGGTTCAGAGAAATATCCCATCTTCGTCGAGACAAACGGGTTCAAATGCCAACATCACTGACAGTGTTTGGAACATGACAACCGAGACAACGCCAATTTCAAAAAAAAGAAACATTTGTTAGTGTGTAATATTATATTATTTTTATTATTTTGACAAAACCTTTATGTCTTTCATCTTCACCTTCACAAGCTTATCACTGATTTATGCAGGGGTCACCTTTTCACGGTTGAAATTCTTCATCCTGAATGTGTCATCCCTTTTGGACTCCCATCCTTTGCGATATGGTCTGCATTTCAATCCGGAAATTAGTGAGTGTTCCACTATAGAGTATCGAATGAGAACACCATTTAAGATGAACCACAACTCCTTCAATGTCCCGTACAATCACTGAGTGATTAAGTAGAATAGACATTCGAACCTTCGTCAATGTGGACTCACATTAGAAATGGAATAAATGCCTAAATTTTGACTCCTTCTCGAAGTAATGCAACTCATATTCATCTAAGATTCCTCTCAGCTTCGTTAATGTCTCGTGAGAATAACACTTGGTGGTGATCTTTGGCATTTTGTCCTTGTGCTTGAATTCATACACAAATTTCGGCTTCGGCGGCACCTGCAAAATGATCAATTAAGAATACATTAGACTTCTACCGACTCAAGCGATCCATGTGACTCAACCGACCCTTGCGACTCAATTGATCAATGAAACTCAAGTGACCCATACGACTCAAGCGACCCATTCGATTCAAGCGATCCATGCGACTCAAACGACCCTTGCGATCAATGACACAAGTGATCCATGCGACTCAAACGATCTTTGCGACTCAATGACACTCAAGCGACCACTGTGACCATTGAGACCCGATGAGTCGCTTGAGTCGAAGATGGTCATGCAACTTTTGTGACCCTTGCGACTCAGCCAATTCACTGAAACTCAAACGACTCACCGAGACTCAACCGAATCACTCACACTCACACCCATTTCAAATCAATAAGCAATTTTACGACTTGACAGCCTGCAAAACCATAGAAATCGATTTACTTACACTTATTGACGCCATTGAAGATTGACTCTTGTTCTTTTTTTCACTGCTAATTCTAGCCATTTCCTTAGTCTCAACTTGAATTTTTCTTCTTTTTCAAATCGATCCATCTCAAGATCGAAACACTTCGTCTTCCTTGCTCTAAACTTTGAAACAAGTTTTCAAGTCGAAAAACTGCAGAATGTGTGTTTTTCACGTCCGAAAATTAAGGGCAATTTTTTTTCTATTTTTTCTATTTAATAATTATTCTCACGAGGGTAGACGTGAGGCACTTCAGCCCTACGAGGGTATCTTTCATATTATACCCAATTGGGAGCTAAAATTTTTTAATAATATATTCAATAATCCTTCGGTTAACCGATGTTTTTCGGTTATTACCTGAGTCGAACCAAACCCCACGAATTTTACATATTCATACCCGTTCGAATATTTTCAATATACCCAAATCGAACCAAAATACTATAATTCGATTTGATTTGGTTTTGTTTTTAAAATCCAAACCATAATATCCAGCCTTAATATGTATACTTGTGATCAAAAGCTATTTATTTATAGGCAAAACAATAATCTATTTTTAACATGTAGAAATATTTATGGATAAAAAATCTCAAAGATAATCATATAGTTCATAATATTTTTATATTTTTTCCTAACATAACAATTTTTTAAAATTTTAATGAGAATACAATCATAAAAACAACCACCACAATAACTTATAACGAAATTAAAAAACTGATATCAAATAATTGTATGATTTTCTAAGAAAATTTAAATGGTTTATTTTAAAAGAGTAGAGATTTAAAAGAAATGTTAATAAGTAGAAAAAATAGAAGAAAGACAAAGGGGTCCGCACGATCTCTCGGTAAGGACAGGACATCCGTTCGATCAGTGATAGAAAATATCTGATTTTGCGTATCTTAGTTGCTGACCGTACGACCAAGAAAACATAGTTACGATCGATCGGGGCCGTCCATTAAGATCAGCAAATCTGAATGGTGGGGCCCATTGTACAGCATCTTGATTCCTCATTTTACGCATTTTCGGAACTTAAATACCACCAAACATAACTAAAATAGAATCATTCAAACAAATAAACTAGTCTTGTTTAACTTCAAAAATATTTCAAAAATATTTTCGTAAGGCTAAAATATTTCAAAAATATTCTTTTTGAGAAAGAAAAAATTTTTAACTTCAAAAATATCCTTATAAATGTTGATATTTCCAAAATATCCGTGTGACCTTACGACCCAGTTTGACTCTGTGACCCTTGTCCCTCTACGACCCTTGTTCCTCTGCGACCCTTAGATCCCTGCGACCCTTATCCCTCTGCGACCCTTGTTCCTCTGTGATCCTTGGACTCCTCCGACCTTTGTCCTTCTGCGACCCTTGTTCCTCTGCGACCCTTGAACCCCTACGACCCTTGTCCCTCTGCGACCCTTGTTCCTCTGCGACCCTTGTCCCTCTGCGAGCCTTGGACCCATGCAATACTAATTTATTATTTACAAATTATTTACAAATAATATGAATAAAATTTTGAAAATATAGCTCAAATCAAAATATGTTGGACCCGTGCGACCCTTCCGACCATTGCGACCCTTCCGACCATTGCGACCCTTCCGACCATTTCGACTCTTTCGACTAGTCTTTTCAATGTCAGACTACTGCTTTTTCCAGGTTCTAGCTATGCTTTTTATTTTACCAATGTCACATTGAAGACCTATATTAAAGATTCTTTAATGTGGTCAATACATGCACCTTGGTCATTCTTTATATTTATTGTCTTTCTGGAATTTCAGAATTCCATTTATTTTTCGTTATAAATAGAGGAGGAAAAACCGAAAAGTTACAACAAGCACCAAATCATCTCTTGTTTCGAGTCTTTCATTCTCTCAAAAGGGCGATTTCTAACATCTAACCCTAAATTCTCTGAAAAATCCTTGTTACCTTTGTGACCGTTAAGGTCACATGGTCGACCCAGGGCATCGTGCTGTCTATTTGTTACTCAATGTCTTGGTAATCGTCGGACTCAGTTTGTATGCAGATACACACAAGTACTTACAACTTGGATGGAGGACTTTGTGATGTATCTGCACTACATAAGGTCTTGGTAATCGGCGGACTCAGACATCAAGCTGTATCCGTGTTACCTAAGGTCACGGTTGAAAGTCAAATTGGAGAAGTCACACACGACTCTTCTTGCGGGGAATGTGTCTTTAAACTTCGGCAAATTTGACCTTTTTTCCTTTCCTTTTTTTTCTCGAACTTCTTTTTGCCTTTTTCTTCTTCTTCAACTTTTTTCTTTCCTTTTTTTTAACCGTTGTGACCTTTGAGACCTTATGTAACCTTATGTAACTTTTGTGACCTTTGTAACCTTTGAGACCTTATGTAATCAATATTTAAACGTTGAAAATGTCTTATTTTGCATCTATTTGTTCGTAAGAATATGACCCAATATGACCTGTTATGCGACGCTCAATCGGATTAAATTATAATCAGGTTTAAACGGGTACGACTCATGCGACCACACATAACCCTTGTACGACTCATGCGACCCAATATGATCACATATGACCCATGGACGACTCATGCGACCAAATATGACCCATGGACGTCTAATGCGAACACATAAGACCCTTGTACGACTCATGCGACCCTATATGACCACATATGACCCATGGACGACTCATGCGACCACATATGCCCCCATGGACAACTCATGCGACCAAACATGACTCATGGACGTCTCATGCGACCACATAAGACCCTTGTACGACTCATGTGACCTTATATGACCACATATGACCCATGGACGACTCATGCGACCAAACATGACCCATGGACATCTCATGCAACCACATAACACCCTTGTACGACTCTTGCGACCCAATATGACCACATATGACCCATGGACGACTCATGCGACCAAACATGACCCATGGACGACTCATGCGACCAAAAATGACCCATGGACGTCTCATGTGCCCAACATAATACCCTTGTACGACTCATGCGACCCAATATGATCACATATGACCCATGGACGACTCATGCGACCAAACATTACCCATGGACGACTCATGCGACCAAACATTACCCATGGACGACTCATGCGACCAAACATTACCCATGGACGTCTCATGCGACCACATAAGACCCTTGTACGACTCATGCGACCCTATATGACCACATATGACCACATATGACCCATGGACAACTCATGTGACCAAACATTACCCATGGACGTGTCATGCGACCACATAATACCCTTGTACGACTCATGCGATCCTATATGACCACATATGACCCATTGACGGCTCATGAGACCACATATGACCGATGGACGACTCATGCGACCACATAATGCCCTTGTACGACTCATGCGACCTATGCGACTCATGCGACTTGTCGTTTTGCTGTCAGACTCCTGTCTTGCCACCAATGTGACCCTTCCGACCCATGTGACCCTTCCTTCCCATGTGACTTGTTGTTTTGCAGTCAGAATATTTTCTTCCGACCCATGTGACTTGTCCTTTTGCTGTCAGACTCCTGTCTGCCGACCCATGTGACCCTTCCGACCCATGT
>CM071860.1:36842442-36887657 GCA_036759665.1 Gynandropsis gynandra
GACTTAAGCGACCCATGCGACTCAACCGACCCGTGCGACTCAACCGACTTGTGCGACCCATGCGGCTCAGCCGACCCGTGCGACCCATGCGACTCAAACGACCCTCAGACACTCTGCGACACTCAACCGACTCACTGAGACTCAACAGACCCACGCCCCTCAAACAACCATTGGTGACCCATCCCACTCACTGAGACAACCGACTCACTGAATCGAATATGGTCATGCAACTCTTGCGACCCTTGCTACTCAACCGACTCACTGAGTCGAAGATGTTCATGCAACTCCTGCGACCCTTGCGACCTAACCGACTCACTGACACTGACACTCACCCATTTCAAATCAATAAACTGAGTCGAAGATGGTCATGCAACTACTGCGACCCTTGCTACTCAACCGACTCACGGAGTCGAAGATGTTCATGCAACTCCTGTGATCCTTGCGACCTAACCGACTCACTGACATTGCCACTCACCCATTTCAAAACAATAAACCATTTTGTGACTCGAAAGCTTGCAAAACCCTAGAAATCGAACTACTTACACTTATTAACGCCATTGAAGATTGACTTGTGCTCTCTTCGTCAGTGATGCTGATTCTAGCCATTTTCCTTCTCGCCAACTTCAAATCGATCCCTCTCAAGTTCGACATCACTTATTTTTTTCTTGCTATAAACTTTTAAACAGGTTTCACGGCGAAAAACTGTTCGGCTTTCTCGGTTTCACGTCGAAAAACTATCGAACGTGGGTTTTTCCACGTTCGAACATTAAGGGCAAGTTTGTCTTTTCTTCAGTTTTTTTTTCGGATTTAATAATTATTTTAGGGAATGGTATTTTTGAAGTGGTTTAGCCCTATAAGGGTATTTCTGATATTCCGCCGTCAAATACCGTGTTTTTTTCACTTCCCCAAAGAGTAAATAAATTTAAAATTTTTAAACAATAAAAATAAATAACTCAAATGAAAACTTAGAAAGAAATATTAAAAAACTATGCCAGAATTTTTCTGAATAAAAATATGATCGAATTGCAATAAGTGTCGTAATTAGTACAATCTAGGGTTTTGAATATGATTTTAAATTCTATAATTATTTTTTGAATATTCTGTTTCTAATATAGTAAATGAGGTTATCGAAATGCATTTTTGAAATATAATGAAATTTCAATGATTTTGATTTACTATTCATATTTTTCACACAAGAAGCCCGGTTTTGTGAAATAAATGTAAGAGAATGTTCAAAATAGAAGTCCTATTGATAGAAAAATGAAGAGAGGGAATGTGAAGGGATGCAACTATTAAACGAAGAGACACAACTCTTCGGATTTGAATCGAAGAGACACAACCCTTCGAATTTAAATCGAAGAGACACAACCCTGCGGATTTGAATCGAAGAGACACAACCCTTCGAATTTAAATCGAAGAGACACAACCCTTCGGATTTAAACAAAGAGACACAACCCTTTGAATTTGAACCGAAGAGACACAACCCTTCGAATTTGAACCGAAGAGACACAACATTTCCATCAATAGTCACAACCTTATGAACAATCATGACTACTCAAGGTTAACCGAATTTTGGCTCCTAAGTGCTCTATAAATAGAGACTTGCCATTGAAGAAACAAGAAATTCGTTTTGCTCTCTTCTAACAAAATCAAAATACAAAGTAGATTCGCCGGAATACAATTCTGTGATCGTTGAATCCTCTAGGCGGAAACAAATTCTGTCTTAGGACACTGCTAGGAGGCCTCGATCAAACGTTCGGTATTTATATTTATTTGTTTCTGTTTCTATGTTCATTGTATATTATATTATATTGATACTGTTTAAAGGATTGTTCCTACAATCTAAGATAGAAATTTGTCTCGTCTTACTTCAATAACTATGGAACAATCTATGTCGAAAAACAACCATGTTGAGAAACCTGAGAAGTTTCGGGGAAAGATTTCTGGCGTTGGAAACAAAAAATGTTGTTCTACCTGTCAACCCTTCGAGTCGCTTATGTACTCAATGCGATGGCTCCTGAACCTTTCACAGAAAGTGAAGGAGCGAGTCCTGAACAGAAGGCCGAAAGAGAAAAATCCATTCAAGGATGGAATGAGAATGAGTTTAACTGTAAAAACTACATTCTGAATGCTCTTGATGATTCACTGTACGATATATACGCTGAGTATAATACTGCATACATTCTGAATGCTCTTGATGATTCACTGTACGATATATACGCTGAGTATAATACTGCACGTGAATTGTGGATGGCCTTGGACAAACAATACAAGACAGAAGTGGCATCTTCAAAAAGATTCGTGACTGGTAAATTCCTAAACTTCAAAATGATCGATGGAAAATCGGTTGTCAAGCAAGTGGAGGAATTACAAGTCATTATTCACGAGTTAGATGAGGAAGGTATGACTTTACCATCTGCTTTCATAGTAAGTACTTTCATTGAGAAGTTACCTCCTTCATGGATGGATTTTAAAACTTATCTCAAGCATATAACCGTGGATATGAGTCTTGAAGAGTTGGTTCTCAAACTCCGTGTTGAAGAGAACAATCGCATTGGTGACAAGGCAAACATGGCCGCCATGGGAAGCAAATGTAACATGGCTGAGATGAAGTCGAAGAGGAAAAAGTTTGGAAAGAAACGAGATACACATGCTGGAAATCTCGCCCCAAGGAAACAAGAGTTCAAGAAAACTCTGAGAATAAGGGCTACTCTGAATTGTTGGGTGTGTGGACAAGGTGGACACAAAGCAAAGGATTGCTACCACAAGAAGAGTCGAACCGAAGGTAGTGGTTTTGCAAAAACCAAAAATCAAGCAAATGTAGTCGAAAATCAATTCATTACGGTTGTTGAAGCGAACATGGTCACCAACACAACAGATTGGTGGATAGACACTGGTGCTACCATGCATGTATGTTCGGCTAGAGAATTGTTCTCCACATATCAAAAGATCGAAGATGGTGAAAATCCATACATGGGTAATAAAGCAATAGCAAAGGTCGAAGGCAAAGAAAAAGTCATCCTGAAATTAATTTCGGGAAAAGAACTTGTGTTAGGAAATGTCTATCATGTTCCTTCTATTCGTAAGAACCTTGTTTCTGGTCCTGTTCTCAGTAACAAAGGTTTCAAATTAGTGTTTGAGTCAGACAAGTTTGTAATCTCCAACGGAGGAATATTTGTGGGTAAGGGTTACCTAAATGAGGGACTCTTCGAGTTGAATGTTGTACCGAATGCTATTAATAAAAACACAGCCACAAGCGCTGCTTCTATGTATATGACCGAATCATCATCTTCTTTATGGTATTGTAGACTAGGACATAAATATTTCTGTTCCTTGCAAAGAATGGTAAATTTAGTTCTTTTACCAAAATGTTCAATGAATATAAAAGGGAAATGTGAGATTTGTGTGGAATCAAAGTACACAAATCATCCACATAAATCTGTAGAAAAATCGAATGAAATACTTGGTTTAGTTCATTCGGATTTATGTGATTTCCAAGCAACTCCGAGTAGAGGAGGGAAAATTATTATATAACATTCATTGATGATAGTAGTAAGTATTTTTTATGTTTATTTGATACGTACCAAAGATGAAGCTTTGAGTATGTTCAAACAATACAAAGCGGAAGTTGAAAATCAACTTGACAAAAGAATAAAAATCTTAAGGTCGGATAGAGGTGGAGAATATCTATCTAAAGACTTTGCAGAATTTTGTTCTTCGCAAGGAATAGTGCATCAAACAACTGCACCATATACTCCACAACAAAATGGAGTCGTTGAACGGAAAAATAGAACATTGAAGAATATGATAAACGTTCCGGAGCACCAACAAATTTATGGGGTGAGGCAGTACTTACAGCGAATGATGTTCTAAATAGAATTCCTCATAAGACAAGCGATAAATCTCCATATGAGTTATGGAAAGGTCGATTACCAACGTATAAGACTATGAAAGTGTGGGGTTGTCTTGCGAAAGTCCAAATATCGTTACCAAAGAGAACAAAACTCGGACCAAAGACTGTAGATTGTATCTATATTGGTCCAGCAAAGAATAGTGCCGCTTATAGGTTTTTGGTTCACAATTCCGAAATTGAAGGCATAACTAGAAATTCGGTTATGGAATCTGCAGAAGTAGAATTTTTTGAAGGAGTTTTTCCTCTAAAGGATAAAACCTCATTCAAAAGAGTGCATGGACATTTGTCACAAGATGTTAGTTCTTCAACATTTCAACAAGAAATGTTAGATATTAGAAGAAGTAAACGTGTGAGAACTGCCAAAGATTTTGGACATGACTTTGTGACTTATGTGTTAGAAGGAGAACCTCAAACATATAAGGCTGCTATGGAATCGACGGAAGCACCATATTGGAAAGAGGCAATCCAGGATGAAATGGAATCCATTATGCACAACAATACGTGGAAATTGGTAGACTTACCTCCGGATAACAAAACCATTGGGCATAAATGGATATTCAAAAGAAAAATGAAACCAGACGGAACTATAGAGAAATACAAAGCTCGATTAGTAGCCAAAGGTTATCGACAAAAGGAAGGAATGGATTTCTTTGACACATATTCACCGGTGTCCAGAATTACCTCAATAAGAGCATTAATTGCAATAGCAGCAATTCACAATCTAGAAATCCACCAAATGGATGTGAAAACGACATTTTTGAATGGTGAATTAGATGAAGAGATCTACATGGATCAACCCGAAGGGTTCATTGTCAAAGGTCAAGAAAAGAAGGTGTGTAGATTAATTAAGTCTCTCTACGGACTTAAACAAGCACCAAAACAATGGCATGAGAAATTTGATAATACATTATTATCAAATGGTTTCAAAATAAACGAATGTGAAAAATGTGTTTATACAAAAGAGTATAAGAACGCTTACATTATTATTTGTCTCTATGTCGATGATATGATTATTTGGGAACAAACAAAGACGTGATAAATCGGACCAAGAAGATGTTACATTCTTGCTTTGATATGAAAGATATGGGACTTGCTGACCTTGTACTCGGAATTCGAATTTTAAGAAGTTCAGAAGGTTACATTTTGTCACAGTCTCATTATATTGAAAAGGTCCTTAGAAAATTTGGACACTTCAATGACAAACCGGTAGTAACTCCCTATGATCCATCATTTCACCTAAAAAAGAATCAAGGTGATAGTGTATCTCAACTAGAGTACACACAAGTTGTAGGAAGTTTGATGTACATCATGAATTGTACAAGACCAGATTTGGCGTATTCAATAAGTCGACTCAGTAGATATTCTCATAACCCGGGAAAAGAACACTGGGTGGCACTAGTAAGAGTATTGAGATATCTAAAACATACGATGAGTTACGGATTGCACTACACGAAATATCCTCCTGTGTTAGAAGGATATTGTGATGCAAATTGGATTTCGAACAACACGGATAGTAAGTCCACAAGTGGATATGTATTTACACTTGGTGGTGCAGCCGTGTCTTGGAAATCATCAAAACAAACCGTAACAACAAGATCTACGATGGAAGCGGAATTTGTCGCTTTAGATAAAGCCACTGAAGAAGTAGAATGACTTAAAAACTTTTTGGAAGGAATAACGATATGACAAAAACCTGTTACTGCCATTTGCATACATTGTGATAGTATGGCCGCTCTAACAAGAGCCAAAAACCAAATATACAATGGCAAATCTAGGCATATAAGGCGACGTCATAATACAATACGAGACTTGCTCAAGAATGGAATTATTTCCATTGATTATATAAAATCAAAAGAAAACTTAGCGGATCCGTTTACCAAAGGTCTTAATAGAGAGCAAGTTTTGTATACAGCGAGGGGAATAGGATTAAAGCCAATAGAATGAGTCATTACTTGGCGGAAACCTAACCTAGCAACATTGGAGATCCCATGGCCTAGGTTCAATAGGCAAACTAGTTGGGGAAGACTCAATAGTGAACTAGTTGAGGAAGACTCAATAGTGACACACACTACTATAACTATTCCTATGCTGAAGTGTGTATCCCTTGATGATTTAAGGGATGAATCTTTGGATTCTTAATGATGCTAGCGTCTTGGTAACAGATTGTAGAAACGGACTATATCTAATTAGCATCACCTATATGAGACTGATGTGGGGTCGCATCTATGATAACTGAAATGGTTAAGTTATCTAGAAGTCTCATGAATGAAGGATTTGTTCAGGACCAAAATAAACACAACCGTAAGAATCAAAATGTGTCGGGATGGTATATGTGACATTTGTTGACTTGATTTACTGTGAAACGTAAGTAGTTCAAGACTTGAGTTCACTATCTTACTAAGTATATCCGACAAGTGTTCACAACGAAAGGTTCAAGTCCAAAAGACACCTTTTCGTATTTATACCAAACCTATTAGAAATAATATCTTATTTTCTAATCAAATGTGGGGTATTATTATAGTTTGATTAGAAAATGTGCTAGCAGGCCTCGATCAAACGTTCGGTATTTATATTTATTTGTTTCTGTTTCTAAATTCATTGTATATTATATACCTTATGAACAATCATGAATGTTCAAGGTTAACCGAATTTTGGCTCCTAAGTGCTCTATAAATAGAGACTTGCCATTGAAGAAAAACAAAGAAATCCGTTTTGCTCTCTTCTAACAAAATCAAAATACAAAGTAGATTCGCCAGAATACAATTCTGTGATCGTTGAATCCTCTAGACGGAAACAAATTCTGTCTTAGGACACTGCTAGCAGGCCTCGATCAAACGTTCGATATTTATATTTATTTGTTTCTGTTTCTAAGTTCATTGTATATTATATTATATTGATACTGTTTAAAGGATTGTTCCTACACCTATCACAACCACAATACAAAACACCGCCAAAGTAAATTTGGGTTGAAAAAGGATTTTAAGTTCAAATTAGATGCTAAGTAAAAACAAAGTATGCCATTAAATAAGCGTTACAATTTATAACTCCAATTTTATATAATTTCAATGTTAGCTTAATGCTTCTATTTGGTGAATGATTTAAAATAATTTTCTACACCATTTCGTTAACCCATAAGTTATAAGAAGGGAGAAACCAAATGAGCACTCAAACTTCTAAATAGAGTCAAAATCCTTTAGATTCTTACATACATCTTAGAGTACAGATCAATCCAAATTGGTCCTTAGAGTACAAGAACAAGATCAATCCAAATCCTTTAGATTCTTACGTACAGTATAGATTACAAGATCAATCCAATCCATTTATAGACGAATTATTCATCCTAAGTTCTTCTATAATTATACACAACCACATTATTTTCTAATATGTCTCGAAATAGATTTTCAGATGGATTCGAGATAAACGTAATCTGTCCGCAATTCCTATTCAATCGTAATTCAGTAGTATTTATAATGTATTATTTCTTCAATATAAAGAAATATGAAGAAAATTCAAAGATCAAAATTAGTCATTGGAGTCGAAAATTGTACAAAATAAAACAAATTAGTAGCTACAAATTCAAAGATCTAAATTTTACTCATATATGCAAAAAATATAAGAACATCAAACCATGTTCAAATGTCTTAATGTGTTCTAAAGAAAATTTTAGGATAATGTTTACCATAATACTTTACGACCACTTTTTTAACCAAGTTAGGATAATGTTTAAATCCACTAAAAATGGGGTACAAAAGAGTCTTCCAAGTTCGTCAAAGTCTTTCAAGTTTATATATGTGGGCTTTTATGTCTGTTAGTTTAATGAACTAAAGATCATTTCAATACCTCCGAGTTTTGAATATGACGCAAATTATCGTAATTATTATATTTTAAAATGGGAATCGGTGGGATCTTTTAATGGATTTCCATTCAAATACTTATTATTGTTCTGTCATTAAATAGTAAAATTATTAAAGGTAATCCATTATAATTATCAACGGATATTTTTTCAAATTTTCAAAAATTGCTCGTCGATAATAGAAACAAAAAAGTAAAAACATTTATAATTGGAAAATTTTAATCTTTTAGTCTTTTTATATTGATTATTCAATTGGTTCTTTGATGGTTCGTTGAATTCATTGCCTTGTTCATCTTCTGCATCTTCATAACTGCCAACGTATTGACCATCTATATCTTCATAACATATAATGTATTGACAATTAAGCGTATTCATACAGATGGTTGTCGGTTTGTAGTGATCTTCTTTATCTTGTTTATTTAAACCTCCATGTGGTTTAATTTTCACTACAGCCAACAACTCTTCTCTTCGATGTTTCAATGATGATGAATATTCAACGTAACACACTTGATCGGTTTGATTTGTTGTGATGAATAGAATATATTTTGTGTAATGTTAAGACACGTTGATATCATTCATTTTCATCAGTTTTCTCACGTACCACATCCTATGCATAGGTTGAACCATTGACATTTGAAAGCATTATTTTCAGTCTAACTAGACCAAAATATATGATTACAAAATGTCAAAGAAATTATCATCCTTTGTTTAACTATTAACGAAAATATTCTAGTTGTATGTGCTTCTAAGTTTTACGTGTTCATATGTGTCAAAGGTGTATCTCTGAGTAAACATAGGACCCGAAGCCAATCTCTCAATCACATAAAATGTCTCTTGTTGCAACCTTAAGAAAGAAATATCTCTGAAGAATATGCTAATTTTGCATAAAGTGTCGTCCACAATACGTGGTAATAACTTTGCAAATGAAATTGCGATGAGTCGCTGCATTAAAATATGACAATCGTGACTCTTCATCCCAATGAGTCTTAAACCCGCAATATCTAGACATCAAGAGATATTCAACACATATCACTTCGGAAATTTAAGGTCTTCTTTTAACCACCTTAGAGATTTTGTTTACGCAAGAGTAGACATTCTGAATATCGTGATCACTTCATTTCTATCGCATAACTCCAACTCTGGTCTTCTACATTTTGTCTTCAAATCTTTCCTCAACTGTATGTTACTTTTCATTTTCCCTGTAACATTCCAAACAATTTTGGTTAGGTTATTGAAAAAGTTTTAATTGATATGTATAACGTCCAATTATGCCAACAGGTGTGTGATTTCCAATATGGAAATTCCCAAAAATGATGTGCTTTTACTAGTTATGTCATTCACCTTGGTGTTAAGATGTTAGATGCCCACGATCTCCTCCACATTTGACATTCTATTGTAAATCTGCCATCGTGTTTAGTCGTTCAAATAGGATTTGCGTACCTGTTTGATAAATAGTGCATCCTCTTTTCGTAACACGTTCTTCGAAAATGTTTCTTGCCTTTATGAATGTATGTCCACGAGGAAGAAATCTTTTATGAAAACTAAATCAACATGGTTTCTTCCTATGTACGAGATGAAATGAATTGGTATCCTCCATACAATTCGGATATACCAATCTCCATTGCATGCTCTATCCAGATAATATTTCATACACATGAAAGTCATTAATTATCCACAACAACACTACTTTAAATGTGAAGTTCTACTTTGAGTTTACGTCGTCTACAATAATTTTTTTTGTTCCATAAATCTCTTCAATTCATGAATCAATGGTTGCAAGAAGACATCAAAATTTTTCTTTAGATGTTCTGGTCCTGGAAATAGTAGCATTAAAAACATAACTTCTCTTTTGATACATAACTCAAGAGGCAAATTATATGGAGACAACACATCGGCCATAAAGAATATTGATTTTCGAATTATCCATATGGACTAAAAAATTTATGCACAAGAAAAGATAAATGTTCCTTATTTCATATGAAAAATTAGAAAATATCTCGTTCAAATACTTCCAAGACTAACCATTCAATGAATACTGTATTACTCCTTCACTCATCAAGAAACATCAATTTTCTTTGGCACGTACAATCTTTTGAACATGTTTGCTACAAGCATGTTAAACATCTTCTTATATGATACATATTTCATTAAGATGGTTTTTTTCGATCAAATCTACTTGCACAACAAAATTTACATTACAAAAGGTCTTTGTATCCTCTCTAAAATAATAAGAAACTATTTCTAAAAATATCATTTTTCTAATGTGGTATGCCTAGATCCTTTAAAACATTAATTGTTTCATAATATGTTTCTAGAGCTTCAAAATTATTTGGTAAATATTCACAAATTTGATAAAATGAATCCATGCAATTTTTTTCCATTGTAATTTGCTTTTATACTCATAAATGTTTATGATAAGGATAAACAAGACTAACCTTAATGACAACCTTCATATATAGATTGTTTTGCCGCATCCAATAGGTTGAAATTCATTTTGCCTCATTGTTTGGCATATCTTCATGTGTTTACTCAACAAATCCAAGAAAAGCTTCTAATATCATTTTAAAATATGCATTGGGTGTCGTTGTTTCTGTAAGATCCCCCTTACTTCTTTTAATTTCTTGTGATTCTTACACATTCACACCACAATCTTCATTGTGTAAGAACCAGACTTGATAACTAACTACAAAATAAAGGTGTCTTCATTCAATTTCTTGATTGTGATACTTCACGTTTTTATCTTTTGCAAGGACATGACATTATCCTGCATTCTTGATACAAAAGTTACATCAACTCAAAACTCATAAATTATTCCAAACAGTGTAAAAATTCTGGCGTAATCTCTTCTATTTTCATATATTTTCTTCTATACATTCATTATCTTGACCTATGTATTTTTATTAGAAAAGATGACATTGTTTGAAAAAATGTTTATAGTTGAATTGTTATTGTTGTACTAAACAAATTGGTTGTATTAATAGTGTTATTTCCAACGATTATATGTTGAAAATATCAATGGATGACCGTTGAATTGTTACTGTCGAATTTTTCCAATGTTTACATCAAAACTTTAAATATATCAACGGGCATTCGTTCATACTATAAATGGATTCATGTTAAAATTTCATCGTCATCAGTTGATATGAATAACATGATTTTGAATGGTCTACCAACAAAGGGTGCAATCGATTTCAATGGCCTTGGTATCTGTTGAAACATTGTTGCTAACTACCAACGGACTATATCTATTGTTAGTCTATTGAAATTAATTCACATTTCGTGGATATCAATGGATGCATCCATGACACATATCAATTGATATTTCATTGAAAGTCACAATGGATTCTAATATATTATTTAAAATTGACAACCGTTGGAATCCGGTGGTATAGTTTTCAACAGAACGGTCCATTGAAACATCCGTTGAAATTGGGTTTTTCTTTTGTAGTGATTATTCATGTGGTAGGTGTAGATATGAAAAATGATTAGTTATAACGTTGTGATGAACACCTATGCAAGAAATATTTTGTGGAAAACTGATATATTTGAGTTTACCATGGCAAAGATATGACCCTAATGATAACTCATCTGCACATTTTCGAACAACCAGATAATGCTTATATTAATTAGAAAGTGATTACAAATGAAATAAATTTTGACGATCATACTTATCATGATGTATGTATGGAAATGATTGGGGATAATTTTCACAGTCATCGGGTAATCCATGATAGAAACAACATGTGTATAAAGGTTGTGACAATTATCGGAGTGAAGACAAGTTACAACGCCACAAAATATTGTGGATCAAATGTGTTAGACATTGCATACTATTTTGTCTAAAGGAAACATCACATCTACGTCTTTTTATGATATGGGAAAAGCTCATTGGATCTATTTTAATGTGACATGAAATTATTTATGTGTGTACAAATATCTATATGATCTATTTTAAAGACAATATAAATATTTTGAGTACTTTTTTTTGGAAAATTCTAACATAAAGACAAAAATAAAAGGAAAATAATTTTATACAAAAGAATATTCTACATGACAAACCGTTGACAGATTCAAGAGATTATACAAATTAGTGGAGAAGAATTTTATACATAGGTGGATAAATATGCACCATGCATGTTAACGAGAGATGAGATACTATTGAACGACTGGATACTTTTGTTGGATTACAAATGAATGTTTACTGTAGTGGAAATACGAAAAACAGATGCAAAAAATTTAGAGATTACCATAATTGGTATAAAATCAATATTTATTGGAATCTCATCCATTGAGGATACCATTTCCTTTATCACAACCTTGATATTATGCATATAGAGAAAAGTTTTTGAACAACGTCATTAATATTATAATGAATTTCTTTGTAAAGTCGAAACACAATGAAAAATCAAAGTTAGATATTAGAAACATATGTGCACGAAAGGATCTTAACCATTGTAAAGATGGTAAAGCACATGTACCAATTTTTAGACTTAGCATTGCGGCACGAAATGCAATGCTCAAATCGTTAGGAAGACGATGTTAATTTTTAGGAGGTTATGCATTAAACAAAGCCCGTTGTATGGATCATAATGATGGAAAGTTAAAAAGCATGTAAATTCGTTATTGTCATATTTTCATGCATGATTTCTTCCAATAGACATTGTGAAATTTCTCTCTAAAACCGTTCACGAGCCGTTGTTTGGTGTTGGCTTGTCTTTTAAGATATTTTTCTCGCAAACATTAAAATTCAATAATATTCCACACATGTTATGTTTGGAAAAGATCTTTTCTCCGTCAACGTTTGATGTTATGGAGCATTTGTTGATATATCTTCCATATAAAGCTAAAATTGGTAGTCCTAAACATTTTTTATGGATGTATTTCTTCAAACAATTCTTTTTTCATCTTAAAAGGAAGCTAAAAAACAAAATCAAACCTGAAGGATCAATTGTGAAATAATACATCAACGAAGACATTACATATTTCTTAGAATATTATTTTGATCCTCATATTGCGAAAAAATCCAAGTACAAATTGTGAATGCAAGAATGAAAATTCTTTATTCAAATATGAAATAAGATTGTTGAATGGGAAATTTAAGCAAATATCGTTGACCAATTAAAAGTTTCATCATGCACATATTTACATTTTAGAGTTTGCAAACACAAAAATCCTAATGTTTCCCAAATTGAAGGGCTAAATTTGAGGACAAATGTTTTTAAAGGAGGAATAATGTGAATGAGATCTTAGATCCACAAGTTGCACAAAGACAAACAATGAAGGACAAGGCAAAGGAGTTTTGAGACGTGTTCGCACGAAGACACGCAATGAGGAGCAAGGCAAATGAGTTTTGAGATATGTTCGCACAATCAGGCGTGAAAGGATGGTTAAAGACCACACGAAAACATCAAAGAAAACTTAAAAAAGACTACAACATGTCCCTACAAGAATAGGAGATCGAGAGGATCAAGAAGCTAGGAGAGTCAAAGGCGCTCAGCCTGAGCAACGTCCTACATGACCCGAGCAAATCCGTTGAGAGAGGGTCGATGTACTCAGACCGAGGAGAGGTTTGTTCGACCTGAGCGAATCTTGTAGACCATTGTAACATGTAGAAAGCTTGACTAATCAACCCAGAGCATGACAGGACTCAACCAAGTGTTGGAAGACTCGATCGAGCATACTTGTTGATCGGTTGAACATACTTAAAGTTTTGCAGAAATAAGGGTCTAAGATTTAACAATGCTCGACTCAGTAGCTATACTGCTCGACCGAGCATTTGTACCGGGTTTAGTTAAATTGTCTTATTTTATTTAGTTTCTATTATTATTAGGTCCCTATAAATAGAGAACTAATTGTATGATATTATAACCTAAGTTCGATTTATAAAGATTGTCTTTTTCTTGCTAATTTTAGAGATTTAGCTACCAAACTCTTGGAGTAATTTCAGGTTGTTCACCGACTTATCAACCCTAGTTCAAAAGTGTTGTGGCATCAATATTTTCATCTGCTGTTTTCTAGTCGAGTAGTAGTTGGGGTTTAGAACATCCATTATTTGGAAAGACAATTTCTAGATTCAGCTATCGAGTAGTTAGAGGGTTTCAGTTCATTTCCAGTGATCTATCAAATGAATTTTGGTCTAGAATCATATCAATTCCCATTTGGCTTTGATCAATAGTTTGGCTGATTCACCACATACATTCACAAATCTCGACTTCCACGATTAGATTTGCGAGGTGTTATCATACAAGGTAGTTATCACCATTGAACACAATTGATATGTTCCCTTGAACAAGATTTGACATTTTCCTTCTTAAGAAGACAATGACTTATAGGAACAAAAAGAATTGAGCATAAGCAAATCAAGAATCTAGTTTACTTGAAACCAGGCTTTGATACCATAAAAAACTTAAGACTAGGGAAATATTAGAAGAGATTAACGAGAATAAAGGAGAGGATAGAATGCAAGAGAAAATAAAACTATTACTAACTCAATTATGAATATAGTATTGTACTATTTCGTCCATTACATGTTTATATAAGTTGGATATTTCTAGTTTACAATTTGGTACAAATGATAAATGGAAATACTAGTTAAGTAAAGAAATTATAAGGAGGAAATATTAAATATACATAATTCCTAAATTAGAAATGAAACTCTCTTATTTACATAACAGTGGATGACACGAGGAAACGAGAAAATGTAACTTCCTTGTTTCCATTTCTTAGTGGGTGGCGCCATAGAAGAGAAACACACTAAGTGGAATAGAGTTTTTACCACATTGAGAATAATCCAAATACTGTAATTCGAGTAGAGTGTTTAAGACAGACGGGTTAGATGTAATACCAAATTAAGACGCCGAAGGTGATGAAGAATGTGATGACGTAAATGATGAATGTGATTGAAGAATAAACTGTGAGGACTAATTTTTTTATATGTCATTAAAGTATTAACGCAATAATGTTAACAGGACCTAGCAACACCAATGCATTGTAGTGGGTAACGTAGGTGTTAAACTTCTACATTCAAAACGTGAGAAGACGCCATTTAGGGCTATCATTACAATCATCAATGTAGTGGCATTAGAAATGCGGTAATTGAGGCAGGTAATGCCACCGTGTTAGGACTTGATACGCGCTTTCATAAGTATGGGTAACATTGGTGTAACGCTTATGCATTCGCAATGTTTATAAACATAAACCAACAATTTATTCTCCACCATTTCCCTAAATTCGCAAAACCCCAATTTGTTTCTATGCATCTGTCACTGACTCTCAAATTCTCTCGAATAATTCCACCATTTATTAGTGTTTTCTACCGTATATGACATTCATTAACATCAATTATCTTCGATTGTTCTATGCATATTTTATTTAGGTATAATTCAACGTAGATTTAATTATTTTACTACGAATTACTATATTTGAAGTATGTATTTCAATGTATTTTAAATATTTAGCTTCAGTTAGATTATGAATTTCGTTTTAGATATTAATTTCGGTTTGTTATTTGGTTTGAGTTTGGTTTAAGTGCGATTAATATTAGTTTAGTTGGTTTATGATGCGGTTTTGGCTTAATAAGGTTATGGTGTGGTTTGGGTTTTGCTTAGGTGTGGTTTGACTGCAATTTAGGTGTGTAGGGGAAGCAGTCCTTTTATTTCCCTTACCTTTACTCAAGACCAGGCTGGCTAGTCATATTCAGAGCTAGAAATAACTATCATTTCCTAAACTTTCAATCGTCCACCTAAACTTGGAAACCCTAGTGTGGGGGATTGAATAAGTAGTATGTTGACGTAGAGTTTTTAGTACGAGTGAAAATAAGTCAAAGCCAGCTGGTTCTCAGACAAGCGCATACTGTGAGACAGTTTCAGTGAACCTTTTTTCGGGGGCCATACGAAGGAAGATGAAGAGGGGCTAAGGTATGCGGTACCGTTGACCTGAGGTGCTTAGTAGATGGGATGAGAAAGGACGTAAGTTCAAGCCCAATCGGGGCAGACCCTATGTAGTCAAACACGTTTTTTGCCAGGAAATTCGTCTTCGGTACGGACGCATCCAATACCGGATGGATGAACTTCAAGGGATGAACTTCCCTTTCCCAAGTGCGATTCTTAGCTTCTAGTCTTCTCTAGAGATTCAACAAAGCTCTTGAAAGGAGATGGAGTCTTCTCATTCTTCTCATATAGATAACCTCTTAAAGGTAGAATCGTGTAACCTAATGATTTGGCTAATTTCAGCTCTTCGCTAAAATATACCCCCACCCATTCACCAGTTGGAAAACGTAAGACCTCATTCTCTTTTTATGGGTAAGAAAGGTCTATCAATTGTAGATAGACATTTTACATACGCCTCAAGAAATCCAAACATGTCATTTAAATCTTGACCTTCAAATTCACTATGCCAAACAGGCTGTCCGGAGGGCATAGGATATGACTTCATTACAAAAGGATACAAAGAGTTCACATCATAATATTTCAGATCCTCACCAGTTGGAATGTAGACATCAGAATGTCCGCCATAGTACCCACAACGAATGAAATCATCCTCGTTACGATTAGGGATATAGATAGGAAAGACTTCCATATCGTAGTATTTCAAACGATAGATTAGAAGAGCAAGAGATGATATAGTCAAGACATTGGTTATATCAACATTATAATGATGCCAGTAATTAGCTTGAGACTTACACATGATACCACCCAAGAGACGTATGTCCCGGTTCATATAATGGATTTGATTGGTTTAAATTGGTTTAAGTCAGTTAAGTTTGAGTCGACATGAAATTGGAATATGTTTGGTTTAGGACTGAATATTTGGGTTCTAATAAATTTTTTGTCTTGCAAGATGTGTCGATGATTATATAGATATGGTTTGACTAGTCCATTCTCATCGTGGACTCTGAGTCCCAGAAGGCATCTGGACATGTCGAGTAGTTAAAATCATGTGGTTCACCGCCTGGTCTCATCTCTCTTAACCGCTCGCCCCGAAATTATTGCAATAATAGCCGAAGACATCGTTTTTGCAGCGTCAGGATACCATGGATAATTGTTTTCATATCTGGGAAGTTCCAAATGTATGAACTATTGTGTCATCCCGAGCGCAATTGTACACGGTTTTATTAGAAGAAAGTTTCAAACCCAGATGGTAAACCAAGGTACGACCTGCAATAAAAATGATGAAATGTCGCATATAATGTTTGCTCGTGGTTACACGTTTCACACATTTAGTCATGCTTCACACAGAAGGACAAGTAATTATGATATTTTGTGAGATGAGAAAATTATTTTGATTCATCTAAAGAACTAGACTTTCACGGTATTCTTAAGGAGATTTTTTTGTTCGGATATCTAGGATTGTTGGACTAAAAGTGATACTTTTCAAACAACAAGTCACTTTTGAAAGTATGATCCTTTCATCTTATTATTGCAAGTCTGTCAAAGGGTTTTACTCCATACTCGACCACAAAATGACATCATTATAATTTGTGTGCAATTGTTAAAGTTTGTCGTAGAGGTATGATATTACTCGATTACGAGGATACATAAGATAAACTAATGCAAGACGAGAACGAAGAGCTTGTGACTGAATTTAGCGACTTATCATTGTTATGTATCTAACAACTTGCACCTCTAAATGAATTAGATGTAATACCGGACCAAAAGACTAAAGATAATAAAGAATGAGATGATGTCGATGATAAAAATATGATGATTTAGAAGATAATTATAATTCATAATGTAATTGTAACATTCAATACGATAATTAATTTTTTATCTAATTTAAAATTTGTAGTCCAAATGTGTTAATCATGTAGTCTAAGTGAATGGCATTTAGGAATGATAACACAAGGCTAACGCCATTGTTTTACACATATGCACAGTTAGCATTTAATGCTCACTTCAATGTTGTTGCGCTAGAAATATAGAACATGATGTTGGTAGCCCAATTGTGTTAGAATTGGTAACTCCCTCGCGTAAAAATTGCATTTCCAACTATAGTGTGGTGCCTCGTTGTGATTTCGTGTAACATCCTACACAATTTTGTTACCCCGAGTAACACCAAGGCAACACAGTTGTGTTGGAAATTTTCATAAATTCTAGATAGATTTTTCTTTATCATTTTTGAAATTTCGAAGGAATTTATTTTTATCTTATCGAAAATTGTCATACTCTTGTTGGATTACTCCATAAGTCATTTTTTAAAACAAGAAATCCACATTTAACGAAGTTATATAACGTCAGTTTCGGTTAGGAACGATTTAGTTTCATTTTTTCATATATATTTCGAGTTAAGATAGAATTAGGTGTAATATAGGCTAGATTTAGTAGTTTTAGTATGAATTCTCATGTTGTGGTGTATATATTTACGTGTATTTTGAAGATTAGGTCGGTTTAGGTAGTTAAGGCAGTAAATGCAAGTTAAGGGCGGTTTAGATAAGTTCAAGGTGATTTAGGTATGTTTCAATACATTTTAGCCCGAACTTATGGGTTAATTTCGGTTTAGGATCAGATTCATTTTCTGTTTAGATCAGTTAGGTTTGAGGTGGTTTAAGGTTGGGAATCGGGTTTGTTTAGGGTTGAAATAGATTTGGATATTGGGTTGGTTTAGGGGTTGGAAATTTGTTTGGTGTAGAGTTTTTAGAATTTTAATTACTTTTTGCCTTGCAGCATGTTTCGTTGATCGTGTTGACGTGATTCAAGGAGTTCATCAATTAAAAAATTTATTTAGTGAGTTCATTTTTTGTGGACTATTTTTATGGTAAGTAACACTTTTAAATTTATTAAATAAAAATTTATAATTATTTTTTTATACTAACATATAATTTATTTATTTCAGCAAGAATGATACTGAGAACTACCAATACAATAATATCGTATATGATCAATGGAAAGATCAAGCGACAAAGCAATTGAAGACGCTAATCACAAGCCATAAAGAGAATTTGCTTGCCAATACGCATTCTGACAAGTGCACTATGAATTTCATTCGTTTGGAGATCTAGGATGTGCATGTTGAACATCAGTCGAAAGACATCTAATGCAATAGATTCGAAAACATTAACACATACATTTGGTGCGAAGGCGTTTCCGAAAGTCTTTTATGACTTGTAAAGTATAATAAAAATATTCTAAATTTAATTAATTTTCAATGTAATAATATATTATGTTTTTTTTTACAAAATTGTGAATACAATCGACCTCTAAGTCTATTTGAGTTTATACGAAATAATCATAAAAACAAGATGAGATATGAGTCCACGACAAAACTACAGAAATAGCTAAGGAGGTTAAAACAATGACACTTAAATTTTAGTTATAAATGTAGAGATTATGGTTTTGTATACAACTCTAACTAGTTCTATTCAAACAAGGAAATATTTAATGCAATTGTAGAAAGGATCGTTGACTTAAGGAGAAAGTTTGGGGCTAGAAATCACTTTAAATTTCGGACACTTGGCCTTTGTCAAGATTTTTTAGCAAAAAACATAAATTAAAATTAAAACAATAAAACTTAGGAACTAACAATATTTAAAATTAAAATTACAAATATGAAATTGTTCTTCAAAGTTTTTACATAACGTAATATATACTATTAACTATCTATAACGAAATTTGAGGTTGCAAATCGTCACCATCGTTGTCGTCTTCCTCCTCACCCCAATCAATTGTATGCACTTTTTTGTCTTAAGAATCTATATTAGTCGTTCAACTTTTGTGTTATTATGTTGTGTATCATTTTGGATTTTTCAATTCACCTCGAGTTATCTCCAATAGACTTCCACTGGCCACCAGTTCACCTTCAGTGACTTTTAACCCTTGTTGATAGTGAATAAATTGGTTCTTATATCTTTACATTTTTAAAAAAAAAATTGTGCAATGTGATGTCATACCTCCATTTTCTAAAAATTCAACCTTTATACGGTGTAATATGCTACAAAATACAATATAATTATAATTAAAAATAATGTTTAAAAAATATTAAATTTAATACATTTATCTCGAGATAGATCTCGTTTAATTAATATTAAGTTAGAGATGGTCGAGAACCGTCTTCGCATGAAGAATTTGAGAAATTCGTATAAATATTATTCTGAACTTTTTTCATTTTGAATTAGATTTATATAACATGAGTGGATTATATATTCAAATTTTATTTTTTTCTAAATATCACTATGTTCTTTTTTCACGGCTGAGATCTTGATGTGGAAATTTATGTATTTCTTCATCTACCGCTAGCAGCTTCTTGACCCTTTGTTTGTGATGCATATAAGATGACGATGGCTCGAAGGGTGGTGGCAAGATTGGTTGATAATATGGACATTAAATATATTATGTCAAACTCAAAGTTTGAAAAACGGTGGAATTCATGAATCCAAAAGTTTTGATTCAGAAACCTTTCTTGTCACGAAGGAGATGGACCATTAAAACTCTCTTCTGAATCATGGTCAAAGTGTAATCTTGGACCACCTCCTCGTCCGAATCTATATGACATTCTTAATTTAAAATCTTACTTATAATTTGATGAAATTATTTTGGTGAAAAGTTTTAAAATTTGTTAACGTAACTCGTAGATCAGGCCACAAGCCACGAGTATCTCACTACAAGACTTGGGTTACAATCCTCAAAAAACCGCTCAATGTGACCTTTGAGCTAACCCACAAGTCACATGCATTTCACAATATGACATGTGGACAACAACACAGATTCCGAGCAACGATGACATATGGCAACCAAAAAACGACGAGGGAAACAACAAGGTAGTGACAAGAGGTAGTGGTGATGATAGGGTGGCGACTAAAGGACAATGTGGCAAAGTGGTGGAGCAGAGACCAAAGGATGAATCAGTAGAACGGAGACCAAAGGTAGAGCGATAGACAGAGGGTGAAGCAGTGAGAGCAGTGACTAAAGGGCAAGGCATTGAGGCAGAGACACAGCAAAGCAGCGAGGCGATGAAATGGAGAAGCAACAAAGTGGAAACCGAAGAACAAGGTAGAAAAATGGTACAGCGGTGAAGCGATGACGCGGGGTGAGGGCGAAGCAGCGAGGGGGAAAGCAACAAAATGGCAAAGTGGCAATGTGGAAAACTGGCAAGGGGACGAAAAGACAAGGCGATAAAGTGGAGAATGGAAATAGGGTAAAGCAATGGCTACTAGAGCAGCGAGGCGACAAAAACAAAAGGACGAGGCGGTGGCAAAAAAAAACAGAGAAGATGGTGAAATATAAAAAATATGGGATAGAGTTTATACATGTGATCAACAGCTGAGATGGCTACGAAGATGACAAGCGGAAGCGATGGCGACAGAGTGTGAAGGTGATGGATGGAATTGAAATGGGTTTGAAAATGAAGAAATGAACATGGATTTGGAACAAAAACTCTGATATATAGAAATTTCCAGACATATTGCCAAGTCAGTTGATAAATTAGAGACAGATGTTTCTCGTTCATTCAAAATTTCTAGACGGATTGACCAATAGTTAGTAACTTTTCAAACAGATTGACCAGTTCTTTGAGATTCTAGATGAACAAAGGAAATGTCGCCCGGAATCATAGACAAAGTACAAACACTTGTCCAAAACTTTCTAAATGGATGGCACATTCGTCCGTAATTCCATATGACCGTCCATGAACCATCCGAAAATCTGGCTAGATCATCCTCAAATCGTCTAAATTTTTCTAGAGAATGTGTCATTTTTAGACATGTCATGCAGTGTGCATTCTCGATATAGGAGAACATGGTTCTTTACAGGAAAAGCAGAGTCCATCCGGATTTCTAAACGATCTACATTATTCATGCGTGATTTAGGATGGACCACATGTTTCCGTAAGCTATCTCCTTCCTAAAAACGTAAAAAATTACATGAAATACATATTAAAAAACCAATTAAAAATGAATAAATTTCAATGAAATAATATTCAAATTATAAAAGTTTTACACACGTAACAAATATAATATTTAACATGAATCTTCTTCAAAGTTTGATAATTTTTCTATCGATTCTGATGTTTCTAAATTAAATTCATCGCTCAAACTATTTCAAGTTTATTTGTTTCAATCTCTTCAATTTATTCAATTTCTCCTTGAGCAAGTTCTTCAATGATCACCGAATCAACCGAAAATATTCTTTGTATTTTGTTCAGCTTTTATCGTCATTTGTTGGTCTTCAAAGTAATCGATGTACTAAGTGTTTTCATTGCAACATGTCAATTTGAATATCATCTAGGATGCGGATATTGAATATAAAAAACTTGATCTACTTGTGACGTAAGAAAAATAAGGATAATAATTTACATATCTTCCTATTGAGTTGACTTCTACGACATTTAACTTGTTTATTATTCTTCCTCATCTAATAATTGAATCAAACCAATCACATTGAAATAATATCACCTTTAAGCTAACATAACCGACACAATGAGAAATATTGTTACAAGGCATGTTATAATCTTAATGGTAAACTATATAGAAGATTGGCAACAAAGGTCAACCGAGATACTCAAATTGCAAGATTTGCTTCAGAATCCTATAAAAGTTAGGCTCGTTGCTGAATTTGTAATAACTTTTTCCTTTTACACATACACTATATTTCATTTTTTACTTCAATTTCTATGGTTGAAATTGTGAAAATTGTAACCACGAATAAAATACAGTGGCAAACTCGTAACTTCTAAAATAGTTCCATTAACAAGATCTCGCAGCCACAATGGGTGATTTCTCATTTCAATCTACATAATGAGTAATATTGTTATACTAATTCATATATTATACTGTATATTTCATATAATTTATAAAAAGATAAATTATTTACATATTGTATGATCCAGTTGAAAAATCTCCTTCTTTAACATCTTTAAGTTGAATTCATTGATGTTGATATATGTATTCTTGAAGATATCATTAAACATCCTACAATTATTACAAATTTATAGATATCCGCAATTGAATCCTCTTATTATATATATATATATATATATATATAAAGTTGCCTTTCAAAATGTCTTAGATATTTGCAATTAAATATGACATAAGTACGTGCGATGTGTAAATCTCGCTACATAGTCATACATATATTTCCTTTACAGCAGCTCCACCAATTCTGTAAAATATAACTGAAACATCGGGTACTAGATATGTATGTATTCTTACTCTGAATTTGAACATGTGACTTGAAGTAGTATGACGTAAAGAATGATATTTATTCATTCACGATTACTCCACAATTGACCCCTTTGTTTGAGTTTTTAGTTTGGTTTTTTTCTTTAGATGAAACATAAATCGTTCAAATGGATATATCTAACAAAATTAAACTAGACCTCCTAATGCAACTTTGTGCAATAAATGAACTTTCAGATGTTCCATGACATCAAAAAATGATGGTGAAAAAATTTTTCTTCAAGTTACATATTATATTAACTATATTACCTTCCAATCTACAGATCACATTCACACTTAAATTCCTATTACATAAATCTCGAGAAAATGTGCCAATACTTGAAAATGAAAGTATTATAATCAAACATACATGTAATTTAGAAATCTACAACAAAAGTAATTTTTGCATGAAGACATGACAATCATGACTTTTCATTTCAGATCATTTTTCCCTTTCGAAGTCAACAAACCTTCTAATGTTAGATGCATAAACATAAACAACCTTCTAATGTTATCGGTTATGTATAATTCCTTCTGTGAGTAATGATTTTTGCTCCATTTTCACATAAGGGTTCATTTCTACATCTTGATGTGTTTCCGTTACCTATTATACACAATACTCCTATTAAAATCTTCAACAATATTACTATTGTGTGGTGGAAAATTTTCCCTTTGAGATAACCATATGAAATAATGCAACGTGAAACATCATAAATAAACATTTGACGTAGGTACAAACCAACTTACTGATTTATTTGTGAGCTTGTTGATTTGTCGGGATCATCATGTACTGTATAACGCCTTTCATAAACTCCTTTGATACATTCAGTTTTTGGATCAATTCTTTTCTAGATCCATTTTCTTGAAATGAAAATATTTCATCTCGATGGATGTCATTATAATATGATATAAAAAGATTATACGAAGTAGAATGTATGATAAATTTGTGTTGGAAAGAAAGGAAGGTGTAGCGTGGTTTATATAAGCAATTTCTAGAAATATTTTAAAAGCTAGGGACGGACGGGGATGGACTAAGGATCAAACTCGGGGCATCATTAAATCATCAATATTTTTCACAAACCATCCATAATTATAGACGGCTTCCAGATCATAATTGACCTATCTAGAAGCATCCAAAATTACCGAGAGACACTAGTTTGTTCGTAAATCCCGGACGAAAAAGAAATTTGTCAAGAATTTCTAGAAGACCATGTTTCCAACCCATAAGTCGTTCGGAAACCTTCTGTAACTACGGACGATTTATGGAAGGGATTTCCATTAAAAATTATGATTTTCTAGTTGCGAATAGTTGATCTCAAATCAGTTGTAGAGCTCATGTGTCAATCAATAGCGCATCGCGATCCTTCTATACATGCTTTTAGACTTGCACCCATTTCGTCATCTTTCTAATCGGCGCAATTGTGGGATTATAAGAATTTTAAAACAAAAATTAGATTATGAACCTAGGGTGTCACATCACAATCAAGAATTATAGAGAACATAAGTGATGTGGATCTTAATATTGACTCATAACCATTATAAAGAACAATGGGTATCATAGCTCTATTGTTTGGGACTAATAGCACCAAGCACCAAGGGAAACACCATTAAGAACCAAGCATCAAAAGCATAAGCAGAGAAGTACATAGTAGCAGAATATAGAAAAGGAAAGATCACCAATGAAACACATAAACCTAACTCAATTTGTTATAAGTTATAGGGTGTTGGAAAAAAGATACACAACACACCTTCTATACAATTTCTGAAGGGAAAATTATAACTTATGTATTATAAAGATTAAGGTTACTTTGTGCGCCAAAGGTTATGGAAAGTAGTTACACATGGATATAAAGGATATCGTAGTTTAGAAACCAAGTGACAGAGGAACGAATAAGAATTTGGTCGTATGGGAGGCTGTAGATGAAAAGGACTAGACATCACTACAACTTAAGTATAGTATTGTCTCAGATGATATCTTTAGGGCACATCTCTCTATGTGTGATACTTCTAAAGCACTTTCGGAATTGTTTAAAGACATATATTTAGGTGATATTAAGGCATTCATGATAAAACACGAGAGACTTAAGGTTACTTACTACACCATAAAAAGAAAATTGAAAAGGAAAGCATAAAATACTTTACTAACAAATTTTTGAGCAAGCAAATGAGATGAGAGTCTATGGAGATGACATCAAGGAGGAAGCTCTAGTTTCAAAGATCCTACCTTCACCACAACAAAGCTTTGACCTATATGTTAAGGTCATTAAGCAATTTTCAATGTGGTTTTCATTGTTAGATGCTTTCATCGTTGTGAACATTGGTCCCGACCTCCTAAAAACATAGAACATTCACCACGTCCGGCTCTATGACGCAGACTGGGCAATGCACTTAGCCCTCGCCAACACTCGTATTGAGGACATTGTCTCTGTCCCCAACGACCAACTCTTCAGAATTGGCCAATCAAACGCAACTCAATATATTTGTATTTATCATACTGATTTGAAGTTTACTATATCAATGAAATAAGGAGGAAGAAGACAATCAATGAGAAAGGTGAGAGAGATGAAAAACAATTTTTTTTTTTTTACTTTTCATTAATTTTTTAAAAGTCAATTTTTTATTTACGTTACGTTGTTATCCACATAACATTTAGAATATCAATACTTAACGAAAAATCAATGATAATGATATATTATGCGTTAATATCAATATATCAATTTAAAAATTTATATGAAAATTGATATGTTATTTTGAAGCATTTGACAAGTACATGAATTATAGACAAAAATATATATGAATAGTTATATAAAATAAATAAGTTCGTGATTAAAATGAAATGTAACCTTTTTTCAATTTCTTAAGTTAAAGTAATAAAATAATAGGAGAATGCACGTGAAGGGAAGACACATGGATGTGATATGTATTGGACATCACATAACCAAACGAAACAATCGGTTTCATACTTGTAGTCAAAATTAGGTGGATTCATTAGTCAACTCTTCAGGTTTTAACTTATTATTATTATGATTATTATTATTATTATTACACCTGTTAATTTTATAATATCAAAATAGAAAATTATATAAAATAATTGTAAGAAAATAATCATATTTTTTCATTGTAGCATATGTTTAATAGTTCTATGAATATATCATCACCTTTTTACTTTTATTCTTTAATACACAGGAAAAATAATAATAATTGTGACGTTCCATTTGCTTTTACCGAGACGTTTAAAGCTTAAGGGTTTGATATTTATAGACATTTGTCGTATCAATGTGTATGTCACAATTTTTATTCTTTTAAAATATTCAATACAAACATTTGTTTGAAAATATAGTTATTAATAGTTTACATCATTTAATTTTGTTTTATTTTTTATATAAAGTATTAATTTATTTTTTAAAAATATATAAAGTATAATAATTATTTTCAAATTAATCTATAAATATATATATGTGATAATAAATACATACATCAATATAATATAAATTTATAAATTAATTTTAAAGTAATCATACATAAATATAAAAATGTCTTATATAGTTCTAACATTTTATAACATTTTATAATAAAGACATATTTTTTATAAAATGAAAAACAGAAATAGGTTTTATCTTTGTTTTCCCTGCAATCCATAAAATGATAACGTTTTAATTTGACGAGAATATCGTCTAAGAAATTCTAAAACATTTTTAAAAGTTCTAAAACATATGAAAATTAACTAACAAAAAAGTATTAATTTTCAAAGTTTTTGGGAAAGTTTTATATATTCTCTCTAATTTAGCTGTTCCTTACTATTTATTTATGTGATTTCACTTAAAACAAAGGATTCAACTTTATAAAATGAAAAAAAAATAGTAGCATTTTGCTTATTAAAATAATTATTTTTTCCACTGTCGTAAGTAAACGCTTATATCAGAGAGAGAGAGAGAGAGAGAGAGAGAGAGCGAGGTCTCTGTTGTTGTGTAGCCCTTGTCTCTCGCATCCCCATTTTTCAAATGTCTCTCACTCTGTCTCTCCATACTATTTTCCTCCTATAAATCCAAACCTTTAATCAAAAGATTTGTCTCTGTTCACGTCACTTTCCGAAAACCCAACTTATCACTCCTTGTTAACTTCGTCTTCTTCGTTCAGTAGAAACGAAGCAATGGCGTTGAGTTCAAGAGGGTTCAGGTCAATTCCAGGGAACTTTCTGATTCCTAATAGATTGAAGGAGCAAGAGACGAGCCCGGATCGAACCCGAATCTGGTCGGAGCCCCGACACAAATCATCGGGTGATCGGAAAGTTCCCGTCGTTTACTATCTCTGTCGCAACGGTCAGCTCGACCACCCACATTTTATGGAAGTTCGTCTCTCTTCCCATGATGGTCTCTATCTTAGAGGTAAACCCTGTACCGTAAAAAAAGAAAAGAAGACTCGACTTTCTTCTCCCTTCAAAAGCAAAATAAGAACCTTAGAATCGTTGGCCAGTTACTGGAAAATCTCGAAGGGTTCTTTTTTTGGCATTATGTCAAACCAAACAGAAAGCTGCTTTTAAGTTCCAAAAGGTTTTTAAACGCTCTTCTTGTTGGAGCTTATCAGTGAAAGGAACAATTAAAACAAAAAAGTTGGGACCTTAACTGGTTCTATTAGTGTTCTGAACTTTCTTGTGTTTTCTCTCACTTTTTCTCTGAGGGTTTTGTTTTTTTATCAGATGTGATTAACCGCTTGAATGAGCTTAGAGGCAAAGGAATGGCAAATCTTTACTCTTGGTCTTCCAAACGGTACGTACAGTTCGTTTCGTTCCCCCATCGTCCGATCAAATCCCCTCGCGAAACACCCACCGTCCGATCTTCTGACATCTCTCTTCCTTCAGGAGCTACAAGAACGGATTCGTTTGGCATGACTTGTCAGAAAGCGACATTATCTTCCCCGTTCACGGACAAGAGTATGTCCTCAAAGGTTCTGAGATTCCCGGTTCTTGTCTTGTCCAAAACCCCAGAAGCCTCCTCGAAACGTCGTCGTTCAGGGCTCCGAGAACGTTTGACCCCGTCAACTCAGGCAAGGACGCCGTCGCTCGCCGGAGGAACCAGTCCTGGAGCTCTATCGATCTCAGTGAGTACAAGGTGTACAAGGCCGAGTCAAGCACCGATTCCACACGGAGACTAGCCGCGGATGCATCCACTCAGACGGACGATAGGAGGCGGCGGAGAAAACCGGCGAAGGACGAGGAACCGTCGGTGAAGAGCCCGGAACCGGAGCCTTACGTGAATCAGAGTACGGAGCTGTGCAGGGACGAGATTTCACCTCCTCCGTCGGATTCGAGCCCCGAAACCCTAGAGACCCTGATGAAGGCAGATGGACGGCTGATATTGCATCCTAGCGATCAGGGCCCATCGAATCGGCCGGTCGAAAACTTCCCAAGCGGGAGAATGAGGGCATCGACGGTTCTCATGCACTTGATATCGTGTGGTTCGATGTCGTTGAAAAAGTGTGGGCCCACATTGATGAGAGGTCAAGGGCTTTCGTTGACCGGGAACAGTAAGGCTACGCAAAGAGAGGACGCAGCGAATCCTAACCGCACGAGGGTAGTTGCAGAGAAGGAATTAAAGAGTTTCGGAGGGGTAAAACTGGAAGATAAGGAGTATTTTAGTGGAAGCTTGATTGAGACCAACAAGGAACTTTTTCCTTCTGCTGCCTTGAAGAGGTCTTCTTCTTGCAATTCCGATGGGTAATAAAACAACAGTCTCAAACTTTTCTAAAATGTAGTTGGAAAACGTCAGGCAGTTCGTATACATTTAGGTAAAACGACTCGTACACTCTGCATTGGGTTAGTCTAGTTACCTGTCAATTGGTCAGTTGTGGCGTGAGCAAATTGAATAACTTGAATTGGTATAAACAACTACTTTGGGCTGTTTCTTCTATGACAAGTCTCTTGATTTGAATATCTTTTGTAAATTTGGACTTGTATCAATGTACAACAGCGTAGCCTTTCTGGACCAGATTAGACCAACTGCGAATTCATCAACTAGTCTATCTGTCTATCTATCACCCGCTGGCTGTCAACTAAACGGTTGTAAATGAGTAAATATTGTATCAGGAGTTCCCGGGCGGGGCTAGCAGTCGAGAAAGAAGTGCGGGCGAAGTGCATTCCTAGAAAACCAAAGCTTTGCAGCAGCAGTAGCAACCAAGCCGGCATTGAGAAACGGCACTAATGAATGACTGTCCAACAGGAAGCAAACGGCACGAAGTGTACCCCCAAGGCTTTTATTTTGGTTGAAGGGAACAAGAGTGAGTTGTAGGCATTGTGAATCGTGTAGTGTGCAAAGATATATTGTAGTTGAAGCCTTTTGAGGTCAAATATGATGGTTTTATAACCCCATTATTATTATTATTATTATTATTATTATTATTATTATTATTATTATTATTATTATTATTATTATTATTATTATTATTATTATTTCATTTTATAATCTCTATAAGGTTTGACCATTGAGAAACGTGCCATTGGAATGTGGTAAAGTGAAATGAAAGCCCCTTTGAAGTTTGTAATCAGAGTATATGACCGCGAAGCTTTATATCATAACTTATATAATAGTATTGCATATTGTTTATCGAAAATTATTTATATTTCAAATAATATCATATATATTAAAGATGATTTTATTGTAAATTGTTGTATAAACTTAAAGTGTACTTACTGTTACTTATTGTTAAAAGATAGTTAAAATCATGTTTGCTTCAATTCAATGCATGATTTTAGTGTGAAGAATCCTATTTATATCTGTTAAGAATCAAATGTTGGTTGGATCATTTGATAATTTTGGTTGTTAGTGGCATGTGAGCGGCACGTGAACAAGCTAGCACGTTGGCGAAGGACTATATTTCTTTAAATAGAAACGGATCAGAGTGATTCTTCGCTTTCTTTTCATTTTGATTGATCTTGTTCGTGAGTGGGATATTTTACAACAAATCAGAATACATCCAATTTCAATATCTTTAGATTCAAAGCTATTCATTTATAGTCTACGGCAATCTTCAACCAAGATTTATTACAAATGGTGTAAACATAGCCGTAACCTTACAATTGGTAACATGGTCTCCTCGAGAAGATGGAATTCTTTGCCAGAACAATCTCTTGAACTCCAATTTGAGTAGATTGGGATTTAACCGAGGTAGCTATTTGGGAATCGGTACATTCCTCGTTAGGACAGTATTTTGATACGATTTAATAAACTTAAAAATTCAGGAAAGAAGAAAGAAATGTATACCGTGGTGAAATTCGATTTAGATAAGTATGATGGGAAAACTGACTAATTATTAAGGAAATAGAAGATTCTGGTAACCTGAAAATCTTAAAATTGGATGATGGTCTAAATGAAGGGTTCTGATAACATGTAATCCGTCATAGTATTTTCATGATTCTTGGGTTTAGTTTTGATTAGATTTCTTGGATTTTACCGAGTTATTGAGCATATTCGAGGACTTCATCTACTATTTCATGTTTTGTGTAAGAAACGAAGACTTGAAGCAAACACGAAAGATTACGGCAAATCCACCCCGAAAACGTGATAAAGTGAGCAGAGGCGAAATGTGCACGGCCATGAAGAAAACGGATCACCCGAGCATCGAGCGAAAGGAGCGGAAATAGCAAGTAAACACAGCCCGCTCGGGCTTGGAAGAGGCCCCGCTCGGGCTGCCAAACTCCAGCAAAGTTTGCACGGGTGGGGGAGTTGATCAGCACGCACGGATTTGGCTGAAGAACAAGAGCCCGCTCGGGTTGTGTAAGGAGCCCGTTAGGGCTGCACATTGGACTGCAATGACCAGCAAGAAGAGCCCTGGTCGGGCTGGTGAAGAGCCCGCTCGGGCTTGTGATCACTCACCTCGCGCGGGTAGATCTTGTGCCTGCGCGGGCTCCCCTTTTTTTCCTCAACAACTTCGGTTTTTGAATTCAAACTTGAATTAGAAAGAGAGGGGGCGATCTAGGGCAGCAAGGAGGACATACAGGCTAGGAGAGGGACTGAAAAACACAAGGAGAAACTCGGGAGAAGCTGGAGAAGAAGAGAGACAACAATCCAGACTTCGGTATCAAGATAGGGAAGATCGAGGAATCTTATTTCTTACTCTTTATCATGTCCAGGGCTTATTTCTCTTGTTTTACATTAGATTCCATGAGTGACTAAGCCTCTAGCTATGAGTTAGGATTGTCGGAATTGTAATGGATGCTTGAATTTATTCGTTAATGCTTAGACTTATCGAAGTTTTCTTGAAATTCGGTTTTGCAATCAACATCGTAAATATTTTATACTAGTGTTGCACGCTCAATAATCTACGAATTTGTGTTTAGCTGAAAGTTTAAATTATAAATCCGGAACATTTGATTGTAGATTAAGTTTGATTAAAGAATCTGATCGGTCGGTTAATCGACTTAGGAATTAGGATTGCGCGCTTAACGCTACCGTAATCACGAGTTAATCGCTGCTGGAAGGTAGGATTGCACGTAATTATGGTTAGGAGGTTTAGATTCGGTAGAATCATTCCTTATTTCAGAGCATGAATTCCCCGTTATCAAGATAGTCTGATAGGTCCATGATACTTTGTTTGTTACATCCTTGCAAATCCCGGTGACCCGAAACCCATAGTGTTCTTAATTATCAAGTTTTTCACGTCACCTCATCATTGCCATCATTTCATTTAGTGTCTTAGAAGTTCATCCCACACCACCATTTATTCAATCCGTCTTAGTTTAGTCGTATTCTTAGTTTAGTTGCATTAGTTCCCGGAGTTCGGCCCTTGTGTTACACCGATCCGTATACTTATGGTAAGTGGATATTAGGCATTTGTATAGCTCGATATTTCCCACATAAGGTTCAATGATGATTATGAAATGAGAGTTACAATGTGGTTTGTATGTGCTAATGGGAACAATTGCAGGTGGAGAATCATATTGGAGTCAAGAAAAACCATCAAAATCTTGTCTTTGGCACAAGAGATTATCTCACATGAGTCTAAAGGTTATGGAGTTGCTTGTGAGGAAGGGAAGGGATCCGTCTATTACGAGTCCGAGAAGCCTGGAATCATTGTCTGGAAGTACTTCAAGAAGTGATGCAGGGCGAGGCGAATTTTGGAACCCTACAGCGAGAGGGACGCCTCGGCTGCTTTTGGCTCCCGGTCTTCTTGCCACAAGGGTCAACGTCCCCTATTAGGATGTACTATTAAACCGAAATTGGGGTTATCCGTGAAGAACTAGGGTAGAGCAGTTTATGAATGTCTACGTGGTGGAAAAAAATAGTCCTGACAAATGATGATTCAGAATCCGGAATCTAATATGATTATAGGAGATTCCGGAATCTAATAAGCAGTCCTTCTGTGTAAAGTTAGCTAGTGTTTTCGATTAGGCGAACCAGTCCAACTAGTCCAAAATATCCTGGTTCTCAAAATCCCCCGTCCGCGGACCTAGTCGTCACCTTCAGTCGCAGCGGACTTCTGTCTTCCATTCCTTGAACTTTGAGAACGCTTCTGACTAGAGCAGTATGCATTATATGAACAGAAATCAAACGACCGGGATCATTCAATACCCCCTGAACAGAATAAGTAAGGCCGGCCCCGTTCTTTATAATTTCAAAAAAAAGCAAAATGGCTTTAGCACGTGCAACCATCAAACCAGAGACCAAAGTGAGGCTCGAATCTCAGTTGGTCAGTCTCAGCCCATGCCACCACGGCTCCTCTCTTCTCGAGAATTCATACATCCCATATCAGTGTATGGACAGCTATTAGAGCGGGATCCACTTTTGGGGAATATGAGTCGAAGCCCCGTAAGCTCGAAGAGCTTCCCTTCATTCGCTTCGCGGGAAGAAGGCACGCTTTAGCCATGGCCCCCTTGCTTGTAAGTGGAATTGGGGTTATCAGGAAAACATACCTCAAATATAGTCTTAGAGTGTATTCAACATACCTACTATAGGGTTCATCTAAGGACACCATCCTCCTCCAATAATCAATACCTTATGAGTATAATAGACATTATTCTCGAAAAGTTTGGGTGATGTTCATGAAAACTAAGGATTAAGCCTTACAAAGATTCAAAAAATGGAAAATCAAGGTTGAAAAAAGAAATTGAGAGGAGAGTTATGTGACTTAGAAAAGACAACATATTAGAAGTTTATAATTCCATGTTTGATCAGTTTTCCAAGTCAAATGGAATTGTAAGACACAAAAACTTGTGTATATTACCCTGAGGTAATGGAACCGTGAATAATACGACCATGGATAATGCCTCTTAATATATGCAAAACAAGAATTTGGGGGTGAATAGTGCCAATGGATCAATGTATATGTTATGAACAAGTCATATTCCTAAGCCATTGAGTTTGAAATTCTATATCAAAAGTGGTCTGACAGGAAGCCTAATTACATCATAATCCTATTGTGTAGACTTTATTTCGAAATTCAAGCAAGCACCGAATGTGATTGGTTTATCTGATTCATAAAGATGATCAGAAAGGTATTCTGTTAGCGTAAATTTTTATTGGTTTGGGAAGTTGTCTGAAATTGTTTGACATTCTTTCGTCTAAAGTGGAAAATTATTCAAGATAAACAAATCAATCCTGATTAACACTGATTAATAATTGGTTCAATGCATGATTTTAGTATAAAGAGTTTAGTTTAAGAAGAATTAGGGTTTGGTTGGATCAATTGACAATTTTGGTTGTAAGTGGTATGTGAGGGGCACAAACCACGTTGGTGAAGGATCATTTCTTTAAATAGAGGCAAGGTATAAAGTTCCAAATTGCTTCTTGATTTTCTTTCATATTTTGAATCTCCGTTGTAATTGATGTCATATTGTAGTCATTCTTTTTTATTTTGATCGTGTAAAGGATTTCTGTTAATAGCATTTTAACTTTGTAATTTGTTACATGTTTCTATTATATTTTGGATTGTTGTATCCTTTTTACATTTTGTTTTTGGATCATTTGTAATCTTGCAGGCAATAGAGACTAAGGAGCACATTTTGGAAACACATGACAACATTCAACACAAAACAAGCATCAAATGCAAAAATAATGAAAATGCTCGACAGAGCGCCAAATTGCTCGGTTGAGTAAGTTTTAGTGAGATGCTAAAAAGTTCCAAAAGTATCGCTGAGACAAAGCGATAATTCACTCGGTCGACATAATCCACCGAAATCCTTTTAGAGGATTCGCTCAATCCAAGAAAAGATATGCCTAACTATGTCAAGTTGGCTCTGATTCGCATGGGAAATGCGCCGAACAACCAACTGCTCAACCCGAATGGTGACCAACTCCACCGTACGGTTTATCGTATTCACTAAAGAATTCAAATTTTGAATCGTTTAAGTGATAAGAAACTTTTCTATAGATTGAGGATGACTCTAGACACAAAAGACAAATGAGGAAAGGAGGGGAAGACGAGGAGAGATACGAAAACTGAAACAAGCACTCTAGGACCGTGCAGAAGAATGAAGAAGTTATCTAATCTACATTCGAGAATCAAACTACCAGTAAAGACGAGTTGAAGGCAAAATTCTAATGGCAACTGATCGAAAGATCGAGTAAACTTTTTTAAACCCTCTCTTTTTACTTGTTCATCATTATAATTTTATTATAATATGTAAATTTTTAGATTTGATATGTGCTTTAGGCTAGAGTTTTATGTATACAAACTTATTACACCTAATGATCGATATTATTATTTTTCGCTTCCTTGATTTAATGCATATTTCATTCTTTCAATTCTTCAATGAATCTCATGAATTGATTGTTAAATGATTTAATTTGGATGGAGACATCAGATTAGGTTAGATAATATGCATTAGGTGGACATGAATAATCGTCTCGAGAGGTAGGTTAATATGTTTAGGAGTAAGGATACCGAGCAATAATTTATTTGATGTGTGGAATCAGAGGTTTTACTTATTTCCAAGACCACTCTACTGCAAGTATACGGTTCGTGTAGTACAAGGGTCGAACTCTGGGGACTGAATGCAGCATTAGAACTAAGAATTCACGAGAAGAAGATCGATCAATATAAGATTATGAGACGGGAAAGTAAAGATAATAAAGGATAACGAAGTTAGACTCAACAAGATAGAGTACCATGGGCTTCGGGAATACCGGAACATGCAATGGATGTTTCTAAGGATCATGAAGTCGGTTTGTATCAATCGATGGAGAACTAATATCTAATCCTCTACCTATGAAATCAACGTCACTCATCTCTCGATGTAGCGCGGAACGTCTAGATGCATGAAGAACAATAGGGAACTCTACCCCTAATGCTCGAAATGACTTGGCGTAAGCCTAAATCTCCTACCTAGGAAATCAACGTCACCCATATCCCTATGTAGTGCGGAACTTCTAGATGCATGAAGAACGATGGGGAATTCAACCTCTAATGTCGGATGGGAACTCGACCTCTATAAACGGAAATGACTTGGCTTAAGCCTAAATCCTCTATCTAGGAAATCAACGTCGCTCATATCCCTATGTAGCGCGGAACTTCTAGATGCAGTAAGAACAATGGGAATTCTACCTCGATAATTACCGTTCCTAAATAGATTAACCGATTGGCCAAATTCTCGTTAACCTAATTCATTCGAAAGTTCATTCACAAGACTCAAATCTGAATCTCCCAAGCCTAGACGAATCTCTAATCTCCTTCAAACATGCTTAATATCAGTAGAATAGATCTAGTCTTATCCTAACTTGGAATCAACAACGTATGAAGGCATTACGCACGAATCGAACCATTCAATTCAACAAAACTGAAATCAAACATTAATAACTTAAACGATCCAATACAATGGTATCCCTAACCCATGGCAACAAGAACTACTCAGAATACATAGAGAAGCAAACAAAAACGAAGTAAGTGTTCGACTCCCCTATCATCCCGAGCGTAACCTCCGACGAATCTTTTGGTTGCCCGAAGTCTCCTTCTTCGGTCGTGCTCTCTCTCTCTTCTCCTTTGCCTGATTCGTCTCCCTTGTTCTCTTGCCTTTTCCAGTTTGATCTTGGCTTTCCCCTTCTGTTCCTTTTAAATGCAGGCCGTTCAAAATTCAAGGAAAGTTGTTGAGAAAAAAGTGCACCCGCGCGGGCACAACCTTCACCCGCTCGGGCACAACTCAGCCCGTGCGTGCATGACTTTCAACCTGATCGGGCAGGCTTGCCCGAGCGTGCAGCCTATGAGCCCGAGTCGGGCTCAGTCTCGGTGAATTTCTGGTTCAAATTGCAGCCTGATCGGGTGCACATACACAGCCCGAGCGGGCACACTTCTCAGCCCGAGCGTGCACACTTCAATTGTTGTTTCCGCTCCTTTCGCTTTGTGCTTGAGTGTTTCATTTGGATCTATGGCCGTGCACATGAGGTATCTTGTCATTCAAATACGTACTCGGGGTGGAATTGCCGTAATCATTCGTGTTTTCTTTCATGTCTTCATTTCCTACACAAAACACGAAATGTAGATAAAATCCTCGAATATACTCAATAGCTCGGTAAAGTCCAAGAAATTTAATAAAAACTAAACCTAAGAATCATGAAAATACTATGACGGATAACATGTTATCAGTATTCAACATGTATATCAATACACAATGATTTAGATGTTGGATAAGACTCTAGACTACTAGAGCATGTTGTTCGATATGTAGGTTATTAGATTCAAACGCCATTGATATATATATGCTAGAATATGGTATAGACTACGAGAGTAGGTATATCCATTTAAGATGATTGAATTCTCTAATAGGAACAAAAACGATATTTCCCGAAACCTTTCAACGAGTTCATATATGTGAAAACAATTCTCGACTTTAGAAGCATATTCTCAAATGTATATAAGTGTAATTGTAGTCTATTTTACTTTGTCAAATTAGATACATTCATATTTCTTATTTTTGTATTATCATAGTTGTCGTAAAATTATTAGTTTTAATCGTACTAAGTCTTTGTGTTCAACCATTGTACTAAACTATTTGTATATTTGTAGAATGTGTAATTTAGATATAAATTTTAAAACTTGTTATGATTAGATGACATCTATATAGCACATCAAATTGTGAATTGATAAATCCAAACACATTAAATTTTTGTGTCTTTAGATTCAAAACTTTTCATTCAGCCCCCGATACATTGAAATGTATAAATACCCATTTAATTCGATATTAAATGCTTATGTTGTTTAGTTATTTTCATAATTAAAAATGAGTATTTTAAGTAAAAGGGTATTTATAAGCATTTTGTATGTAAGTTTTTTTTCTACATTGAAACTTATAAATACCCATTTAATTAGATATCAAATGCTTATGTTGTTTAGTTATCTTCATAATTTAAAATGAATATTTTTAATCCATTCTTTCTTTTAATTAGGGCTGGACAAAATATCCGAAATATTCGTATCCGATTCGTATTCGAACCGTATTCGATCTGAAAAAGCAAATATCCGTAGGAACAAATACAAATACAAATACCAGGATTTAGATATTCGAAAAATACAAATACAAATAGTATAGTCAATTATTCGTAAGTATTCGTATCCGTAAGTACTAAATAGATAATTTATTTAATATATAGAGATATATATAATAAAATTAATTTTAAGGATCAAATTATAAATAAAACATTATTATCATTTATTTTTAGATCAAATATAAAATATATAAAGAAATAGTTATTATATTTAAAATTTAAGGACTAAATGTAAATTATAAAAGTTTTTTTATATTTTTTTTTAAATTGATTTTGTTACGAATACGGATATCCGACGAATATCCGAATATTTGCGGATATTCGAATTTACGAATATCCGTATTTACGAATACGAATAATAAAATCAAATATTCGACGAATACAAATACGAATACAAATAGTCGAATATTTACGGATATTCGCTATTTGTCCACCCCTACTTTTAGTTATTGATATTAAATCATATTTGTTTTATTCTTTAAAATATAAAGGCATATTTATTTATTTATTTATTTTATCCATATGAGGAATATTTGTATATTTCAATAATTACTACTATAATATTTACATAATAACCTTTTATATTTTCTGAATGAGTAAAATAATTTTTTGAATGAATAAAATTAAATACGGTAACAACTAATGCCCATTAAAAATAAATGGTCTAAAATTAAGTGAAAAAGTAATTAATTTTCTTAAATTTTTTAACGATTTCTATAAAATTTTAATTGTTTTACTTTAAATTTTGAAATTATTTTTTTTATTTTTCCTAAAAATTAATTATTTTATTATGTTTTTCAAACAATTATATTGTTTTTATCTACTTAAAAAATTATTATTCTTCAATTATTTAATTATTTAATTTTGAGAAACGTTTCATAGTTTTTTCTTAATTTTTTCATAGTTTTTAACCTCTAAACTTTGTCGAAACTAAATTATGGTTTCACTCTCTTTCCCATCTTTGCAACCTCTTCTCTTTCTTACACCACACCACTTCATCTTCTTTCTTCCCATTGATCATCTTTCCAACCTCCTCTCTTTCTTACACCACTTCATCTTCTCTCTTCCCATTGATCGTATTGAATGTAGAAGATGTTAATGCTTCATAGACGTTTATAAGCCGGGATAACCATATGGACAAATGCCTCAAATCCAAAAAAAAAAATCTGATGGGTGTGGAGATCCCACCTTTGTCGGTGAAAAAATCCGTCCGTTGAATAGAAGGATCCCACCTTCAGCCGCAAAGATATGGACACCTCAACCGCATCAAAAGATCAGGCCATCCGAAAATACGTCAGAGACCCTATACCAAAGGCCCCGTTTTGGCCACATCATCCAATGTAAACTGTTCACCCGGATTGTTGGTTTATAAATGTGTAAGATTATCATAAGATTAATATAGTCTAATTTGTGGCCGACATACCGGCATTGATTCAAACAAATTTGAACTGGAAAACTCTCAGTAACCGGTTAAGAGAGATAACCGAAGACTGAATTGAAACTGCCGCAAACTGGAGAACGGCCAAACCTCGGAGCTGTGGGGTTGGTCATGACCGGTCCTGAATGAATGAGACAAAAGCCTCGGACCATTGCTCTCTAACCGAACCCGATACTATCGAACCATTCACGTAAGGTCTAAACATGTTCCCACCAGGACCAGTGAGTACCCACTTTACTTTCTCGGGTCGGTTTGGTTCGATAACCTTGTTCCGAAGCCTGGTATCATTCTGGTTCATCGGAAGCTGAAACGGTTGTGGAGAACCAAAGTCAAAAGAGGAAATTTGTGTAGAACCAGATCACCATGAGGGACCAAATAAAGATGGTGTACCAATTACCAACGGGTGCTTACCGGAGAATGATCTCTGAAAGGGACAAGCTGCAGGCGATTTTCGTTGCCGTTAGGGGTTTTCAACTGTAAAACAAATGCTGAGATGTTGAAGCACTAACTCTGAATTATACACATCAATTTTTGCAGCATCACACTTACGGTAAACTGCTCAATGTGCTCCATGACCTCTGGTTCATCTGTGCCATTCCCTGTTGCTTTCAAGTATCTCTCAACAGAGATCAGTGAACGGAAACGGGTTCCTGTTCCCGGTTCAATGTAATACTGCAAAAAAAAAAAAAACAGATTTAATGATTCGAAAGCCGAATCATGAAGGGAGACACAGAACAAGGCAAAGCAAGAGAATCACCTTGTCAACAGTACTGGAGTTTTTCCTCGGAATCGCTTCAATGACCCATCCTTTGGGTAAACTGAAACCCCTGGAGGCATACTCAACAGTGTGGTGCATCTGAAAAAGCAGAAGCTGGTGAATGTTAGATGGTATCAGACATCGCTTGCGCCAAACAACTCTAAACTACGACCTTTTTGGTATCAGTCGTTTCTTTGAACATCAGTCTCTCAAACAAGCGTCCTCCATCCAAGTGTCTGCGGACAGGTGGCAGAGACAAAACCTGCCCTCCATTCAAATGTCTATGCACAGACGCCAGAGATGGAAATTTTCTGCCAGTTTCTGGCTCAATGTAGTACTGCCAAAATACAAACAGAATTCAAGGTGTGAGATTCTATATGATTCAAGGACAAGAAAACCGGCAGACAAGAAGCGATACAAGCCAAACACACAAAAGTCAGTAAACAACGTTTTCTTGACCCAACAAAGTCGCGTTTAAACAAGCAAGCCCAACATTCCTCATAGCAAATAGGCGATTCTTGAGGCAGCACCATTCGACGACAAGGAAGAATTTGTGGGTGACTGGCAGACTCAGCTGAAGAAGATCGAACTATCTGTCTTTGACAAACCTCATGTCATAGGGTGGATCATTCATGTCGAATGCATTTTCGATGTTGGTCTCTTTTCTGACACGGAGCGTCTTCACCCGGCGTCGATGAGTATCAACGATAAAGCCCTAAACTAGTTTGCTTGGCCAACTTTTCCCCGACCGTTTTTCTCATGGCAAAATTCAAGGATCGGCTACAGGAGAGGTTTGACAATGGGTTATCAGGTGATGCTGGAGGAGGTGTGACTTCCAAATTGAAAAACTTGGTGATGTGTCAGATGTTGCTAGTGGTGGTGGAAACTTTCAAGATTTTATCAAACGTGTTAGTGCAACTCTGGATAATTCCCAGGTTCATGGATTCCAACACTGTTGGAGTTCTTTAAGCAACAATAACAAGAAAATTGAAAAAGCACAGAGAAAGTGTGCAACAGGGAAGGAATGGATTATGTTTTCGATGTCATAAACGATATTTTTATTAGTTGCTGCAAGTTTAAAAAGCTGCGAGTTGTAAAGGTTCTGTCGTCAGGACTGCAGAGAACAAACAAAGGCCGATCCTGCGAGAGCCAGAGAAGGAAGAAGGCCATGACGATCAAGGAGACGTCGCGAGAGAGTAGAGACAAGTGGTTGTAACAGATTTCTCTACTTCAAATTATTCCATGTTGTGACCATCATATATGGTTGTCTTCTAAAACCATAGCAGTGGTGATTGGCGCAAACAATGAGATAGAATTTTAAAATTGCAAGACAACTTGCAAGCTACAGATTGACAGTTGTTCTTACGGCCAAATATCTAGAAGATGGCCTTGAAGTTTTTAAAGTCTTGCAAAATGAGGTCTGAATTGTATTTAAATGAGAAATGAACAATCCGAATTACCCGAATAACCCAAACTATCCGAAATTACCCAAATAACCCGAAATATCTGGGGTATTTCGGTTCCAATACTTCAGAACCCGAACAACTCAAACCTAAACCCGAGGAACCCGGAGAAAAAAGCATTTGGGTCAAGTTTTTCAAAATCCGAGGAACCCTAACTGAATCGAAACCCGAGCAATCCGAACCGTAACCCGAATTGTACATCCCTAACTAGAATATAGAAGTATTTGGAGGGTTGGATATTCTCGTGAATAATGGAGTAACTAAAAGGTTGGATCAAATAATTCGGTAGTGTTAGCTTAAAACTGTTGTGGTTCCTAATCACTATGGGGCCATAAACATGACAAAAGTCATGATACCATTGATGAGACCATTACGTCGAGGCGCTTGTAGTGTGAATGTCAGCTCTGGACTACTACACTATCCATGTTGCAGGAATTTAGTTTGGAAACCAAGAAGATCTCTGATCATCGACACAACCTGTGTACAAGGCAATTAGACAGATTTCCTATTTTCAGCTTGAGGACAAGCTGAGACTACATCAGGGTATTGATAGGTCCTCAGATTGTAGAACATGAAGAAGAGCAAGATAGTTGCAGAGAAGGTGAATTGAAGAACAGAGGTAATTGGTTATGTAGTTGCAGCAAAGGAAGGAAGTTTTTGTTTGTTGTTATTCTGTTTTGTTTGTTATTGGTTTAGTAAATGATTTTAAGCCTTTGCAACAGAATGATATTCTGTGAAGAGGTATATTTGGAGGAGGCTTAGGGAGATTTAGCGAATTATCGAGTATTTTGTATTAGGTGAAAGGGTGGATTCGGGTTCTTGTACTTGGTAGTAATTTTGGATATTGGTAATCAATAAAAGCTTTTTGTTTCTAAAACCATGATCCATTCGAGGCTCTGTACTAATGTACAGTTGTCTATTTCCAAATGTTAGCCTTCTCCATGCAAATATATTTTAGACAGAAACAGCAAGAGACCTCTCCATCAATTCCCCTACCAGTTAACAGAATAGACCAATGAACCGACATAAAGCACACAGCAGAATATCTTATTATAATGTTCAGAAACATAAGTGGCGTATCTTGCACTCATTTTTTCTGAACAATAAGAGATGGTTCACCGACCATGAGACTATCTTTTCTCCTTAACTTTCGTACACAAGTCTTCTGATGACCTATCACAACAGAATCCTAGCAATGCTCTCTGAAGAACTAAGTATTTATCCACCCAAAATAATGAAGTAAGATCCAAGCCATAACCAACCATTCACCAACATACAACGATACTATTTGTCGAAATAGAGGATGATGATCTGATCTTTTTTTCGAATATATATGACAAGCAGCCACTATCAGGATCACATTATATGCTCTGTCTACACCTATCAACTTCCAAACCCAACGGTCACCAACATCCCCCATGCCTTCAGAATTCAGTGATACAGTAAAAATTCATTACATAAATAAAATCAAAATGGAGCTGAACTGTGCACTACGATTGTGATACCCAACAGAGACCCATTTTTTAACTCATAATTTTAGTGATTGTTAAGACAAATTTCAGAGAAATTGGTAAAGCAATAGACTTAGCATAAACAAAATCAACAAAAAATTGAGAAAACGACAAGAACCTAGGTTTGGTTTACCGTATCGACACGGCCGTGGCTGCCAGTGGCCGACGACCGCTGCCGCTTCACGACGGCCCATCCCGGCGGAATCTGAAGGTGGGACCAAGTGGGGTCCACGATCTGTAGCTCTCTGCCACTCTCCGGCGAAAGGGTCCGGAGAGGTAACGGCGGAGATGACGAGGATCTCGTCTTCATCGGTTCGGGTTGGGTCGGAGACGAATTCGGGTCGACCCGATTGAGGTTGGTGGATAGGTCATACAACCCTTGTTGGTAACCCAGCGACAGCTAAAACAGTCCAAAACAGTTGCTCATACACTCACCAATTTCTTTACAATTCAGTGAATATCCGTTTTCTATATACACGCTACTAATGTTCCGTGCACGAGCGTCGAATGCGTCTAGACGGTATTTAAATAATGCTTAAGTGTATTACATAACATATTATATATCTTATCTTACTTATTAAAACAAGGCCCGTTTTGAACAGTGAAATAAATATGCTGGCTTTATTTAAGTGATGTGTTGGCTTCGTTTAAGTTATTGGATAGTCCGATTTGTTGTGCTGGATGAATTGTAGTTTTTCGGATTATTTTCTAATTGAAAACTGAATGTTAACCCTTTGATCAAAATAAAATATGATTTGACAATTTATATGATAGAATAGATATGGAAATATACAATTATTTCAATATATTATGTCATTACTCTGTATATATTTGATATCACCTATTTATGGTAGGTTCCTCTCTTGTATTTATCTATATATTCCTAATAATATAGATTGACTCCTTCAAAAGAAATTTACACAATTACATGGTATCAGAGCATTAAGTCTTTTTTTCCCCTCCTCTCTTCTACCCTAGCCAGCCGTCCTCCTCCTCTTCAAAACCCTAATCACCGCCGCCTACCTTCCTTTGCTCCCCTCTTTCATAGCTCATCGCCGCCTACCTTCCTTCGCTCCCCCTCTTTCATAGCTCATCGCCGCCTACCCTCCTTTGGTCCCTACTCTTCTTCTTTGTGTCTTCATCCATGGCGACAACCAACACAAACTCCTAAAAATCGTTCGACATAACGAACATCAAAACCCACATTCCCACGATTCCCTCGGTTACCGTCGGTGACAAATTCGATGTCTTGAGCAAATTCCTTCATTTTTATGCTCTTATCAAAAACTAATTCCATACATCTATCAAAGCTTTATAAACCGATCATGGTGGAGAGTACGACAATAAACCCTTTCATTCTTTCCTTCAAGAACACGACATAGTTATTCGTTTCAGTTGCCCTCACACCTTCGAGCAAAACGGCAAAGCCGAAAGAATCATACATACCATCAACAACCTCGTACGTACTTTGCTCTTTCAAGCCTCCCTTCCTAACACCTTTTGGGTCGAAGCCCTCCACATGGCCGCTCATCTCCTAAACATCCTCCTCTCTTCGACCATTCGTAACGAAACTCCATTCACCAAACTCTACTCCAAACCCACATCCTATGCCCATCTCAAGGTATTCGGATTCCTTTGCTACCCAAACCTCCTCTCCTATACACCAAATAAACTCTCACCTAGATCTTCCGCCTGCGTCTTCTTAGGCTATCCATCGATCATCGCGACTTTCGCTGCTTTGATCTCTCCTCTTGTAAAATCATCCTCTCCCCATATGTTGTCTTCGATGAATCCTCCTTTCCCTTCAGCTCCTCACCCGCTGCACCTGTCCACGATCAAACCTATTCTTTCTTAAATCACGATCTCGACACCCCTTCTACCCTAAAATCATACCTAGTAAAACCTCCACCCCAAACACTTCCCACAACCGAACCTCAACCATATTCATCCCACCCCATGGTCACCCGAAGAAAATCGAGTGCCCTAAAGCCTCGTACGAATCTAACCCTACTCATCGAGACTACCCTCCTCCCTCTAACCATATTCAAGCCCTAAAGGATCCTAACTGGCGGGAAGCCATGAAATCGGAATTTGATGCTCTAATGAAAAATGGAACATGGGATCTGGTACCTCGACCATCGGGGGTTAATGTGGTCCACTCCATGTAGCTTTTTCGTCATAAGTTTGACTCTGCAGGTAACTTGGCACGGTACAAAGCTCACCTTGTCGCCAACCACAAATCTCAGCTCTCGGGCATTGATTGCGATGAGACCTTCAGTTCGATCGTGAAACCGGAAACCATTGTGAATTGTATGAATACGTCTTGTATTTCTCAAATGAATTTACAATGTGTATAAATAGATACAAAGAAGTAGAAAACCCTAATGGATGAGAAATTACAGAAATGTCCCTATTGCTTATATGCCCCCTCAAGATGAAGCACCATCGGTGATTCCAATCTTGTTACAAAGTGACACGAACGGTTGACGGGATAGTGGTTTGGTGAGCAAATCCGCAAGTTGATCAGCCGAGCTAACATGAGAGACTCGGAGGAGACCGCCTTGGACTTGTTGCCGAACAAAGTGATAATCCAAGGCAAGATGCTTCATGCGCGAGTGAAAGACGGGATTTGCACTCAGATATGTGGCACCAATATTGTCGCAGTAT
>CM071860.1:36897622-36918071 GCA_036759665.1 Gynandropsis gynandra
TTAGGGAAGGGTATTTTTGAAGCGTTTTAGCCCTACGAGGGTATATCTGATATTCCGCCGTAATAACATGTACCAATGCGAGAAATAAAATTTTCTTTCCAAGATTATCATTAATACTGAGTAATATTGCATTACCTTCAGTTTTGCAATGATTATAGATAAAAGTCAATAACAACGTCTAAGTAAAGTTGGTCTGTATCAGGAGTGTCAAAATGCAGCTCGACCCGCGGATCCGCCGAAAATAGCGAGCTCGGTCCTTACATTTATAGGCCCTTTTGCATTCATGCCTTCGGGCTCAGTCTTTCAAAAAGCACGTAAAATTACGGGTCGGCCTGTCGGACTTTAAACCATAACAAAAAATCAGGTATAAGACCTTTCTTTCTTCTCCTTTCCCTTTGTTGCATCGTGTCGTCTTCATTAATGTTGTGTCGTCTTCGATTCCAAGCTCAGTTGTTTCGTCGTCATCGTTGATTCCATGCTCGATCATTTCGTCGTCAAGCGTCGGTTCCAGGCATCGATTCCAAGGCATTGGTCGATTCCAAGCTTGGTCATTTCATCGTCTTCAATTGATTCCAAGCTCGGTGGATTCCAAGCTCGATCGATTCCAAGCGTAGTATTCGATCGATTCCAGATATCTTCTTCGGTCGATTCCAGACATCGGTCGATCGATTCCAAACGTCGATTCTAGGCTTCAGTTCCACACGTCCATTCTAGGCTTCGGTCAGTCGATTCCAAACGTGAATTCCGACTTGCTTTGTGTTCGGCTTGCTTCTTCGCAGATTGCTAGGTTCCTCCGTGTCCGCCGGCTTCTTCTTCGCCGAGTTGCTCTATTCCAAGTTCTTTCTTTGGTCCATTTTAGAAAATAATTTCGACTTGTGGACCGCCTGAAACCTTTCCAACCGGACCGCGAGCCTAATTAATTTTGACATGTTGGATTTCGGGTTTGGATCGGCTCGAACCCATTTTCACCGGGCACGAACGGACTTAGGCCGAACTCGAGCTGGACCGACCCATTTGAGACTCCTAGTTTGTATATATGTCCCCATAATATATATTTATTGTTATCTCTATACGTATTTGTATAAGAATGAAAAATAAAAAATGACACAAAAAGTATAATTCTTGATGATCAGAACATATATGCTACAAAGAATGTAATATTAAAAAAAATCACAATATATAATTATTTAAACTAATGTAAGATTCAGTGATGAATGTAAGTATTTGTACATATGGTGTTCATTTTCATATCGTAACTTAATAAAATAGAAGCACTAATGAGTAGTGCTTCCTTCCACGTGACGATTATTGAACGTTCTATCCATTAGTGCTTCCTTGCGTTTCCTTCCATTATGTTCTTTTTTTGTTTGATTTCGATGGGCTTGATTTGGGCTTGGGTTTTATTCATATTTATTGTTTTAATTCTGGGATAAACTTTAAAAAAATCTACACAAATATATTTTAATAAAAAAAATCATCTACTTTTAAATCTGTATTTTAAACTCTAAAGTATATTTTTTACACAAAAAAAACATTTAACAGATATGTATGAACTGCTTCACTCTGTTTCTCTTCATCAGCAGCCTGATTCATCATGGCATCTTCAAACTCGCCAAAGCAATGGCTTCACATGCTGGAGGATCATACATTTGCGGCGGTTAAGGCTCTCGCATGGTGTCCTTGCTTGCGAAACTATGGGAAGGCTCACCAGCGTGGACTCGTCGCCGCGGCCACCACCACCAATAGCAGCAGTTCCAACTCGTCGGGATCCATAACAGGTCGGTTCGGACCCAACTCGGTCATAAGAAAGCCCGATTCAGGTCGGAGCACTCACTCCGATGATCTATCTAGGTCGAGCGGGAGCAGCCCAAAAGTCGCGTAATGAATTCATAAAACATTGTAAGAGAGAGGCATTAGGTCTTGAAGAAGATAACAGAGCATTACTAGAGAACCGTCTCCAAATGCTACCGTTTTGGCCCGAAGACACCGCGTCCATGCCCTCGACAATGGACTCCTCCAAGCTTCAAAACGGCTTCAACGGATTCTGCGGCGTGTTACACGCGTTGCGAAATGTGAGCTCGCTCCTCCTCACGATTTTAACCCACGGCGTCGTCTACTGCTGGACACCGGATCTGGCGGCTGATCAGACCCATTTTCCGGTGTCTGGTTCGGGTCTTGCGGCAGCGATGGGTAGACTGCAGCAAAGGATGGCAGCGGAGACGGGGAGAGGAGGGATAATGATGTGGGAGTACAGAAGGAGCAAGACGGCAGTGGAGGAGCTAAGGGCGGAAGCGAAGCGTCGGGGCAGCGGCGGAGATGCGACAGAGGAGGCGTGGTGGAGGGAGAGAATGGAAGGGGGTGAAAGGGTGCTTGAAAGTGGTGAGATGTAGAGCTGAGAATCTGAGGGCGCAAATTGATGATTTCTTTGATGAAATCGTAGAAGGAAGAAAGAAGCTCCTAGACTTTTGTAGCCATAGGTGAATTCATTTCATAATCTAACTTATAAAACTAGGCTACTGATGTGAATTCATTTCATAATCTAACTTAAATGTTTTTTTGTTTAAAAAATATAACGTAGGGTTTAAAATACAGACTTAAAAATAGAGGGTTTTTTATTAAAATATATTTGTTAAAATATTTTTTGAGTTTATCCCTTTAACTTTTTCATGTTTGCTCTTTTTTAGTTGTTACGTCGTCGGTATTATTTGGAGTTTCTAGGGTTTGTTTGGAGTCTTCAAGTTCTTTGAAGATTTTTTCCTACAAATTTGTTTTTAGTTGTTACGCCAATGTTCTTCGGTGTAACATTGGCGATTGTTTTCCGTTAAGAGATTTCGATACTCACTCATTAGTGTTCGATAGTCTCGTGGGAAACGCGGATTTAATTTAAGATTTAATCACGGCTTAACTCCTATTCCCACCCCAACTTTAGCTACTTTGCCTATTCCCCTCATCTATCAAACCCATCCTATTCCCCCTTCATGTATGATCTCTAATCCTATTCCCTCCTCAAGTTTTATAATTCAACTTATTTCCCCATACTGTTTAAATTTCAGTTAAATAACCAGATTTTTACCCCAAACCCTAAAAAACCATCAATTTTGACCCGATTTCATATCCAATTTTGACCCACCCGACCCGATCCAAATTAAAATTGAAAATCTGGTTTATCCAATTATTAACCCGGTCCGGTTTAATAAAATTTGACCGGTTTACTGAATTTTGACCCAACCCAATTTATTATAATTTTGACCCGGTTTACTGAAATTTTGACCCGGTTTTGTTGAAATTGACCCGATTTTGCTGAAATTGACCCGGTTTTGTCCCGGTTTTGCTGGAATTTTATCCGGTTTGCTGAAATTGATCCGAATTTACTTAAAATTTTGACTCGATTTTAAATTTAATTTTTTCAATCGATTTCGTTGAAACTTTTTAACTTATCCGATTTGAATGTAAATTTTTCCCAAAATTAATTCTATTATAAAAATCTCTACTACTGCTGGTTGCTCTTGATTTTTCTTCCCCATCCTCTATTTTCTCTCTGCAATCAACGTTAAAACCTGACTAAAAACAACATCACATGTTGCGATTAACAATCTAATTAAACCCTTAAGCGTGATTAAGACTCACGATAATCATATTGATTAGTGCCGTCGGGAGAATAAAGGGGAAACAACGGTAAAAGCTCCGGCGCGTTGGCACCACTTCTCGGACTAGGATGTAAGTAAAACCCTTTTCCGGCAATCGCCTTCCGTTCATACTCATCCGGCGTTTGATGCTCCCCACACGTCGAATATGGGCTCACGCGCGTCTAGTACGGGTCGAGGTGTGACACCGGCGACACGAAGCCTCGTCGGAAATGGCTGAAAGGGTCATTAAAGTTGTTGATGTTGTTGAGCTTAAGCTCAAGCTTCTTCGCTGATTGACGTCTTTGGAGTTTGAACGCCGGTTTCTTGGGAGTTAACGGAAGCTTTGTTGTGCGGCGGAGGTTGAAACGACATCGTGTGGTGCTCCGGTGAGTTATGAACGATGGTACAAAAATTAGAGGGATTTGCTTGGACGAAGGTAGTGTTGGGATCGGTTTCGTAGCTCCCTGATGGCGGATGCGGCGGCAGAGAGTTTCAGTGGCTCATGACGGAGAAGTAGACGATTATTGATACAAAGAGATTATATATATATGTGTGTGTGTATATATATATGCGAAGTATTGTTGAGTTGATGACTTGGAAGAGTTCTTGTTTGTGTTGTGTAAGGGATTTCGGTTTGGTTGGCCAATAATTTAAAGAAGCACACGTCCGATTACACTGTCCAAACGTTGAGGACCACGAGACCTCCATAGCTTGAATTAGTTGCATATGGGTGCTGGAAAAACCTGGTATGGTGTGCCGAGGGATGCTGCAGTGGCTTTTCAGGAATTAATTTTGGATGAAATTTACATTAAAATCGGATAAGTTAAAAAATTTCAGCGAAACCGGTTAAAAAAATTAAATTTAAAATCGGATCAAAATTTTAGAAAAATTCGGATCAATTTCAACAAACCGGATAAAAATTCCAGCAAAATCGGGACAAAACCGGGTCAATTTCAACAAAACCGGTCAAAATTTCAGTAAACCGGGTCAAAATTATAATAAATTGGATTGGGTCAAAATTCAGTAAACCGGTCAAAATTTTATTAAACATGGCCGGGTTAATAATTAGGTAAACTGAATTTAATTCAATTTTAATTTGGATCGGGTTGGGTGGGTCAAAATTAGATATGAAATCGGGTCAAAATTGATGGTTTTTTAGGGTTTGGGGTAAAAATCTGGTTATTTAACAGAAATTTAAACAATGTGGAGAAATAGGCTGAATTATAAAACTTGAGAGGGGAATAGGATTAGGGGTGATACATGAGGGGGGAATAGGATGAATTTGATAGATGTGGGGAAATAGGCAAAGTTAGTGATGTCAAACTGGGTTGGGTTTAATGGGTTAACCCAACCCATTTAAAATGAAAATGGGTTTTAGTTAAATAGGCTATAAGTTAAATGGGTTTAATGGGTTTTAGACCCATTTATTATCATTTTAATGGGTTATACCCATTTAACCCATGTGCCCATTTTCACCTCTACTGTTCTCTCTCACTGGCAGTGGTTCCTCTGCTTCTCCGTTTAACCCTCTCTCCGGTGGTTGGCTCGTTCCGGTGGTTGGGTTACTCGCTCCGGTGGTTGGGTCGCTCGCTCTCTCTCTCCATCCCATCTCTTCTCTCGACGAATCTCTCTCTGCCTCCTTCTTTGGCCTCCTTCCCATTAGGTACCACCTCTTATCCATCGTTTCCTGCAAATTTATAGCTTCGTTCATCTTCCTCCTTTTTTCTCCTGCAACTGAAAGATTTCACTACCATTTTCTCAGCTCAGCGGAGCAGTTCATCAATCCATCGAACGATTCGATTTCTAGTTCTTGGTAAGATGAACATTTTATCCTTTATATAGTAGATTTGATTTCAATTTCGACCTTGCTCAGACCACGAAATTTCTGTTTAAGTTTGAAATCTCCTCCGAGATTCTTTTTTTTTTCTCTTAAATTCGTTGGAAAATCACGTAGAAAGAAAATTTAATGGATTTAGATTGATATCTAGGTTGATAATTTTCATTCAATCGGTTATTACCGTATGCCAGGAAAATCTAGTACACTTGCTAGCAAATTTTTTTATACTTCTGGGTATAATTTAAGGAATGAGAAATCAGGGTTTAGAAAGAACTGTCAATCTGATTCTTTCCCCACACATCAATAGCTCTTATTCTTATTTCCATAAATATAGCCTGTGAAAACCTTATACAACACTACTCCTTTCTAGAAAGTAGGATGAGTAAGCCACAACCATTGGGAATTATTCTGTGCTTCCACAGGCTTAAACTCCACAAAACAAGGGCTTACTTACCTGCTCTTTTCGTTGCTCCAACATTGTCGTATCTTCTTGGTTTACGTCATACTTGAGAACGTAAAATGCTTCATTACTGAATTAAATTCGTATACAATTGTTGTCATAATTCTGAAATGCTGTTATTGTATCTGTAATGGGTCTTTAATTTCTTCAGCCGTTTGCAGTAACTGATAATCTGGAAATGTTCATTGATATTTGTTTTACAGTGTGATCATCGTTACCAATGAGGAGCGAAGAAAGTACTAATTAGGCGTCATCATTACCGAGTGAGTCTACGGAAGCAAATGATCAAGTAAGTACACGAAAACGACGACGTTCTTCACGTGCATGGGATCATTTCTCAACTATTGGGAATAGAATTGCTTGCAATTATTGCAAAAAAGATTATCCCGATAATGTCACTAGAAATGGAACATCTACGCTCCTTCGTCATTTGTTGGTATGCAAAGGAACGCCTGCCAAATTTTCTGAATTGACAGAGATGTTTGATCGTGAAGGAATGGTAATAGCTAAAAAAAATTGACCAATTGATGATTCACAAGTTTTTAGCTATGGCTGTCATAGAGCACGATCTTCCATTTTCCTTTGTGGAGTATAAGAGAATTAGACAACTGCTTAAGTATTTGAATCCAGATTTCAAACCGATTTCTAGAAACACTCTCGTAGCTGATGTACTTAGATTACATCAAAGTACGAAAAAGAAGCTAAAAGCTGAGATAGCTAATGTTTCTAGTAGGATTTATTTAACTGCCGATGTATGGAGATCTATAGCTGTGGAAGGTTATATTTGTGTGACTGCACATTATGTTGATGATTCTTGGGCATTAAACAGTAACATACTATCGTTTAGTGCTTTGCCTCCCCGCATTCTGGAATTGAGTTGGCCAATAAGGTTTTTGAGATTTTAAAAGATTGGAGGATAGAGAAAAAAGTATTTTCTCTAACACTTGATAATGCATTGGCTAATGATAGTATGCAAAATATATTAAGGGATCGACTTTGTTTACAGAATGGTTTGTTTGCAATGGTGAGTTTTTCCACGTGAGATGTTGTGCACATATTCTGAATTTGATTATGCAAGAAGGGCTTAAAGTCTTCGATTCTGCTTTACATAAGATTAGAGAAAGTATAAGATATGTGAAATGGTCGGAAGGAAGGATAAAAATGTTTGAGGAATGTTGTCAGCAAGTTGATATTCAAAGTGGAATAGGTCTGCGATTGAATGTCTCTACTAGATGGAATTCTACTTATTTGATGCTCAAAGTTGCTATCGAACATGAACATGCATTTAACAACATGCAGTTGCTTGATAGAAATTATAAACATTGTCCATCAATCGAAGAGTGGGAGAGAGGAAGAAATATTTGTGATTTTTGGAACTGTTCTATGATATTACAAACTTAATTTCTGGTTCTAAATATCCGACTTTCAACTTGTATTTCTTTCAAGTTTGGAGAATAGAGTGTGTGCTGAAAGATTATAAGAAGAATAATGGAGATGAGATAATAAAAGTTATGGCCAACAACATGAAGGACAAATTTGATAAATATTGGGAAGAATATAGTATGACTCTTGCATTAGGAGCGGTTTTAGATCCAAGGATGAAGTTGGAATTGTTGGAATTTGCTTACAATGAAATTGATCCTACCACTTCTAGAGAAAAAATCGATCTTGTGAAGAAAAAGTTGGTGTTTCTTTTTGATCAATATAAAAGTAAATCAATGGCTCCAAGTTCTACGCGAGGATCTACAAGTCCAAGTTGGTGTGTCTCCAAAGGAAAAGGAACAAACTTGACGGCTTTAAATGTAAGTTTTGTCTTTACTTTGAATTTATTTTTTTGTTGTAATTATATAATATGATTAAAATGTTTTAATATAGGCTTTCAAAGCGTACGAGAAAAGTAAAGCTATGCAAGAGGGGCGAAATGCTTTGCAAATATATTTGGAGGACAAAAGGTTAGAAATGAACGAATTTGATGATATCGATGTTTTACAGTTTTGGGAAAGCCATAAAAATCGCTATGAGACTTAGCTCGGATGGCTTGTGATATACTTAGCATTCCAATCACAACTGTGACGTCAGAATCATCATTTAGCATTGGTTCTCGTTTATTAAACAAGTATAGAAGCCACATTCGTTCTTCAAATGTCGAGGCATTGATTTGTACGCGAAATTGGTTAATTGGATATGAACTTTCCGAAAACGGTAAGACCTATATTAGTATTTTTATTTTAATTAAAATATATTCTATTTTTAATATGTTTATAAATGATAGGTGACGATAGTTGTGCCGATGAAGTTGATATTGTCGATGATGGTGATGTTAAAAGTCAAGGATGACGAGGAAAATGATGAAGATTTGATAATTGTATCGGACATCTTTTGATTAGAATTTGTTTAAAATTTTATTTTCAGGAATTATCGTTTTAGCTATTTATATATTCAGATGAAAAATTGACGATTATATCATATGTTTTTAATATATATCAAGAATTTTATTTTATAAATTTTATTTTCATTAATTATCAATTTATTTATTTTTATAAATTATTATTTTGAATATTAAAACATTAATAATAATATTTAATGTATATAAATATATATATATATATATTTATAATGTTAAATGATAAAAATATATACGAAATATTATTTATATAAATAAACCCGTTTAATATGTATAACCATATAATCCGTTTAACCTGATCCATATAACCTATTATTAAATGGGTCAGATTAAACCCAACCCATTTACATGACAAAACCCATTTAAGTTTAATGGGTCCAACCCATTAACATTCCTAGATAAAATAGTTAAAATTGGGATAGGAATAAAAATTTAACCCTTTAATCATATATACATATATAAATATAAAAGAGCAAGTGAGGAAACAGGAAAGGGAGACCACTTTCCCATCCTTGGACTTCTTCCCACGCTACCACGGCTCCCTCCTGTTTCTCACTTTTTTCAAGTTTTCGACACTCTTCCTTGTGTAGTCATTTATTCACTCCCTCCCACGCTCCTAGTTGGCGCGTGCATCCCACTTCACCTCCTTTTTTGATAGCTTCGAAATCATATTCTATTTGGAGAAACAGAAGTACATAACAATGTTATGAAAAAACAAACGTTAACAATCTTACAGAAACAATTTCGGAAGATCATCAACATTAATTGTATATTTATTTATTTTTTGGATTCTGAAAATCATTGTAAAGATAATATAATACATGTGTAATATACATTTAGGAGTCTGATTTGATTCAATTGCCAAGAGAAGTAAGACAGTTTAATAATAACGCACGCGGCAGAGATAGCGCGTGGCGCCGACGCGTGGGGGAAATAGAGAGGAGAGCAATATTTTGGAGCTAGTTCAGAATCTAGAGCTTCGAAATCTCGGGGAACATTCCAACAGCACACGACTCCCTTCCTTAGTCTCCTAAGTTACGCGGTGACACATAGATTATCCCCTTTTCCTTCCATATAACTACAAAATTGCCACCTCGCTACATATTCCTTACCCGCCAAGTCACTGGGGCAAATCCGTCAGTTCATCAGAGTCTTGGTCAGCGAACGACTCATCTATATATATATAAGACACCCCGACAGACGGAGACAGACGAAAGACACAAAATCAACTTATATATATAAAAAAAAAGACAGAAGCCCCAGAAGAGATTGATTTTTGTTTTTAATGGAGGCGATATCGGAGATTGGAACAGTGGAGTCGGCAAATTGTTTGATGCTTTTAGTAAGAGTGGGCCAAAACGGTGTCACGGAGAGACGAGTTTTCAGATGCAAGACGTGCATGAAGGAGTTCCCGTCGTTTCAGGCTTTGGGTGGACACCGTGCCAGCCACAAGATGAAGCCCAGCCACGAAGAGTCTCCAAGATTCCCCAAGAAGCCCAAAACGACGTCGCACTCGTGCCTTATCTGCGGCGTTGAGTTCCCGATGGGACAGGCTCTCGGTGGTCACATGAGGAGACACCGTAACAACAACCACCGCAGCGGCGTGTTGGTCACACGCGCCCTGTTGTCTGAGGCGACGACGGTGATGATGAAGAAATCTAGCAGTATTGGGAAGAGGGTTGCGTGTTTGGATCTCAACTTGGCGATGGCCGCGGCGGCGACGGAGAGTTTGAATCTCAAGTTGGAGCTTGGAAGAACAGTTTATTGATATTTTTTAATTTTTAATTTTTTTAAACTATTATTATTCGTTGAATTAATTGTCATGTTTTAGAAATACTGAAATCAAATCACATACGCGTAGAGATTTAGCTGTCTAAAAGTATATATATATATACATATATATCTAATGTCGAACTGTTATGAATAGTTTTATATCGAATGTTTAGAACTCTGATGTTGTAAAAAAAAGTTCATACATCTTTTAAGATGAATATTGTTAAACTTATGTGCTCTGTTCAATAATTTTTCCTTACATAAACTAATAAACTATAATGTGTAATATTTTAATTGTAAATTTTATTATTGGTTAAATATACATTGATTTTGTTAACAACACTGCTGCTGTCTATTACTGCACCAAAACCTTGCCTAATGACTCAGAGTCATTGCACCAGAACACTAAGGAGTTACACCCATTGCATCAGAACACAAATCGAAATAGTTTGTTGATTTGAAATGGGTGAGAGTCTCAATGAGTCGCTCAACTTGAAGATGGTCAGGAGTCTCAGTGAATCGCTTGAGTCTCATTATCCTCTTAGACTCAAGCGACTCATCAGATCTCAAGGGTCGCTTGAGTTGCCAAGGATGCTTGAATCTCGTTGAGTCGCTTGAGTCGAAGAGGGCCAGGAGTCTCAGTGAGTCGCTTGAGACTCATGACCCTCTTTAACTCAAACGACTCATTGGATCTCAAGGGTCGCTTGAGTTGCAAGGGTCGCTTGAGTCGCATGGGTCGTTTGATTCACTTGGATCGGTTGAGTTGCATAGGTCGTTGAAGCCGCAAGGGTCGATTGAGTCGCAAGAGCCGCTTGAGTCGCAAGGGTCACTTAAGTCGCAAGGGTTGCTTGAATCAATAGAAGTCTAATGTATTCTTAATTGGTCATTTTGCAGGTGTCACCAAAATCGAAGTTTCTTTATCAATTCAAGCACATGGACAGAATGCCAAAGATCACCACCGAGTGTTATACTCACGAGACAATAAAGAAGTTGAGAGGAATCTTAGATGAATATGAGTTGCATTACTTCAACAATGAGTCACAAATTAGGCATTTATTCCATTTCCAATGTGACTTCATATTAACGAAGGTTCAAATGTCTGTCATATTAAATCACTCTATGATTGTACGAGACAGGAAGGAATTATGGTTCATCGTAACCGGTGTTTCCATCCAGTACTCTATAGTGGAGCATGCACTAATTACTGGATTGAACTGTAGACCCTATCCTAGAGGATGGGGGTCCAAAAGGGGTGATATATTCAAGCTGAAGAATTTCGACCGTGGAAAGGTGACCGCCGCATAAGTGAGTGAAAAGCTTGTGAAGGCGAAGAATTTTGTCGACTGGACGAGGTTTACAATTTTGATGTTGTTGTAGCAAGTTCTGGATCACAAGCCTTCATGAGACAATTTTATCAGCCATGATCTTATTAATATGGTTGATGACTTGGAATTTTGTGAAGGCTTTCCATGGGGGGTTTACACATTCGAGAAGCTTGTGGATACTTGTCACAAGTACATTAGGGGGGAATCACCGAAACCAAAATGACATTGTGGCGGTTTCATGATCCGAGTAACGGTAAGTTGTATATATTATTCGAATAACATGAATATTTTCGTACTTTTTGTATTCTTATAATTTTGTTTTAATGTTTCAGTTATTTTCATTCGAAACCATCCTTAGTTTGGACGGAAACGGATGGTATGTTGATCTAGAAGTTCCAATCAAAGAGGTCAAAGTTCCACCAAGTAAGAGATATTGAGTCAAAAAGGTCATTTGAGTTAAAAGGTCGCATGGGTCACACAAGATCGCATAGGTCACAAAAGGTCACATGGGTCGCATGAGTCACAAAGGTCGCAAGGGTCGTATATGCCCCATGGGTCGCATATGTCGAAGATGTCACATGGATCGCATCAATGTCACGAAGTATGAGTCTAATGAATGAAGTAATTTTCATGCAGATGCTTCCGTTGGTGTTCCTGACGAGTTTCCTACCGAGGATACTGCAATGGTTCTTATCGAAGAGGTTACTGCTGATGTTAGTGTTGAGGGAAGTTCAGAAGTTCCACTGAAAGAGGTCAAAGTACCACCAAGTAAGTAATACTGAGTCATAATGGTCATTTGAGTCATAAAGGTCGCATGGGTCACAAAAGGTCGTATGTGTCCCAAGGGTCACAAAGGTTGCAAGGGTCTCATGGGTCGCATATGTCCCATGGGCGGCATATTTCCAAGGGTTTTATGGGTCGCATATGTCCCATGGGTCACGAAGGATGATTGTACTGAATGAAGTAATTTTATGCAGATGCTGGAGCTTCATCAGATGAGTGTGATAGTACAACGTTAATTAAATGGAAGTTAAGACCACAGAAGACAAGACATGAGTCATATGTTGAACCTTCGTCGGTGAAAAAAGCAAAAACAGTTGAGGAACAAAACCCACGAGGTGGACCAACCACAAGGGCAGCGGGAGGAAGGGGGAGAGGGCGAGGGAGAGGGTCTGGGCGAGGGAAAGTTGTTGTTGCAGAAGAACTTGTAGAAGAGGTGGTTTATGAATCCACAGAAGAGGTGGTTCAAGAACCCGTAGAAGAAGTGGTTCTAGAACCCGCAGAAGAGGTGGTTCAAGAACCCGCAGAAGAAGTGGTTCAAGAACCCGTAGAAGAGGTCATTCAAGAACTCGCAGAAAAGGTGGTTCAAGAACCCGTAGAAAAGGTGGTTGAAGAACCTGCAGGAAATTGATATTTTGTGTGGAAGCCCAAGGGATTGGAAAAGGGCAAGATAACCCAAGAGCGTTCGTTCATTGACGCTAGTGGTGTGAAATTGACTAATATATATAGATTTATGATGAAACCTTCCCAAGAGCGTTGGGGAATTTCTGACCTAGATTGTCTCCGGGGGCCAGAGTTTTGGAAGATCATATTAAAGGATGACGTATGGCTTGAAGATGATGTAAGTTTCTTGTATCCCTTAGTTAAAGTCACAAAGGTCACATAGGTCATTTTGGATCATATGTATTCATGTGTGTTAATTTTTTTGCAGCAATTGGATACGGCATTGTTTGAGTTGTATGAGCGCACAACGAAATTCCCAACATGATATCAAAGTTATTATGTTTGTCCTATTGCTTTCATGCAGACGCTCACGATGTGGATGTACTAGGATATGGAAGAATTTCCGGAAACTCTTATTGATTATTTGGATGTCATCTATCCATTTAGAGATATGTTGAAAAAAGTGGAGTAGTATGATGGCTTGGTCTCGGCTGTAAACATTCCATCACCCTCAAATCGATATTAAGTCGTTGATGTCACAAATTGCGTTCACCACTTGACGCGGTCCCGATTGGAATGACGCTCTAGACTAGGTTAGAAGGGATAGGCCTTGCTGCAACAAGTCGCACAAGGTTTGTGGGATGGATGGTCACACGAGAGTTGCGGAAGGCTCTCGATTCACCGGTTCATCTCCGATGGATATTACACACCAACGAAGGACGAACAACCGTAGGATATTACACACCAACAAAGGTTGCTGGATATTACGCACCAACAAGCCAAGAATTCACAAGAATTCAAGATAAAAGATCAAGTAAATTGATTCGAAAGTTGATTGAAAATTGGATGTTCTACAAAGGAGGGGATGGCCGGCCATTTATAGAACCCTAGGCCATGCAAACATTAAATGCGACATTAATGGGTAGTCTTCATGCAAGGTTACACATTAATACCTAGAAAACATAAAATAAGAAGATAAACTTTGATGGACGTGCATGTTGGGGTGCGAACTCTTCTTGGAACCCCGGGTTATTAATTAGGTCGCGGGAATAAGTGACACGCGGCCTCGTTAAAAACCCGTCGTCGAAAAGCCCCGTGGGACAAAACCGATGAAGGGAAAAGAGTAGACGCGGTCACTCACCTAATTAATAACCGTTGCGGGTCGGGCTTCGGCTTGAATAACGTTCCTTAGGCTCGTAACTTCACGTGAACTTGAATATTCTTCATGCGCGGGGACGGCCGCTAGAATCCCGATAATGGCGTCCTTAAGCTTCGCAGCCTTGGCTCGGGTCACGGGACCAGTTGGTAGGATCAAGGCTTCTTCCTCCATAGCTTTTACTCGGGTCACGGGACCAACGTACTTCGATCTGGTCGTGTCTCGGGTCGCTTTGTTGACGTCTCTGGTTGCGTTGTTGGCGTCTCGGGTCGTGCAGACAGCTTCTTCTTCCGTGCTGGAGGTCGCGTCCTCTTCTACATTGTTGGTCGCGTCCTTGACGTCTCCCAGGATCATATCGTGCCCTCCTACTTGAAAAGGATTTGTCCTCAAATCTGCATGATCTGCAATAAAAGGCATCAAGTCAGTAACATTAAAGCTAGAACTGGCATTATACTTACCTCGCAATTCGAGTTGGTAGGCGTTGTCGCTGACCTTCTTGGTCACTTTGAATTGACCGTCGATCCGGGGCATTAACTTGGACTTCCGCTCGTTCGGGAATCGTTCTTTTCGCAAATTGTTCCATACTCGATCGTCGGGTTTAAAAATCAGTCTCCTCCGGGCTCGAAAACGCCATAAGTAATGCTGCCACATCTGCAACGCTCTCACAAGCGGGTAAATCTTCTTATCGTATGTGGCACAGTTGAGAGTAGTGCTTCCAAGCTTCTTGCTGAAATAAGAAAATGGTTCCCGTTCCTGCATCAAGATTGAAACAATTCCTAAATCAGATGCATCAGTTTCAAAAGTCTTAAGGAAATCCGGTAAAATTAACGGAGAGGCACGAGTAAGCTTCTCGTTTAGCGTTTGGAACGCTTCTTCTTGTGCTTCCTCCCACTTGAATCCAATGTCTTCCTTGATAACTTCGGTGAGAGGGGCTGCCAAGGTACTAAGGCCCTTTACAAAGCGATGATAGAACTCCGCGAGTCCATGGAAGCTTCGGGCTTCCCCGACGGTCTTTGGTCTCGGCCATTCCCGAATGGATTTGACCTTCTACTCGACCACCTTGACTCCATTTGCACTTATAACAAATCCTAGAAACCCAACGTTATCCATACAATAGGTACACTTCTTAAGGTTAGCATAAAGTTCCTCTTTCCTAAGTACCTTTAGATCCGATTCTAGGTGTCCAACGTGTGCTCTAAGTCTTTACTATAGATCATCATATCATCAAAGCAAACCACTAAGAGTCTACCTATAAATTCTCTAAGAACTTGGTTCATTATACGCATGATAACGTCTATTTTGTTATAGTATTTTAGTCTCGTTTTATATTTAGTTTCATCTTTCATTTGAACTTTACCAAGCATCAAAGCATTATTTAGTCCTATTTTAGCGTTCTCTCGTGTTATTGCAGGAAATGAAATATCGGGATATAAACACGAGTAAATGAAGTAAAACTAAGCAATACCACTCTCCTATCAGCTATGCACGGTCAACATCCAAAGAACCATAAACAAGAGAAGAGAAATGGAAGCAATGTCCACTTACAAAAAAATGGAAACAATGGCCGCTTATAAAAATGGAAACTTTCGGTGGTTGGAACAAAAATGGAAAATTTTGGTTCCTACAACAAAGTAAGAAGAGAACGGTTGGAGCATGAAAAAGCTGTTGAAGAAAACAGAAACCGAAAAAATGGAAACTAGCGAAAAAGGAAATTTAACATAACAAGAAAAGGAACGTGTTTCTACTTAAACCAAATGGAAATATGGTTAGAGAAGAGGAAGAGGAGATACATGACTGGAAAATAAAGGGGAAACGTTGACAGTTACACATAAATGGAAAAACACGAAATGGAAAAACTCAGAAAAGGAAAACTGCAGTGGCTGTAACAAAAAAGAAATTCCAGCCACTAGAGAGGAAGCAAAGAGGACGGCCAAAGAGGAAAGACTAGAGAAAAGAAAAGAGGAGAAAGAGGGCTAAAAGGGGAGAGCTTCAGCAGCAAGAGACGTACAGAATTGAGTACAGAAAATTTGAGAGAAAAGAAAGCACACGAAGAGAGAGAGAGGGAGAGCAGCACGCACACACAAGGGCGAAGGACGGAGCGACGAAGCCGGAGTGCGAAGGAGCTATTGAAGACGTCGGTATTGAATAGGGAGGGATCTCATTCTTTATCCATGTTGAATATAGTTATCTTTTGCATTTCTTTTGCTGAGTTCATGTCCGAGTAGGTCCACAACCATGGGTTAGAGAGCTTTGCCGATATGTAATGAAGTTTTGTTCTTAATGCTTGGTTATAATATTTGTTCGTTTCAGATTGATTGGTTGTTCGTAATGCTTTTGTTCTTGTTGGCCACTTGAATGAATGTTTATAAAAATCTAATTGCATTGGGAGATGAATTAGATTTTGGAACGTAACCATGATATGAAGTCTCAATTGATTTAGAACCTTGGCCGGTCGGTTGCTTGAACTTAGGAATTAGGATAGCGATCTTAATGCGTCTAGTAGGTGAGATACACAATTGGGAGTTTGGTATACGCATGCTAGATAGTGGATTTAGGCATCGAGAGAGTCATTCCCTAGAAAAGAGCTTGAATTTCGCGAATACGTAGCGATATCTATAACCATGATCTTGTTAGAACTTCGTTGCATCATCGTGCATCTCTCGAAACCTGTGGTGTTCAGTTCATTGAGTTTAATCCGATAGTTAATTAGTTTAGTTTAGTTTCATTCACATTCCCATCACTTATTGATTTCACACGTCTTATTCATTAGTTTACTAGCTGTAGAGTTGCATCAATTCCTTGTGTTCGATCTTGGTACTATACGATCCGTATCCTTGCGGAAGCGTTAGTCTAGGTAAATTATTACTTGAGATTAACCACATCAAGTTTTTGGCGCCATTGCCGGGGAATTGATTACGACTTTAGAGTTATGATACTTTTAGATTAGGACACAGTCCTTTCCGGAGTCTTATTTGTTTTTCATGTTTTTGCTTTAAGTTTTTTTTTTCTTTTCTTGAGTCAAATCTTTTTACCTCTCAGAGCCTAACCGATTCTTGTGTTTCTATTTGTGAGGTACATTATCGTGCGAGACCGAAGAAAAACAAATGGCGGAACGTTGCATTCTAAACGCGCCACAAATTCCAGCCGCGTTAACCTATGGAACATACATGGCTCCTAGGCATACGCAACTCTTGTCTTGCATCGTAAGAAGGGATGCCCACGTCGAGTTACAACCAGCATTCATTCAGATGCTCGGTAACACAGCATTCAGAGGGAGACCCACCGAGGATCCAAATCAGCATCTTACTGATTTTAAGATGCTTTGCCAAACCATCAGAATCGGAGAAGGAATCTCGGATGAGGACGTCATGCTCGCTGCCTTCCCATTCTCAGTGAAGGATAAAGCACAAGACTGGTTGTATTCCAACCGGAAAACTCTATAGGATCATGGGGGCAGCTAGAGGAAAAGTTCATGATGCGATTCTTACCTCAGAGTAAAGCTCATCTTGCCAAGAATCAAATCAACACGTTCGTTCATGGGGCAGCTGAGAATCTATATGAAGCATGGGAACGTTTCAAAGGCTATCAATGCCTTTGCCCACACCACGGCATGGATCAGTATCTCATACACAACTTTCTGCAAGGACTCATGGATAACACGAGGATTCTGATCATAGCCGCTGCTGGAGGTTCTTTGAGCAACCTCACTTTTCCACAAATCGAAAACTTGATTGATCGTATGGCCGATGAGGGCAACAACGCCGCTGGAGAGTATAATCGCAATGCTCCAGCAAGGGTAGCTCATGTGAATGACACAATTATCAGCCACGTGCGCCTCCTCCTCCACAACAAGAAGCTAATATCGATATTACGTCTATGCTAGCTCAACTCTTACAAGGACATGAAGAGGTAAAGAAACAATTTGCGGAGATGACGACACACCTACAGATCTTGGATACTCAAGTTGCACAACTCGCTGCGAACTCCTCTCAACCGCAAGGAATTCTACCGGGGAGGCCGGAAGCAAATCCCCGTGGGCACGTCAATGCCATATATCTACGGAGTGGTAAGACGGTAGATCAGCCTGCTCCTTTGATGTTTGAAAGGGATGAAGCACCCCGTACAACAGTGGAGAAGGGCATAAACGATGAAAATCATAAGAAGAAAGCTGAGGAGGAAGAAGAGCCAAAATACGTGAAACCCGAACCAAGACCGCCTCCTTTGCCATTCCCACAATGTCAACGTAAGAGATTGATGGATCAGGCCATTCTCTCGACATTTGACATAGGTGAAACGTCCGGTACAGTAATGGGAAAGGGCAGTAGCGTCGAAGAGCACAAAAAGAAACCCGAGGAGGAGGAAGAGCCGAAATACGTAAAACCCGATCCAAGACCGCCTCCTTTGCCGTTTCCCCAACGTCAAAGCAAAAAGAACGAGGATGCTCAATTTGTTAAGTTTGTTGAGATGTTAAAGAAGATGCAAATTACCATTTCATTCCAATGCTCAATTTGCTAAGTTTGCTGAGATGTTAAAGAAGATGCAAATTACCATTCCATTCCATGAGGCTTTGAAGAAGATGTCTTCATATGCTAAGTTCTTGAAGGAGGTGCTTGCGAACAAACGAGATGTGGAGATGGAAACTGTCATGGTGACTAACTCGATGCTGCAGCCAAACCTACCCAATAAAATGCCCGATCCAGGTATATTCGTCGTCTTTTATAAAACAGGTGCTTATGAAATTAGCCATGCACTAATTGATGTCGGAGCAAGCGTAAGCGTGCTACCATTGCCATTATACGAAAAACTAGATCTAAGGGACAAGTTGGATCTTAAACCTACACGAATTGTGCTCACCATGGTTGATCAAAGTGTTAGGATACCCGAGGGTATGCTGGAAGACATGCCATTACAAGTTGGGAAGTTCTTCGTCCCGGTCGATTTCGTCGTCTTGGATATGGAGGAGGACAAGAAAATCCCAATTATTCTCGGTAGGCCGTTTCTCAATACATCGAAGTGTTAGGATACCCGAGGGGATGCTGGAAGACGTGCCATTACAAGTTGGGAAGTTCTTCGTCCCGGTCGATTTCGTCGTCTTGGATATGGAGGAGGACAAGAAAATCGCAACCGTTTCTCATAGACCGTTTCTTAATACGGCCAAGACGATCATACATTGAGCTGAAGGTAGACTCAAGTTGAAGTTTGGAGATGAAGAAGTGGAGTTCAATTTGAACGATACACTTAGACAGCCTTGTATGGTGGACTCGGTATTCTACATAGACGTCTTGGAGAGACTAGCCGAGGAAGTTATCGAAGAGTTTGGGACACGCTCAAGCAACCTTGTATGGTGGATTCGGTATTCCACATCGACGTCCTAGAGAGACTAGCCGAAGACGTCTTTGACGAGTTCGGGAATATGGCATCTGTTGAGTTAGCTCTTCTAGCAGCTGAAAAAGAAGTGTATAAAGACCCGAACGATGCAACATACTGTACTAAGCTGATGCATGAAGAAAAGACAAAGGACATACCAAACACCGAGCTAGACGCACTCCGAGCAGATTTCTGTGCGATCCGAGCACAACAGTTCGTAAGCAAAGCAAAAGGTGAAATTTCAGACAATCCTTATCAAGAGGAGTGCTCAACCCACAAACACATAAGTACAGCTCTATTGGACATCAATTTGAATAATGAAAACGTCCTAAATCAGTGCGCAAATCTCCGCGCATCCAAGGCAGATTCCAGCGCGCATCAAACAACAGGTAGCGCGAGTTCAACCACTCCCGAGACGCCTAACAGCCACGCCAAACGTCCAGCACCTAACTGGGACATTGATAAGGCACCCAAGGTTAAGATGAAACCTTCACCGCAAGGGGTCACGCACCCACAAATTCCGGAAACGTTGAAGGCAACAAAAGACGCCTAACCGGTTTCATGGAGTTCATAACCAGACTCATGGATAGCTCAGCCAAATTCTTTGGACAGCAAGATCTAGCCCCCAACATAGGTAACAACACGACTGAGCTTAGGGAGGACATGAATGATCGTGCAAGGAATCCAACTTATCCGCGTGCTATACCCACTCGAGCACACTACGCACGCGAGACGCTACGCACACGACGACGTCGAGGATGTCCACCTAATGAGTAGCACGTTTTGGTCAGGCTCGCGACCTTAATCAAGCGCTTCTCGGGAGGCAACCCGCGCTCCGTATCCTTTAGTTATTTCGTTTTAGTTTTTTTTAGAATTCGACTCTTATTCTTTTCACAAGCATGCTCCTTACCAACAACCCCGATGTATCGTATTGTCTCCTTTGGATTGTGTGACTTTTGTTACAGGTTTTCCACTTCGAATTCATCCAACAACATAAGGAATGACGCATATGCCCAGCTGCAGCAACTCGGGACAGCAAGCACACATCAGGTGCACAC
>CM071860.1:36922875-36938288 GCA_036759665.1 Gynandropsis gynandra
AGGACACAAACTGGTTAAAACGCACAAGACACGTACGGGATAGGTTTCCAATCATACGAACTAGATACATACAAGACAGTCACTTAAACGTACGAAATTGATGTGCACAAAATAGTTACACACGAAATAGAATTCTAAACGCACGAACTAGATACGCACAAGATAGTCACTCAAACGTACGAGATTGATGTGCATAAAATAGTTACACATGAAATAGACTTCTAAACGTACGAATATAGATATATATATTTCTTTTTTTTATTTTTTGTAACATTCAACCAAGCTATGACCGAAAGATCAAAACGAAATTGAACTAACCGTTTTGCTAGAACGAGTTCTGATACCACTTGACGCGATCTCAACTGGAACGACGCGACACGTGACTGGAACGACTGGAACAACGCTGTAGACTAGGTTAGAAAGGATAGGCCTTGCTACAACAAGTCGCACAAGGTTTGTGGGATGGATGGTCACACGAGAGTTGCGGAAGGCTCTCGATTCACCGGTTCATCTCTGATGGATATTACACACCAACGAAGGACAAACAACCGTTGGATATTACACACCAATGAAGGTTGCTGGATATTACACACCAACAAGCCAAGAAATCACAAGAATTCAAGATAAAAGATCAAGTAAATTGATTCAAAAGTTGATTGAAAATTGGATGTTCTACAAAGGAGGGGATGGCCGGCCATTTATAGAACCCTAGGCCATGCAAACATTAAATGCGACATTAATGGGTAGTCTTCATGCAAGGCTACACATTAATACCTAGAAAACATAATACAAGAAGATAAACTTTGATGGACGTGCATGTTGGGGTGCAAACTCTTCTTGGAACCCCGGGTTATTAATTAGGTCGCGGGAATAAGTGACACACGGCCTCGTTAAAAACCCGTCGTTGGAAAACCCCGTGGGACAAAACCGATGAAAGGAAAAGAGTACACGCGATCACTTACCTAATTAATAACCGTTGCGGGTCGGGCTTTGGCTTGAATAACATTCCTTAGGCTCGTAACTTCACGTGTACTTGAATATTCTTCATGCGCGTGGACAACCATGAGAATCCCGATAATGGCGTCCTTAAGCTTCGCAGCCTTGGCTCGGGTCACGGGACCAGTTGGTAGGATCAAGGCTTCTTCCTCCATAGCTCTTGCTCGAGTCATGGGACCAACGTACTTCGATCTGGTCGTGTCTCGGGTCGCTTTGTTGATGTCTCGGGTCGCGCTGCCGGTGTCTCGGGTCGCGCAGATGACTTGTTCTTCCGCGCTGGAGGTCACATCCTCTTGTACATTATTGGTCGCGTCCTTGACGTCTCCCAAGATCATATCAAAACCCGATGCATCAGAATATATGACTTCCAAAGAATTTTAAAGGAGTCGCGTATCAATCCGGTGATGGAGATTATATGAATAGCTAGATGTTCCAACTCAGAGAGTTTCATTTCTTGACTTCTGGAGAAAATAAATGGCAGTACAAGTATTATGAAGGTCTGTCACAGAAAAAAAACTCAAGTGACTGTGGTGTTTATGCCTTCAAATTCTTAGAACCCGTTGTATTGAAATAAGAGGAGAAGTTCACTGGAATTTGCGACAAGAAGGTTGCTTCCATGCGTGACAAGATTGCTGTTGATTTATTTACGAATGGAAGAAGTATCGGTGTACCCCGAGACTAATGTCATCCTTGAACTTGATTCATGTTATTTGTAAATAACTTGATATTTTTTTTAAAATTGATTCATATTTGTTTCAACTTGATTCGCATGGGTCGCGTATGTTGGTTCACATGTTGGGTCGCATGGTCGTAATGGTCACAATGGTTGCACATGTTGGCGTATGTTGGGTCGCATGGTCGCAATGGTCGTAATGGTCGCAATGGTCACGTATATGTTGAAAGGGTCGCAGGGGTCAAATGAATCGCAAAGGTTCACATAGGTTAAATGGGATACATATCTTGGGTCACGTGGGTCGTAGGGGTCAAATGGGTCACAAGGGGTCAAATGACTCAAAGGGGTCAAATGGATCGCAAGGGTCGCATATGTAGGCGTATGTTGGATCGCTTATGTTGGGTCGCATATGTCGAAAGGGTGGCAAGGGTTGTAGGAGTCAAATGGGTCACAAGGATCGCGTATGTTGGTTTGCATTTGTTGAATTGGTGACAAGGGGTCACATGGGTCAAATGAGTTGCAAGGGTCGCGTATGTTGGCGTATGCTGGTTTGCGTATGTTGAAAGGTGACACGAGTTGCATATGTTGGTTCGCGTATGTTGGGTCGCATATGTCGAAAGGGTCGCATGGGTCAAATGGGTTGTAGGGGTCAAATGGGTCGCATGGGTCGCGTATGTTGGTGTACGTTGGGTCGCATATATCGAAAGGGTGGGAAGGGTCGCATGGGTCGCGTATGTTGGCGTATGTTTGTTTGCATATGTTGAAAGGGTTGCAAGGGGTCTCATGGGTCAAATGGGTCAAGTATGTTGGCGTATGTTGGTTCACATATGTTGCAAGGGTCGCAATGGGTCACATGAGTCAAATGGGTCGGGTATGTTGGGTCGCATACGAAGTGAAACTCTAGTTTAATGTGAATTGGACGTATCAATTTCATCAAATGTGCGTTTGTTTGGCGTTGAAAACACTGTCAAATGCGGATTTGCATTGGAAATTTTGTATTTTTATAGTGTATTTCCAATGAGATTTGGCATACAAATCGATCCTAGGCATTCTAAGTTAGCTAACCACAGAGAAGTTCGAATAGGCTTTGCTAGTCCATGAGCATATGACCCACATTTTTAACATAAAAGTTCTTAATAGTATTAGGTGGTTAGATTCTAGTACGATACTCACAGTTCCCATAATTAACATAGATCCTTTAGAACAAACCAAAAAAATTCCTAAAAAGTCGGTGGCCATAGGGAATAGAATGAAAGCACAAATAGAAAGCATTTGGACTCATAGATTAATATTGGACATTGGCTATGACGTTAACCTTGAAGGATGTCTCTTTGTGTGTGCTAGAAATCTTGTTTCTATAGGAAAATTGTATGTATCAGGGTTTTCTTTGTTTACTTTTTTTAATTGTTTAAGAATTATATACACATCAATAATTTTTATGGTTGTGTTATTTTACTACATGGTGTGATAAGAATAAACCTTTATTTCTTGATCGTTGTGAATAACACAATATCTTGAACTTGTTCCGGGAACAAGTAGAGTCATAGTGTCTTCAGATTGTGTCAAGAGGGTTCCGCACCTCTTATGGTTTCCTTTGCTCCACTCTCAAACACCTTTTATCCACCTTTCTTCCCTTCATGAAGCTACTTTGTCTCCTGAGATCATAGCCCCCACAATCAACCTGTATCATCCACCATCGACGGACAAAACTCTCTTGAAGAGTGTCCTTAAGCCAGTCCATATATTATCCACCTTCCACATCTATCATCCACCGTCAATTGTATAATTCTTGAAGAGTGCCCTCAGACCAGTCAAGAGGTCCTCACTGAAACAATGGACAAACTCTCATGAAGAGTTCTCTTAGGTTAGTGAAGAGATCCTCCACCGCCAACGGATAAATTATTGAAGAGTGCTCTTAGGTCAGTTAAGAGATCATCCTTGACACGATAAACCCTACTCAAGCGATCAAGATCAAATGGATTCCCCATATGCGTCCCAAGTTTCGACCTCGAGGCATGTATCATCTTGCTATCAGAGCCCGATTCAAGGACCAAAGGTATGCTTCTATCGAGGAGAGTCAAACGGGCCGACCAGGCCCAAGCCCATTTGTATCCCGATAAAAACGAGCTTGGGCTAGCCTGGACAAAAATAAGCAGGCCCAAAATGTTAGGCCCGTGACTCAGCCCGAAGGGCTTCGAGTAGCCCACAGGCCGATGTTGTTATCATTTCCAGAACATCATTTTAAAATATAATATTTTCCGATTTACATAATAAATCTTACATAAAATATTAAATGCCAAACTAATAGAAAAATAAAAAACATTATATAAACGATTGAAACCTCAAAACTCAATTCGAAACCTCAAAATTCAAATAGATTCATTTGGATATTTTCCTATGTCATAGCTATTGTCACAACAATGCTACATTCCAATCAATTCACGTTAGTATCTGAAATTATTTAACAAACCATATAATACACGCTATGAAAATCAAATACCCAAACCACATCGTTGTTTATCATTGTCTTCGTCATTTTACGATTCGTTAATTGGAAGAAACAAGTTACTGTCCATGAAAAATCTGCAATTCGAACACAAAAATTGCTACAGCAACAAGTTAGAATCGACGGAGCTGGATCATAAACTATGCTTCTCAAACATAACCAAACATAGAATAAGAGTTATAGAAACTACAAACTAGTGTCTTCACACATGGCTAACGAATAAAATCGATGAAGCTAGATTAGAAACTACGATTCTCAAACATAACCAAACATATAATATACATAAACTAAAAACTAGTGGATACACTCACATGACCAACAATTGAAATCGATGAAGCTACATGGTTGAACTAGTGGATACACAAACTACATGGCTGATGGTTGAACTAGTGGATACACGAAAAATGGATACACAAACTACACGATCAATGGTTGAAATCGACGAAGCTAGATTGTTGGTCTGACAAAGAAATAAAGAAGAAATTAGATCAACATACCTTCTATGTTTGATGGCGAAGATTGTTGGATGAAGAACAACATGAGATAGAGAACCAAAGGAGAAGAAACACGACATCGACATGCAGAGGAAGAGACATAATGCATAGAGGAAGAGATACAATGCACAGAAAGAACCAAGACGCATAGAAGAGACATGACAAAGAAAGAACCAAAGAGAATATGGCGTAGACAAAGAAACAGGAGACACAGAGAAAGAAAGAAGAACCAAGGAGAATACACGACTATGGTTCTGTTTTTTTAATTTTGTTGCCTGATGGATCGGGCCATAAATTTGTGGGCTTTTATAAAGCGTGAGCCCAAAGGTCTATTTTCATTTGGGCCTATAAATTTAAGGCTCGAGTCCGCTATTTTCGGGCGGGCTTCGAGTGGGCCTGCGAATCGAACTTCATTTTGACACATCTACTACTATCCTTACAAAAAGAAAAAAAAAAGAAATAGAAATTACCTACCACCACAGAGTGATTAATGGTTACGATTTAAGGACGGATCACTCGTAACGGGGATGAGAATTGATAAGAATAAACCCTTTTATTTTTTTGATCATTGTCAAGAACATGATATCTTCAACTTGTTCCTAGAACAAGTGAAGTCATTGTGTCTTCAGATTACTCCGGACACAACTGAAGTCACATCCAACTATATCAAGAGGCTTTCGCACCTCTTGTTGTGTTCTTCGACCATTCTCAAACACCTTTTTATCCACCTTTCTTCCCTCACGAAGATACTTTATCTCGTGAGATCATATCCCTCATTGTTAACCCCTATCATCTACCATCGACGGACAAAACTCTCTTGAAGAGTGCCTTCAGGCTAATCAAGAGATTCTCTACCTTCCAACTCTATCATCTATTGTCAATTGACGAATTATTAATAGTACCCTTAGGCCAATCAAGAGGTTTTTATTGACACAACGGACAAATTCTATTGAAGAGTGCCCTTAGGCCAATCAAGAGAATGTCCTTGACACGATGAATGCTACTCAAGATATTGAGATCAAATGGATTCCCATAAGCATTTTGAGTTTCGGCCCTGAGGCATGTATCATGGTGTTTATCGATTCAATCTTGATAGAAAGTTTTATGAATCTTAATTTTATATTGAATGCAACATGGATGTTAAACACAATGAATTAGATAATGATAATCATGCTTTATTGTAGCATCAAACAGTATTGCACATATACAAAGAAAAGTTAATGCAACTTTGAAACAAATAAAATTGTACCTCAATTGGGTTTCAATGATATAAGTGTGTGCATAGATTTTTTTCGCATCGTTTAAACTCTATAATAATTTGCATGTTTCAGTTAAATTATACATAACTTTAGTTTCTTTTAAATTCGTTTTATGTCTTATTTGCTTCATTCATGATATTACAAAATACAAGGATTTAGGAGCATATTTATGATAAAACAATGCAGGTTATAGCATAAAATGATCATAAGGGACTTATACAGAAGAAACGCTCGACCCAAGCTGTCAATCACTCGGTGGAGTAAGTTTAACATGACATACACAAAAGTTCCAGTGATAATGATCAAACCAAACACCTTGCTCCTCGGTTAAATAGAATGCATGATCTCAGCAAAGTTAGTTCTAGATTGCAGGGAAAGAATGCATAAAGAATAACTATTGGGCCCGAGCAGTGTAGAGCTCAACCGAGCGACAAGTAAAAATCACTTGATAATTCAAAATTTGAATTAGTAAGAGGCGACTAAACTCTATTAAAAAGGCCACGACTGAAAACTAACAATGAGAGAGACAAAAAGTAAGAAAAAAGGAACTTTTGGGCTATGCTTAATCGAGCAAATGCTAGAGGATTACAATCAATGGATCGAACTATCAGTGAAGACGGGTAGATGGCGACACCACAGTAGCGACTGATCGAGATGTCGAATGAGCCTTCTCAACCTTCTTTCTACTTTATTCTTGAGATGTAGATCTATCTAGTTGATCTACGCTTTAGGCTAGAGTGTTGTGTATTTGTATTCATCACATTTAATTGTTGGATTCATTTTTATTTATGTTTCATGGTTTAATGTATGTTTAGATTATTTTTATTCTCTAATGACCACCAGAATAAATCGCCACATGGTATATCATAAGATTTTATAAGATTCTATATATTAGACATACATGAATGATCATGGTAGGTTAGTTGGTTAAGACATGAGGATACCAAACAATAATGCATTCAACGTGTAGGCATCTAGACTTTGAGAGAGGAAGATTTATTTATAGCGTGTTTAGTATGTAGATCATTAGATGGAGAAGTCAATGATTTAAATGCTAGAATAGGATCTAGAATTTTAGAGGAGGTAGGTTTGTAATAGATGATTAGATGATTGAATTTCCTGATAGAACCAATGCAATAGTTCCAAAATCTTTAACGAATTCACATACGCTAAAACAACCCTCTAATCTAGAAGCATTATCTTGATGTAAATACTTGTATTATACACTTAGATAGAATATATATAATAGGTAAATAACATACGCTATATTACTCATGGTCATATTTTTCGTGAAACTGATAATCTATATCCTCTTAGTCATTGACTCATTGTGTTCGATCTTGGTACTACATTATCCGCATCCTTGAGAAATGCTAGTCTAGGTATAAGTATTAAAACTTAGATGCATTAGATCACACCTAAGCGACACATCAATTATATTTAAAGAAAACATAATTAACACATTACCAAGAAATCAACCACATGATGCACTCAACTTGTGTAGTTATTACATAGATATATGTGGACCTTTTAACGTTCCTTCTTGAGGCGGAGAGAGCAATTTATCACCTTTATAGAAAATTACTCACGTTATGGTTATGTGTATCTACTACGTGAAAAGTCTAAGTCAATGAACTTCCTTGAGGTGTTTGATGTGTCGCTTAAATATGATCTTAATGTATATAAAGTTTTAATATTTATACCGTGACTATATATTCTTATAGGATACAAATAATGTGATTCTAGGTCGAACACAAGGATTATGAGGAACTCAATTTATCAATTTCACAAAAACTATGGCCATGAACAATATGATGAGTGTTATCTATCTATGATATATTCTATCTATGCAGTACTAAAAAAACATGTCATCTTCAATGAGCAAATTCGTTGACGATGGCCATTTTTTCGTTGAAAATGAGACCTTTCAATTGACCTCACGACCATTGATAATTGGCCATTAAAAACACCCAACCATTGAAATTTTCAATCATATTTCAATGGCCAACATCTATTGAACAATTAGCAACAAAATCTAATGGAATTGTTCGTTTTATCAACCACGATTTCCATTACAAATACCAATGAGAATCCATTGATATGGATTGATGGACATCAACGAGTATCCGTTGAAACGTGGCATGGGCAGCTATTGATACATTGAATAAACATCAACGAGCTTCCGTTTGAAATTTTCACGGAAAATTTGAAAATATCAATATGAATTCGTTGGTAAAGTTTTGCAGGAAATTTGAACATATCAACGAATATCCGTTCATATTATGGTGAACTAATCAACGAGAATTCGTTAATATTTTTAAAAATTAGAAAAACATTAATAAATTTGAAATTTAAAATTATAATATATTTCAAAATTAAAAAAGTATAAAAGATTTTAATACAATATTTAAAAGAAAATAAAGCAAATATAAATACTAAATCTTAAAAATCATCTAAACCACCATCATCTTCTTCCATGTCTCCTCAGCCTCTTACACCATCTGTAAGCTCTCCGCAAAACAAAATAAAAGCAAATTAATATATTAAAATATATATATATATATATATAGAAAATTTATGGTAAAAACTAAACCACCATCGACGATGAATAACCTCTGACGTATCCTATCAAGAATAGTACAATCGCTCCTGCATGGAAGCTTGGATAATGTGGTTGTTAGTGTGTTTTAGCACATCATCCACGTCGATCCTACACATGTAAAGGAAAAATTTAGATAATAAATTTTTTTCAAGAAAAACAAGATATATTATAAGAAAAATAATTATACTAGAGCATTTCGTCGAGACATTCTGGGTCGATGATAGGAATCCTCAGATGATCATCGAAACTATCGATCAAATCACAGTATTGGCCATATCATCATCGTCATCAAATATCGGTGGTACCGATATAGGTGAAACAAGATTGTATAGTTGCAGAGAAGGTGGTGGTGGGGCTCAAGTGGAACCTATCAACAATCTTCCATGACCGTTAAATCATCGAGCTCTTATAATGTATGGTGTTTAACGTGTTTGTGAGAGGATTCTGAGTGCGATTTTGGTGGAATAGATTAAAATGGAACTTTTCAACGGGCTAAATATCCAATTTTTTCAACGGACACCTGTTGGATTTCCAACGGATTCCCATTGAACCAGATGCCCGATCAACAGATGTCAAAATCGCAATCCTTCATCTTCCATTTGAAAAGGATTCTTTGGGAATTTTGAACATATGTCTGTTGAAAAATCTTTTCCATAGGAAACGAAAACCTAAACTTTAGATGCCTAGAGTATTTCAATGGGCATCCGTTAAAATTTCCAATAGATACCTGTTGAAAACTCTATAAACGGTTACAACGTATACTATCATAATTATGATAGTTTTCAACGGACATCCGTTGGAACTTCTAATGGACGTCTGTTGAAATCCTCCACGATTACACCATTAAATGCTAAGTTTATCAACGGTCATCCTTTATAAATATCTATTGGCATCCATTGATAGTTGTAACAGATGCCTGTCGATAACAAGAACAACTGAAAAATCGAAAAAAATTCATTGTTTCGAATAGATTTTCACGTATTGACGGGCATCTGTTACAAGTATAAATGGATGCCCGTTGATAATAAACACCGAGTGTTAACAACAATTTAAATTGAAACGCTTTAATCTTTTAATTGTCTAATTTCAAAATTAACAAATATTCTTCCGTTGATTCTTCAATTATTGAGTCTTTCACTGATGGTGCGTTGAATTCATTGCCTTATTCATCTTCAGCATCTTTCGTTTTAACATCTTCATAATCGATGATGCATTTCTCCATTTACATTTGTTCTCGGGAGAATCTCTTCGTGATTTTGAAATTCAATTAAGAAATGGATGTCTTTTTCTTCTAATGTTTAAAACTCCACATAGTTTAATCTTCACTATGGTCTACCACTCTTCCTATCGATGTTTCAATATTTTTGGATATTAAACGTCACATGCTTGATTGGATTGATCTGTTTGCGATGAATGGATCATAATTTACTTAATGCCGTGATGTTGCGTTCAAGTTAAGTAAAATTAACGTAAACTACCCGCAAGTGCACGTGTGTAGTACTTTAGGTGTCGATCCCACAGAGACTACACAACAAACGTTCTAGGATATGGTTTTACTACAAGGCTTTCCAGAACAAAAAATCCATCAATATAATCATGGATTCCCAATCAAGACATCTAACTCGGACGATCCTAATATGATTTATACCCTCTTTCAAGGTATAAAACCGTGATCTAGTGAAGCTACCCCCTACTTTTGGGGCTACGTTTCGTTTGATTCTATGCCCTCTAGACTATCTATTTCGTTTATGTTCTTTGGTTTTTAACTCATGAATGAGTAGTATTTTTGTTCTAGGAGAAAGGATTAGCCCATGGCTATCTTGGAACCTCTTTTGATTTATCTATCAATGCAATTTCCCGTTTTGTTTTATCTATTCTTTGTTTGAGTGTTGAATCGTCTTGGATTTACGAAGGCCAACTTATGGGTTTAGATTAAGGTATCAGCCACGAAAGTATAGGATAAGTTGATTCGATTACGTTTCTATGCCTTGAGAGAGGGTAGGAATCATATTAGAATCGTCTGCCTTAGATAACTTGATTGGAAATGCATGATTAGATAGATCGATTGTTGGTTTCGGAAGCTTTCTGGTGAAATCGTATCCTAGAACGTTTGTTTCATTGTCAAGAAGTCATTAGTTTATTTCTTTTCATTATTTCACCTTAAAACCAATATTCCATTTGTAGCAAGTTTGATTCTAGTTTGAACTTAGTTTGTATTGTATAGTCCCTATGGGATCGACACCTAGAGTACTACACACGTGTCGTGCACTTACGGGTAGTTTAGGTTAATTTAGTTTAACTTGGAATGCATCATTGATCCCACAGGGACTACGCAACACAAACTAAACTCAAACAAAGGAATTAAACTTACTACGAATGAATATGGTTTTGAGATGAAATAACTAAAGGCAATAAACTAATGAGTTCTCGACAATGAAACAAAAGTTCTAGGATACGGTTTCACCACAAAGCTTTTCGGAGCCAACAATCAATTAATTTAATCATGCATTCCCAATCAAGGAATTTTAGGCGGATGATCCCAATATGATTTCTATCCTCTTTCAAGGCATAAAAATGTGATCTAGTCAAGTTACCCCCTACTTTCATGGCTGATACCTTAACCTAAAACCATAAAGTTTTGTGATTCATCCGATTAATCCTCAATCATTACTACTCTACTTTCGTGATCCAAGTCTCGGTTGTTCTAAGCCTAAATGTCCGGGATTAGAATTCTCCTTTCGGTCCTTCTCATAAATTACTAAAACATGCATCTACTTGGCTTTCGCAAATACACGACATTCAAATACTCAAACAAAGAATAGATAAACCAAAATAGGGAATTACATTCACAAATCAATCAAAAGAGTTTTCGGGATTGCCTTGGGCTAATCCCTTCTCCTAGAACAAAACTACTACTCAGACATGAGTTCAAAACAAAGCATCATGAAAGAAATAGATGTCTAGATTGCATAGAAATCAAACATAACGAGGTTAAAGGGACTTGAAAACACCCCGAGTCATGTAGATTTAGCTGGATGGTGCAGCCCGCGCGGGCTAAAGGGACCACCTTGCACGGGTTCAAGTACTTTCATGGGGTATGGTCGTGTTTGCTCATTTCGGTTGATGTTCGGGTATTCCGTGCGGTTCTTTGGCCGTAATCTGCTCTGAGTGGGTTGTAGCTGATCCTCGACACTTGTACTTTGTCCCGTGTATGTTGTTTAGCTCCGAAACGAATCAAATACTCTTCAAAACCTGCACAAACATTTGAACATGAAAACAAGTAAAACGGATACAAAATCACATGTAAACATCACAATTATTGTTAAGAAGAAATGTCATACCCCACTCTTGATGACCTGCATCCCGCTCCCTTATCCACATCCCGAGCTGCGTTCCGCTCTTCTCTGTATCTCGAGCCGCATCCCACTTCTTTCTCCGCATCCCGAGCTGCATCCCGCTCCTTTCTCCGCATCCCGAGCTGCATCCCGCTCCTTTCTCCGCGTCCCAAGCCGTATCCCCACGTCCTGCGACCTGGTCAAGCCTATTTATGACCTCTACGGTCTCCTATGCCTTGTTGACCGCTCAGCTCATGAATGTTACATCAAAACTTGTGCCTTGCATTTGTACTTGTATTTTCCTTGGTTTTCACCCTTTCTACTTGTATAAATAGGTACCTTTAGTTCTAATGAAACATATAGGAGAATAGTTATTCTTATTCTCTCTAATTCTCTCGATCTTTCGTTGGCTCTTAGTCTTTCTATCTTGCTTCCGTTGATTCATTTGATCTACAAATTCTGCATGGTATCAGAGCGGTGGTCGAGTCTCAAAAATTTTTTGTATCGATTTTATTTCTTTTGAAATCTATTCTCTTTCAAAAGTTGTTTTTCGTTCTAACCTTTTTAAATCTCTATTTGTTCTTTGTTTCCCTATAGTTACTTGGATCTCTCGTTATGGACTCGACCAAAAGCATCTCAATCTCGTTCAGTGGAAACAATTATTCTATTTGGACGAAGATTGCTAAGGCCAATCTCGGCATGCGATGTCTTTAGGGTTTCGTGACAGGATCTTATGTGAAACCGGTAGATACAAGTACCGAATCAGAAAAATGAGAATAAAAAAAGATCACTGCATTGGTTATTTTACAAAATTCCATCGAATCTCATATACTCTATACATATGGGCATATAGAGTCTCCTAAGGAACTATGGGATGCGCTGAAACACGTTTTTGGCAATGGATCCAATATTTGCCATGCGTATGAGATAAAGAAAGGCCTTAATAATATAAGGCAAGAGGGAAAGCCTTTTAACCAGGCTTTGGGTAATTCTAAAGAATTATGGTCAAAACTCGAAACTTTAAGGCCTCATACTACCGACCCTGTGAAAATTGCTAAAAAAGCAAACCAAGATCAAGTCTTTAGCATTTTATTCTCCCTCGATGACAAATACAACGACCTTATTCATCACATAATTCACCAAAAAAAGTTTCCTTCGTTTAACAAAAATTTTATGATTCAAAGGGAGGAAGGGGGAAACCATCTCTTTAAAGGAATGACCGAGGGAGGTAATGTCTCCAAAAGTACCTTTGGAGAGGCCACTACGATCAAGCCTTTTAAAAATCAGTTCCATTGTGAGTATTGCAAAAAAAGGTCATACAAAGGATTGTTGTTGGTTTCTTCACCCCCATTTGAAGAACAAAGCCATGACAGTCAAGGTAAGGCTAATATGGCCTTTAAGTCTGAGTTTGTCTCCAAGGCAGACCTCGAGGGGTTTTTCCAAGTGATTCTGGCAGGGAATCAAATAAACAAAGTCGATGAAGAACGAGGTAAAGTTATCTCTGCTTTCTCTGCTTTTCGAAATTATATTATAATAGATTATGGAGTTACAAATCATATGATTAAAACTCAAGACTTGGCTTAAAGATATAAAAACTCATTGTGGCTCTGTTTCTTTTGTAAATGGGGAGAGTGTTCGAATTAACCAAACAGGGAAGCTTAAGCTTCCCGGTCATGATACAAGAGCTCTCTTCGTTCCAAAATTTTTAAATAATCTTATCTCTGTACAAAATCTTGCAAAAGACCTTAATTGTCATGTTTGTTTCGGTTCAAACTCTTTTTGGATACACGATATTGAAAGCAAACAAGTAATTTGCAAAGGAAAGCTCCTCAACGGTGTTTATGTTCTCGAGTCTATGTATTGTGATCCAGAGTCCGTGTTTCTATCAAACTCAAATTTTAATAAAGTTTCTAAGTGGCATGCAAGACTTGGACACCCTCATAGTAAAGTTTTGAGTATCATTTTTCCGATCTTAAAGATAAACATGAAACATGTGAAGCTTGCATCTTAGAAGAGCACGTAAAACAAGTATTTCCAAACTCTGTTTCGGTTTATAAAAAATATTTTGAGCTGATTCATTCAGATGTTTGGACAGCTCCATGTGTTTCTCGTGATCAAAAGAAATATTTTGTAACCTTCATCGATGAGAAACCAAATTTTACATGGCTTTATACTCTCTCGTCTAAAAGTAGTGTTTATGATGCATTTGTGAAGTTTCATAAGCATGTTTTAACTCAATATGATGCTAAAGTAAAATGTCTAAGGACTGACAATGGTGGAGAGTATACTAGTCTTCAGTTTCGCAGGTACCTTGAAGAACAAGGCATTCCACACCAAACCTCGTGTCCCTATACTCCGCAACAAAACGGAGTGGCTGAGAGGAAGAATAGACACCTAATGGAAGTCTCGAGAACTATCATGTTCGATCGAGATGTTCCTAAAAGGTTTCGGTCTGATGCGGTCATGACCGCATGTAACATCATCAATAGAATTCGAACAAAGGTTCTAAAGGAAAAATCGCCTTATGAGGTATTAAACTCTACAAAACCTAATCTTGAGTATTTTAAAACTTTCGGTTATGTGTGTTTCATTCTTGTTCTTGTCTCACAGTGAAACAAGGTTGAACCAAGGAGCACTAAAGCCATGTTCATCGAATACTCAGTAAATAAAAAAGGCTACATGTGTTTCGATCCAAAATCTCAATGATAACACGTGATCCGTTGTAGTATTTACGTGATTCTTAGGTCTAGTTTTGAGTAGATTACATAGATTTCACCCATTTATCGAGTTTATTCGAGGACTTCATCTACATTTCGTGTTTTGTATAGGAAACGAAGACATGAGGAGAAACACGAGAGATTACGGCAATTTAACCCCGAAAACGTAGTTGAATGACAAGGTTCAACTTGTGCAAGGCCATGGATTGAAGTGAACATTCAAACACCGAGCGAAAGGAGCGGAAACAACAAATCAAGACCTGCACGCTCGGGCATGGAGGTGTGCCCGCGGGCACAAGTTGAAGAATTAAGGCAAAAGACCCCCATAGCTTTGCATGACTCGGGCACTGAAGAAACACGATCGGGAAGGTGTGCCCGCTCGGGTGGAAGAGGAGTGCCCGCTCGGGCCCTAATCTTTGCCAAATTTCGCCGTAGGTTTGCACGACTCGGGCTGAAAAGCCACACGCTCGGGCATGGGTGCCCACTCGGGCTAGATGAGGGTACACGATCGGGCATAGGGCATGCACGAGCGGGTAGAGGTGGTGCCCGCTCGGGTCCCCATTTTTCTCAACCAACTCCTTGATTTTAGAACGGCCAATTAATGAGAAAGGAGATCTGGAAAAGGGGGATTCGAACCAGATTCGAGAGGAGATCATTCAGAGACAATAAGGCATATTGAGAAAGGAAGAAAAGACGGAACAAAGGATCGGGAGCAAGGAGGATCTATTGAAGACATCGGTTTATGATTAGGGAGGAATCTCGTTCTCTATCTATGTCGAATTTAGTATTCTCTTGTGTTTCTTTTGCTGTGTTCATGTCCGGATCTACTGC
>CM071860.1:36950170-36971212 GCA_036759665.1 Gynandropsis gynandra
TTTACATGATTCTTAGTTTTAGTTTTGATTAGATTTCTTAGATTTTACCGATTTATCAAGTTTATTCGAGGACTTCATCTACCATTTCGTGTTTTGTGTAGGAAACGAAGACATGAAGGAAAACACGAGTGATTATGGCAATTCAACCCCGAAAACGTGATTGAATGACAAGATACAACATGTGCAAGGCCACATATCCAAATCAAACACTCAAACACCGAGTGAAAGGAACGGAAACAACAAAGTAGGTGTTGCACGCTCGGGCATGTAGAAGAGCCGCTCAGGCTGAGGTCACGCAATTAAACTGAAAAATCCTCGAGACCAAGCCCGACTCGGGCTGGAAGACCACCCGTACGGGCAAGAGGGCTTGTTCTTTGACATCTATCACAAGAGGAAACGTACCTATGGGCATCCTTGAAGAGGTTCGGCCAATAAAAACTCGCTTGTAGCACCTTTGAAGCGGTTTCGGACTTACCGACGCCCTAATCCGTTCAACACCTTTGAAGCGATTTTGGACTTACCGAAGTGACCTCCATAATCCGATCCATGACAATGGAAAAGGATGCTCTCTACCTCTTCCTCGGGGATGCATCTCCTAAAGACCCCGTCCGCGCATCTCTTGTAGAGAATTGGATCATCCCAATGGTAATGTTTGACGTCCGCATAGAATTTCCTGCGCTCATGAAAAGAAAGGTCGGGGCGTAGAATACCGCTCACAATAAAATTAACAAAATCAGCATACCAAGGAGCGGGGTTACCTGAAGTAAGTGCGCAGATGATGTCATCTCTCAAGGAATCGTCGATAGGTCTCTCATCATCAACAATGATGCGAGAGAGGTGATCTGCAACGATGTTCTCGAACCCGTTCCTATCTCTTATTTCGAGATCAAACTCTTGTAAGAGAAGGATCCATCGGATGAGGCGTGGTTTCGCGTCCTTGTTCCCTAGAAGATATTTCAGCGCTGCATGATCAGTATAAACGATTATCTTTGACCCTACAAGATAGGATTTGAACTTGTCAAAAGCGAAGACGACGGCAAGGAGCTCCTTCTCGGTTGTGGCATAGTTTATTTGAGCGTCGTCTAGTGTGCTGCTAGCGTAGGAGATGACATGAGAGACCTTGTCTCTTCGCTGTCCTAAAACAGCCCCAACGGCGTAGTCACTAGCGTCACACATAATCTCGAATGGTAGGATCCAATCAGGTTGTTGAATGATAGGCGCCGAAACCAATGCTGGCTTGATGGTGTTGAAGGCGTTGTGGCACTCTTGAGAGAAAATCGAGTGTAGCATCTTTGGCCAGCAACTCCGTCAACGGTTTTGTAATCTTTGAGAAGTCCTTGATGAACCTCTGATAAAAACCTGCATGCCCTAGGAAGCTACAAATTTCTTTAACTGAAACTGGTGGAGGAAGTTTTTCGATTACCTCAATTTTTGCTTTGTCGACTTCTATGCCCCTCGATGAGATCATGTGTTCAAGTACAATACCTTCCTTCACCATAAAGTGGCACTTTTCCCAATTAAGAACGAGATTCGCTTCCTCTCATCGCTACAACACTCTAGAAAGGTTAATGAGACAATCATCGAATGTAGAGCCATAAACACTTCCGTAATATGCTCAGTTAAATCGGAAAATATTGCCATCATGCTACGCTGGAAAGTAGCCAGAGCGTTGCAGAGGCCAAAAGGCATACTGCGGTAAGCGAATGTCCCATAAGGACATGTGAAAGTCGTCTTCTCTTGGTCTTGAGGATGAATGGGAATCTGAAAGAAACAAGAATATTCGTCCAAATAAAAAAAATAGGCATGATTCGCTAACCGTTCTAACATTTGGTCGATGAATGGGAGAGGGAAGTGATCTTTCCTCGTGCCTAGTTGAGCTTGCGGTAGTCTATACACATCCTCCATTCCGTGACAGTTCTTGTTGGAATCAGCTCGTTGATATCGTTGCGTACTACCGTCATTCCTCCTTTCTGTGGTACGACATGCACGAGGCTTACCCATTCGCTATCCGAGATAGGATATATGATACCTGCACCCAAAAGTTTTAGTATCTCTTTTTTCACTACCTCTTTTATGTTGGGGTTTAGCCGCCTTTGCGCTTCGGTGGATGGTTTATGCCCGTCCTCCATGAGTATTAGATGCATGCATAACAAAGGGCTTAGACCCTTGATATCCTCGATGGTGTATCCGATCACTCTCCTATGCTTCCTTAAGCATTCAAGTAGCTTTTGCATCTCATCTGCACTCATGTCAGCATTAACAATAACGGGGTATGTATCATTATGTCCAAGGTACTCATAGCAAAGAGAAGAAGGAAGAGGCGAGAAGAAGGAAGAGGCTTCAACTCGAGTTTGGGCGCCTTCTCCACTGCAAAGTCAGCATGAGCTTTGTGTGGTATCTCCTCACATGGGTTGTCTCTTAGTGCTTCAATAGCACTCATAAATCTGTGTACGCCTCAGTTTCTTCATCAGTAAATCCTGCATCTTTACAAACTTAAGTTAAGCATCTCACGAGGGGATCGGAAATACTCACTTGATCAAACGTATCGTTCGTTAACTCGTCCAGCAAGTTAATCCGAAAGCAAGACTCCTTGATGGAGGGTCCATTCATGGATTTGGACAAGTTGAATTCAATGGTTTCGTCTCCGACACGTAGGAAAATTTTTCCTTGTTGTACGTCTATCATTGCACTTGCAGTAGCTAAGAACGGTCTACTAGGAATAATATGTATCCTAGCATCCTCTTCAATATCAAGTACAACAAAGTCAGCGGGTATACAAAGATTACCTACCTTGGTGGGAATGTTTTCAACAATCCTCATCGGATATCTTACCGAACGATCAAAGAGTTGGAGAGACATCTTGGTAGGTTTGAGGTCGCCGAAGTTCATCCGCTTGAAAACCGAATGTGGCATGAGGCTCACGTTTGCTCCTAAATCACACAAAGATTTGTCAATATCAAGATTATCAATTGTGCACAGAATGGAGAAGCTTCCGGGGTCCTTCAACTTCGGGGACAACTTGTTTTGAAGAATGACGTTGCATTCCTCGGTGAGTGCTACCGTCTCACTCTCTTCGATACGTTGTTTGTTGGACAGAATTTCTTTGAGAAATTTAGCGTATGTGGGCATTTGTTGGAGGGCTTCTACGAACGGTATGTTGATGTGAAGCTTCTTGAGAATCTCTACAAACCGTCCATACCTTACCTCGTTCTTGTTGCTCACCAACCGTTGAGGAAACGATATTAGAGGTTTGTACGCCGGTGGAGCAACGTACGATTTCTCCAATTTTGGTTCAGCTCCTTCCTCGTTAACAATGCCATTTCCTTTATCCACAGATTTTCAGCAGCTTTCTCTTGCTCTTTTGGGGGCGGATTCTCGATCACATTACCGCTGCACAAGGTGATGGCGTTCACGTGTTCTCTCAAGTTAAGATCGGGTTTACCGAGAAGCTGTCCGGGATTCCGAGATGATGAGGCAGCCTGTTGTGCTATGTAGTTTTCTAACATCTTCACATGTGTTCTCAAGGATTCCATATGAGTTTTGAGCTCGCTAATCGCTGTCCCCACATCCGCATTGAATTTGGCTTGAGTCGATTGTTGCTCCCTTTGCTCCTTGATAAATTTGAGCATCACTCCCTCAAGGTTTGACGAAGGGGCTTGAAAAGGTTGAGGAGCTTGCAGAACTTGCTGAGCTTGCTGGAAATGCTGATTGTTTTGCTGGTATGTTTGTTGTCTCTGCTGAAATACCGAATACTTCACCGGTTTAGTCATTTGATACGAAAGATTCAGGTGATTCCTCCAATTCGGGTTGTAGGTTTTCCCGAATTGTGTGTTTCCTTGCTGCTGGGCATAGTTCATTTGTTCGAAGTCTTCTTGTACCGTGCATTGATACGCTACATGCTTCGTATCTCCGCAATTCACACAGTACATGGCATTTCCTGCGTTGCCCGTCACTCTGCCCTCATTAGGCTCGTATAGGCATCGAGTTCTGTTAGGCATACCTCTCGGTGTTAACCACATAGTGTGGTTCATGGCGAGGTTATCGATCAGCTCGTATGCCTCCTCCACACTCAGATTCATAAACGATTCTCTAGCAGCGTTATCAAACGTTGTTCATTGTTCATCTGAAATTCCGTTGTAAAAGGTTTGGATAACATACCTATGCTCGAGACCATGGTGTGGACACCTTTGTAGATGATCCTTAAATCTGCCCCACGCTTCAAAGAACGTTTCTCCATCTCTGCATCTAAACGTTGTGATTTCCCCCCTCATCTGAATCGTCTTGCTCGAAGAAAAGAAGCGTGATAAGAACAATGTGCAAAGCTGATCCCAAGTCGTAATTGAACCAGCGGGAAGCGATTGCATCCAAGTTTTCGCTCGTCCCCCAATTAAGAAGGGGAAGAGACGCAGTAAGATCGCGTCCTTCGAGACTCCGTGTATTAACATACCGGAAAGCTCTAGGAAGTCTCTAAGGTACTGATGGGGATCCTCATGATTTCCACCCATGAATGGCTTCTGAGAAAGTATGTTGATCATCGCCGGCTTAATTTCAAATTGTTCTCTAGCAACAGCAGGCATCCGTATGGCTGTTTGCACGTGGTTCATGTTTGGCACCATGTAATCTCTGAGGCGACGTGGTGGAGGATCCTGTTGTTCTCGCGGTTGAGGTGCGAGTTGCGGTTGCTGTATATTCCCCAAATTACCGATAGGTAATTGAGGTTGTTCGTGGCCGATCTGATTATCCATATCTCGTTGATTTGACGGCTTTGTGTTACCTTCTTCCTTGCCCTTTCTTAGTTGTCTCCAAGTGCGCACGATCTCGGGGTCGATTTAGAATAGACTGGAAGCACCTTGAGATTTGGTCATAACCAGCAAAGGACAAACAAACGGAATTAGGTAAAAAGAAATGAAAGAAAAGAAAACAAAAAGAAAAACAAAACAAGAATGACTCTAGGCTCGAATCTAAGACGTGTTGACAATAGTCCCCGACAACGACACCAAAAACTTGATGCGTATCAAAGTTAAACAAATATTATCCTAAACTACCCGCAAGTGCACGACACGTGTGTAGTACTTTAGGTGTTGATCCCACAGGGACTACTAAACACAAACTAAATTCAAACTATGAATCAAACTTGCAACGAACGAATATTGGTTTTAAGATTGAAATACTAAAAACAAATAAATTACGAGTTCTTAACAGTGAGACAAACTTTCTAGGAATCCGGTTTCACCACAAAACTACCAAAACCAAAAATCAACCTATCTAATCATGCAATCCCGATCAAGTTATCTAAGGCAGACGATCCTAATATGTTATCTACCCTCTCTCAAGGCATAGACACGTGATCTAGTCAAGTTATCCCCTACTTTCGTGGCTGACACCTTAAGCTAAACCCATAAGTTCTATGATTCATCCGTTTTACCCTCAAACGTTGGTACCCTACTTTCGTGGCCTAACCTTGGTTGTTCTAAACCTGATCTTCTAGGACTAGAATTCTCCTTTCGGTCCTTCTCCTAATCCCTAACATATGCATCTACTTGGCCTTCATAAATACAAGTCATTCAAGCACTCAAGCAAAGAATAGATAAACGAAAACGAGAAATTGCATTCAAAGATATATCAAAAGCGGTTTTGGGATAGCCAAGGGCTAATCCCTTCTCCTAGAACAAAACGACTACTCACTCATGTGTTCGGAAGAAAACATAATCGAAGTAGAAAGTCTAAAGAACATAAAAACCAAACAAACAAAACCGAAGTCCTGATTTGATCTTCAACGCCCCTTGAATGTTTCCTCCGCAAGACTGTTCTTCTTCTCCGATTCTCTTCTACTCTCTCTCACGTATGAATTCCGAAAACTAACTCAATCTCCTCGACCCTTAGCTCCTCTCCTTCCCTTTCCTTCTTCTTTTCTTTCCTTTTCTCCTGGTTTTTCCTTTTGGCCGTTCACTCCTTTTTCCTTTTTCACAGCAACCACCGTTTTCCCTTTTTCGTGTGTTTTCCTTTCTTGATTAAGTTGGGCAACGTTTCCATTCTTTTCTCCAGCAAAATATCTCTTATTCCTCTTCTCTAACGTCGTTTTCTTATTTGTATATGTAACTAACAAGTTCCTTTTCGTGTTTAGAAAAATTTCTTTTTCTGGTTTTTGCAGGTGACGGACGCGACTCGCGAGGGCTGGAGTGCCCCGCACGGGCTCCCTTGCTGTGTTGTGTTCGCTGGAACTAGGCCCCGCACGGGCTGAGGTGTGCCCCATACAGGCTGAGGACTGCCATGATGACCCACACGTGCTAAGTTTGCTGGAGGTTGTAGCTTGCGCGGGCTAGGTGAATGCCCCACGTGGGCTGTGTTATTCCTCGCCGATTCTCGTCCCGTTTGTTCCATGATGGTCCTGGATGTTAGTACTTTGTCTCGTGTACATCCTTTAGTTCCAAAATGAACCGAATTTGCATTACAGCCTGAAAGGACACGAAAACACGAAAACGACTAAAACGGATACAAAATCATACGTAATCATCGTATCTATATCATAAACTTCTCTTTAATCGTGCGAGAAATACGTATAAAAACGAGATGATCACGACCTGGTCAAGCCTATTTATGACCTCCGCGGTCTCCTATGCCTTGTTGACCGTTCTAGCTCATGCATGTTACATCTAAACTTGTGCCTTGCGTTTGTGCTTGTATTTTCCTTGTTTTTCACCCTTTTTACTTGTATAAATAGGTATCTTTAGTTCTAGTGAAATATATAAGAGAATAATTATTCTTATTCTCTCGATCTTTTGCTCGCTCTTAGTCTTTCTATCTTGCTTCCGCTGATTCATCTTTGTTCTACAAATTCTACAATTATAATCACAAACATCTCTAACATGATGAGAGAAACATGAACAAAAACGTGACCATCATGTCGTGATAAGTTGATGTCAATTCCTGCCCATCAATTTTTTTTGTGTACCACATTTTATGATTGGTTCGACCTATTGACATTTGAAAATAATTTTCTTTAACCCAACTAAACCAAGATATTCGATCTGTTGGATGTGAAGCAAAATATCGTGGAAATTATCATCCTTTATTTTACTAGTCACATAAACGTTGTAATTTTTATGTGCTTCTATGTTTTTTGTGCTCGTGTTGTGGAAAGTGTATCCGTGAGTAAACATAATTGGCCAGCACAATACATTTCTTGCAGGACTGTTAGCCAAATCTCTCAACCACGTAGAATGTCTCTCATCGCAACCCTAAACCTATAGTATAAGAATGAAGAATTAAATATTAATTATTATGCAAAGAAATACAAGTTAAATTAATAAAACTATGCAGAGATGTATTTTTACATAATCTCTCTACTACGAGGTATAAACGAGGATATGTGCTCATTATTTCTTCATCAAATATCTTGTCATAAACACAATTAAAGAAACATTTCATTAACATATTGACTTATATTTATGTAACAAATTGAAAACTGAAATTTTTTTGTAACTTCGAAAGGTCTCTTGAAATTTTAACAAAATATATATGTGGACGTGATTATACACCTATAATGTTAGCCAATATTTCTCTGATTTCTCCATCATACGTTCAATTGGCGTAAACATCTCTAGGATTGCAAAAAATTGAGGGTTATATTAAAATAGATAGTCTATATAGTCTTCTTTAGATCTTCTCTATTTAGAATATGCAATTCGAAATATAATGTGTTGAAATATGTTATCTCTTCCAACAATACTCTATAAAAATGGATCCTACAACCACAACTTCCTTTTTTGTCATATTCTTTATATGGAAAAAAACCTTCCGAATTGATACATCCATCAGAATTGAATCAGCCCACTGAGCATTACCTCGTCTGGTAAATATATTACCAAAGGTTCCATGCATCGAAGAACGAAGGCAAAAATACCTTTTCTAAAGAGCATAATACCTCAAAGATATTTTTAATTAATAAATTCTAGTATTTTTTTAATTTCTTGAACAAATATCTCTGGGAATAAGTTAATTTTGCATAAAAGGTCGTGCACACTACGTGGTAATAACTGTGCAAACACAATTGAGATGATTCATTGTATGAAAACATGACAATCTTGACTCTACATGCCAATGAGCCTTGAACCACAATATCCACACATCGAGCGATGTTTGACGCATATCCATCGGAAAATTTAATGTCTCATTTTAACCAATATAACAATTTTATTTCCGCAATACCAAATAATCTTAGTATCGAGCTGATAAGTGCTTGGTTCTAGAATTTTCTTAGGGTGATTTGCACTTCTTCTTTCCGGTCAAGTGGTTCATCGCTCTCCCTGAGCAATTTCTTAGGTACTTTTTTTCATCTCATCTTTACACACTCGGTCTAGAGATTTGGAACTCAGGTTGAGTGATTTCTCTATTTCTCTCCCTGATGATCATTTTGTGTCGAAATCTTGCCATGTTTCTCCATAATGTGTTCCTTACCCTTTGTAGCTTGTAAGATCACAAATTGAATAATATAAGACTAAAAAGGAACTAGAAGAGATAAAAACTATCTAAAATGAAATAGAGACATACAAGTTATTATAGAGTAAAAACGTTGTGATTAATATTGATTAACAAGGTTAAGAGGCTATTAGATAAAAAAAGATAGCATTGTGAGATTTGGTAAAGGTGTTAATTATCGCAGTTACTATGATAGAAATGGTCAATTTCTAGATCCATTTGCGAAATTCCTTGAAACTAGAGGCATTTGTGCTGAATACACAATACCATATACCACTTAGCAAAATGGTGTAGCCGAAAGGCGGAATCATACATTAATGAATATGGTTAGGAGCTTGTTGATCCATAGTTCATTACAGTTGTTGTTTTGGATGCAAAAATGAAAGAAAAACATATCTAATGAATCAGGTTTCTAGAAATCAATCCCTTAAACATCTTATTAGATGTGGATAAAGAGGAAACCGAGTGTAAGACACATATACGTTTGGGGTTGGCAAGAAGAAGTAAGGGTGTTCAATCTACATGAACAAAAACTTAATTCCAAGATATTCTATGGTTTTTGATTGGCTATATAAACTAAGGAATTCATGCTTTATTGCCCTAACCTCAATACGAGGATAATGGAGACATGGAATGCAGATTCATGGATAATGGTCGAATAAGTGGTAGTGATGAAGTGGGAATCAAGATTATTCAATCAAAGTATAGGAGGATGAACCACAAGATCTTGAGGCGACTATGTAGTTTACACTATCAAACATGAATGTTTTATGGCCACACGAAAGAAACTAAGATAAACATGGGCTATCAAGAATGTAGAGAAGGTAGGGTGGCCAATTGGTCAAATCTAGTGTGGATCGTACATGGACACCGTACGATAGACAGCGTTGCCTACACGTGAATTAGCATGTAGCATGAAGCATGAACACGCTTGGTAGTAAGAAAAGATATTTTGCAAAAAGGTTGCTAGGGATTTCTTGTAAAAACATTAGCCCCACTTAGTTTGTAATTACATAATTTTTTTCGTGTGTAAGCCGAGAAAATTGATATATGGACTAAACAAACATCAAGACAGTGGTATCATTAGTTTGATGATACCATCAAATCTCATGGTTTTATTGAGAACGTCGTTGATCAACGTATCTACATGAAGGTTAGTGGGAGTAAGTACACTATTTTGGTCATATATATAGATCATATATAATTGATGCAAATAATGTGGAGACACTACAAATAAATACAAAAATACCAATGCAAATTTGTGTTGGAAAATCCTGATTTTGCATTGGAAAAAATAGTTTCAATGTTAATCTAATGCAAAATTGGCGCTAATCAGGCACCGCCAGTAAATGCTAGGCATTGGTTGCTAGAAATGAAAATGTCATTCCTACAAAAAATGGTGTTCCAAAAATATTAATATTATTTCAACAACCAAACAACTAGAGTAGACAATGGCCTTTCCATTGTTTTCGAAAAAGTTTACTTAAATTTTTGTTTCATGTGGTAATGCCAAAGTAACGTGAGTTTGCATTAGATGATACGATGCAAGTCTAGTACCGATTTAGCATTGCACTTTCCAACAAGAAGACAACGTAGTTCTTTGCATAGATATTTAGAATCCGATGACTTACATGGATTCTGTTGGGAATATTAACACAACAATAACAAGTTTTGCGTTGGGAATCTATTTTCTATTTTGAAAAAAATTCATTAAAATAAAATATATTTGAAAAAAAATTATAATCCCATAACATCGATATGTAGTGATGAAGAAGTTGACGATCCGGATATGACTACATGTGAGCCAAAATGAAACACTAATGGATGTAAAAGATTTATTGTTTATTCATGATCGATAAGCTTTGATTTGAGCATTGTGATCCGGTTTTGCTCCTCGATGTGTGTGGAATGACTCTTGACGTGTCGCAAAAGACTCACGACTTTGCCCGTCGCCATCAACATCTTATCACTTGAAGTCCTGATGATTTTAGACTACAGTAATCCTAAATCAAAGATACATCTCCAATGATTTTGCTAGATGATCTGCACAACAAAACAATATTATTACTATACAACTATCATTAAATCATAAAAAATATTAAAAATACTTGCGTCCATGTAAAGCTCGTCCAACATGGCATTTATAATCTCAGGAGGTCCCAAGCCTTCTCCTTTACTCGATCATCCCTCCCGAGATTATGTTAACTATTTCAGTTATTAAACCATGTGATCAACTTGTGATGATCCGATGAAATAATCGTACTTTCAAAACTTACGTGACATCATGTACATATGGTTCTACAAAGGAATCGCGATATTAGCCCCTTTTACACATATACCATAATTACTTGTCATTTTGTTTGTACAATGACTAAGTGTGTGAAACGTATAACCATGAGTAATTTTTGTTTGTGCTTCAATTGTAAACCTAAAATAAATATGAGTGATCATCATTACAATAGGTTTTCAATTATAAAATCACAATATATATAATCTATACTTACATAGTTTTGTAGCCATGGTGTATATGTATGTTATTTCATCAAGATGATATCATCCCTCAAATATGGATTGTTCCTTCATGCTTTGTCATAAAAAAATACTACATATGTAGAATTGGTAGAACAAAGATGAATCAACAAAAGTAAGAAAGAAGACTAAGAGCGAGCGAAAGATCGAGAAAATTAGAGAGAATAAGAATAAGTATTCTCTTATGTATTTCATTAGAACTAAAGGTACCTATTTATACAAGTAGAAAGGGTGAAAAACAAGAAAAATACAAGTTCACATGCAAGGCACAAGTTTAGATGTAACATGCATGAGCTTGAGCGGTCAACAAGGCATAGGAGACCGCAGAGGTCATAAATAGGCTTGATCAGGTCGTAGGTCGCGGGACGCTGGACGCGGGATACGGCCCGGGACGCGGAGAAGAACGAGACACGGCTCCGCAAATGGCTCAGGATCCGATGAAGAGCGGGATGCGGCTCGGGATGCGCAGGACGCGGGACACGGCTCGAGACACGATGCAGGACGCGGGACGTGGCCCGGGATGTGGAGAAGAACGAGAAGCGGCTCGAGACATGAAAAAGAGCAGGATGCGGCCTTTCTTCTTAACATTCCCCCTCAAGCTTAGGCGTTCAAAAGCAACATAAGTGAAGCCTTATTAAAACCTTTTCGGGGAAAACTCAACTGGGACAAAAAACCCAACAAAGGAAAAAGAGTACAATAGCTTATGAGCTCGAGGGACGATCATCTAAGCTTGAATGCGATGCCTTGGGATTGAAGATATCAATTAGTTCGATCCGATAATGGAGATCTTTGTAGACTTTTTCACCTGTGGCTTTGGTGAAGACATCGGCCAACTGATATGCGCTTCTTGTGTATGTGAATTCAATGACAGAAGCTTCGAGCTTCTCTCGAACAAAATGACAGTCAACTTCAATATGTTTTGTTCGTACGTGGAATACCGAATTAGATGCAATGTGAATTGCCGCCAGATTATTGCAATGAAGCATCGTGGCTTGCGAAGGTTCGAGGCCAAGATCTTCAAGGAGAGTCCGGATCCAAATGAGCTCACGTTGTATTTATCATAGCTCGGTACGCGGCCTCAGCGCTGGAACGAGGGACCACCGATTGCTTTTTGCTTCTCCAAGTGACAAGGTTCCCCCCGAAAAAAGGTACAGAACCCTGTCGTTGATTTCCGGTCTTTGCGGTCACTGGCCAAATCTGCATCACAATACCCAATTAGACTAGTGTCGTTATTTTTACGCATTAGTATACCTTTTCCTGGAGCATTCTTGATGTATCGGAGGATTCGGTCCACCATTTTCCAATGTTGTTCCTTTGGAGAATGCATATGCTGGCTGACCTGATTCACATCATAACACAAGTCAGGTCTTGTTATAGTGAGATATATTAGCTTACCGGCAAGGCGCCTATATTTTTCTATATCATAAAATGGTTCCCTCTCACGCAAGTCTTTGTATTTTTCTTCGATGGGGGTCTTGGCCGGCTGAGATCCGAGTTTACCTGTCTCATTCAAAAGGTCTAAACCATATTTTCATTGAGAAAGAAATAAAGTATCATTAGATCTAGTTACTTCAAGAAAGTAATTAAGTTCACCTAGATCTTTTATATCTAATGTGTCTTTTAGAAAACGTTTAACACTTTCTATTCCTTTATTATCATCCCCTGTTATGATAATATCATCAATATAAACTAAGAGAACGATGATACCGAAATTGTTTCGAATTATGAATATGGAATGATCAACGTCACTCCTTTTAAAACCAAACTTTCGAACAACATCATAGAGCCTAGTGTATCAAGCTCGTGTTGTTTGAGTCCATAGAGAGCTCCCTTTAGTTTGCATACAATTCCTTTTCCGGTTTGGAGGCTCGAGCGAGGTTTCATATAGATCTCTTCCTTTATTTCTCCCTGAAGGAAAGCATTTTTAACACCCATCTGGCACAAACTCCAATTAAGGTTAATAGGAATAGAAAAGATAATGCGAACAGAATGAAGTTTAGCAACATGAGCAGAATTCTCAGTATAATCTTCCCCATACTTCTAGTTATACCCTTGCGCTACAAGACGAGCCTTGTAACGTTCTACCTCACCATTACTTTTATATTTGATTTTATATACCCATTTGCTTCCAATGGGCTTCTTTTCTTTAGGAAGGGGGACAAGGTCCCATGTTTTATTCTTTTCTAAGGCTGCTAGCTCCTCAACCATGGATTCCTCCCATTCTGGCTTCCCTTCGGCTTCTCTATAGGTTTGTGGCTCGATATCCCTATCAATTTTACTAAGAAAAGCTTTATGATTAGTAGAGATAAATTCCAAAGAGATAAAATTTTGAATAGGATGTTCTGTAGGATGCTCGTTTGCCATGCCATTGAAATAGGGTGTTTGGTTGCCATGCCATTGAATAGGATTGTGAATCCATTCTAATATTGGACACCTTATTATAGTGCTTCTCTGAGGCACTATCTCATTTAGAATCCTTCCTTCAACTTCATCGACGTCCTGATCCACATTTTGGTTATGATCATGGATTTGATCTTCATTCTCATGATTTGAGGCCCAAGATTCCTCCTCATAATTTTGCTCAGAATATACATCATGGCTTTCTTGTTCTTCATTTTCTGATATTTCTTGATCATTTTGGTCTTCATGACGTTCAGGTACACTTGGCAGAGGACCTGTTTCATTGTTAGTTTTCAAAATTGAATTTACTAAGTTTCTAAGGGACAAACCTATGTCATTTGGTTCTGAGATTCCTTTAATCTCTTCCCAGCTGATTTTATCATGAAAGCTCTTGTCTTCGAGAAACATAACATCTCGAGACATTATTACATGTTGAGATTTTGGATTGAAACACTTGTAGCCTTTTTTATTTACTGAGTATCCGATGAACATGGCTTTAGTGTTCCTTAGTTCCAACTTGTTTCGCTGTGAGTCAAGAACAAGAGAGAAACACACAAAACCAAAAATTCTAAAATACTCAAGATCATGTTTTATAGAGTTTAATACCTCACAAGGTGATTTGTCCTTAAGAACCTTTGTTGGAATTCTTTTAATGATGTGATATGCGATCATGACCGCATGAGACCAAAACCTTTTAGGAACATCTTGATCGAACATAATAGTTCTCGAGACTTCCATTAGGTGTCTATTCTTCCTCTTGGCCACTCCGTTTTGTTGAGGAGTATAAGGACACGAGGTCTGGTGTGTAATGCCTTGTTCTTCAAGGTACCTGCGAAACTGAAGACTAGTATACTCTCCACCATTGTCAGTCCTTAGACATTTTACTTTACCATCATATTGAGTTAAAACATGCTTATGAAACTTCACAAATACATCATAATCACTACTTTTAGACGAGAAAGTATAAAGCCCTGTATATTTTGATTTCTCATCAATGAAGGTTACATAATATTTCTTTTGATCATGAGAAACACATGGAGTTGTCCAAACATCTGAATGAATCAGCTCAAAACCGTTTTTACAAATCAAAACAGAGTTTGGAAATACTTGTTTTACGTGATTCCCTAAGATGCAAGCTTCACACGTTTCATGTTTATCTTTAAGATCGGGAAAACTGATACTAAGAACTTTACTATGAGGGTGTCCAAGTCTTGCATGCCACTTAGAAACTTTATTAAAATTTGATTTTGATAGAAACACGGACTCTGGATCACAATACATAGACTCGAGAACATAAAGACCGTTGAGGAGCTTTCCTTTGCCGATTACTTGTTTGCTTTCAACATCCTGTATCCAAAAAGAGTTAGAATCGAAACAAATATGACAATTAAGGTCTTTTGCAAGCTTTTGTATAGAGATAAGATTATTAGAAAATTTTGGAACGAAGAGAGCCCTTGTATCATGACCGAGAGCATAAGCTTCCGGTTCCTTTAATTGGAATACTCTCCCCATTCGCAATAGAAACAGAGCCCCAATAAGGTTTTATATCTTTAAGCAAGTCATGAGTTTTAATCATATGATTTGTAGCTCCAGAATCTATTAATATATGGTTTTGAAAAGCAGAGAAATCAGAGAAACTTTACCTCCTTCTTCATCAGCTTTGTTTTTTATTCCCTGCCAAAATCATTTGGACAAACCCCTCGAGGTCTGCCTTGGAGACAAACTCAGACTCAGAGGCATATTAGCCTTACCTTGATTGTTATGGCTTCTGCTCTTCCAATGAGGGTGAAGAATCCAACAACGATCCTTTGTATGACCTTTCTTTTTGCAATACTCACAAGAGAATTGCTTTTTGAAAGGATTGATCGTAGTGGCTTTTCCAGAGGTACTTTTGGAGACATTAGCTTCCTCGATCATTCCTTTAAAGAGACGGTTTCCCCCTTCATCCCTTTTAATCATCATACAAACTTTGTTAAACGACAAAAAAATGTTTTGGCGAAGTATATGATGATAAGGTCGTTGTATTTGTCGTCGAGGGAGAATAAAAGGCTAAAGACTTGATCCTGATTTGCTCTTTGAGCAATTTCCACAGGGTCCGCAGTATGGGGCTTAAAGTTTCTAGTTCTGACCATAATTCTTTAAAATCACTCAAAGCCTGGTTAAAAGGCTTTCCCTCTTGCCTTAGATAATTAAGGCCTTTCTTTATCTCATACATAAGGCTAATATTGGATTCATTACCAAAAACTTGTTTCAGCTCGTCCCAAAGCTCCTTAGGAGACTCTATGTGCCTACGAAGTATATGAGATTCGAGGGAATTTTGTAAAATAACCAAGGCAGTGAGTTTATTTTGTTCCCATTTTTCTGATCCGGTACTTGAATTTACCGGTTTAACATCTGATTCTATCACAAAACCCCAAAGACCTCGCATACCAAGATTGGCCTTAGCAATCTTCGTCCAAATAGAATAATTGTTTCCATTGAACGAGATTGAGATGCTTTTGGTAGAGTCCATGACGATAAATTTGAGTAAACAAAGGGAAACAAAATAACAAAGAGAGATAAATTTTTTTACCGAATAACATCTTTTGAAAGACAATAGAATTCAAACGAAAAAAAATCGATTAAAAAATTTTCCGAGACTCGATCACCGCCCTGATACCATGTAGAATTGGTAGAACAAAGATGAATCAGCGGAAGCAAGAAAGAAAGACTGAGAGCGAGTGAAAGATCAAGATAATTAGAGAGAATAAGAATAAGTATTCTCTTATGTATTTCATTAGAACTAAAGGTACCTATTTATACAAGTAAAAAGGGTGAAAAACAAGAAAAATACAAGTTCACATCAAGGCACAAGTTTAGATGTAACATGCATGAACTGAGTGGTCAACAAGGCATAGGAGACCACGGAGGTCATAAATAGGCTTGACCAGGTCGTAGGTCGCGGGACGCAGGACGCGGGACGCGGCTCAAGACGCGATGCAGAACGCGGGACGCGGCCCGAGACGTGGAGAAGAACGAGACGTGGCTCGGGATGCGAAGAAGAGCGGGACGCGGCTCGGGACGTGCAGGATGCGGGATGCGGCTCGAATCGCGATGCAGGATGCGAGACGCGGAGAAAAACGAGACACGACTCGGGACACGACTCGGGACGCAAAAAAGAACGAGATGCAGCATTTCTTCTTAACAACATATATGTAAATACACTTATAAGTGAAACAAGTTTGTACTTTACAATGATATATATTATATAATATATGAAACAAAGTTACCTTTCATATTTATGAAACTCTTCAAAATTAAATAAAATGTAAGAATGTGCATGATGATTCTTTTGATCGGTATGCAATATTTTCGTAAAGATTTTGTTCAGTTGTCCAAATTCATTAAACATATCGGGAATATCAATACAATTTCACCGCATTCAAACATATGATTTTATTCTTGTTTTCCTATATTTTCTTGGAATTTATTGCTATGCAAGGGTCAAAATAGTAGTTCATGAAGTGTGTAATCTATTTTTTTATTTATTGCTTCACAATTGATTTATCATGTCTAGTTTTGTTTTTCACTTATCTTGTGAGATTAAAAAAGAAACATTCAAATGGATAATGACGTGGGATTAGCTTTGGAACTGGAGTTCAATGTAAAATTAGGCTAGCTATCACCTGTTTTTTGGTATTGCAATGCTACACGGAAGTAAGTACAAAAATTTCAACATGAAAACATGATTATAATATAAATTATTTTTTAATAAAACACAAGATCCTAGAAAGATTTAGAGGTGTCAATGGGTTAGGTTGTACCCAACTCATTAAAATAAGATGGGTTTTTAGGATAATTGAGTTGGATTTAATTCGATCCATTTAATAACGTGTTATATAGATCGAATTAAACAGGTTAAATGGGTTAAACAAGTTTATTTATATAAATAATATTTTGTATATATATTTTTATCATTTAATATTATATAAATATATATATACACATTAGATATTATAATTTCAATATTCAAAATAATAATTTATAAAAATAAATAGCTAAAATGATAATTAATGAAAATAAAATCTATAAAATAAAATTCTTGATATATATTAAAAACATATGATATAATCGTCAATTTTTCATCCGAATATATAAATAGCTAAAACAATAATTCCTGAAAATAAAATTTTTAACAAATTCTAATAAAAAGATGTCTGATATAATCATCAAATCTTGATCATTTTTCTCGTCGTCCTTGACTTAACATCACCATCATCGATAACATCAACTTCATCGGCACAACTATCGTCACCTATCATTTATAAACATATTAAAAATAGAATATATTTTAATTAAAATAAAAAATTCTAATATAGGTCTTACTGTTTTCTGAAAGTTCATATCGAATCAACCAATTTCGTGTACAAATCAATGCCTCGAAATTAGAAGAACGAATGTGGCTTCTATACTTGCTTAATAAACGAGAACCGATGCCAAATGATGATTCTGATGTCACAGCTGTGATTGGAATGCTAAGTATATCACAAGTCATCCGAGCTAAGTCTCCATAGCGATTTTTATGGCTTTCCCAAAACTGTTAAACATCGATATCATCAAATTCGTTCATTTCTAACCTTTTGTCTTCCAAATATATTTGCAAAGCATTTCGCCTCTCTTGCATAGCTTTACTTTTCTCATACTCTTTGAAAGCCTATATTTAAAAAATTTTAATCAAATTATATAATTACAACAAAAAAATAAAGGCAAAACTTACATTTAAAGCCGTCAAGTTTCTTCCTTTTCCTTTGGAGACACACCAACTTGGACTTGTAGGTCCTCGTGAAGAACTTGGAGCCATTTATTTACTTTTATATTGATCGAAAGAAGCACCAACTTTTTCTTCACAAGATCGATTTCTTCTCTGGAAGTGGTTGGATCAATTTCATTGTAAGCAAATTCCAACAATTCTAACTTCATCCTTGGATCTAAAACCGCTCCTAATGCAAGAGTCATACTGTATTCTTCCCAATATTTATCAAATTTTTACTTCATGTTGTTGGCCATAACTTTTATCATCTCATCTCCGCTATTCTTCTTATAATCTTTCGGCAGACACTCTATTCTCCAAACTTGAAAGAAATACAAGTTGAAAGTCGGATATTTAGAACCAAAAATTAAGTTTGTAATCTCATAAAACGGTTCCAAAAATTCACAAATCTTTCTTTCTCTCTCCCACTCTTCGATTGATGGACAATGTTTATAATTTCTATCAAGCAACTGCATATTGTTAAATGCATGTTCATGTTCTATAGCAACTTTGAGCATCAAATAAGTGGAATTCCATCTAGTAGAGACATCCAATCGCAAACCTATTCCACTTTGAATATCAACTTGCTGACAACATTCCTCAAACATTTTTATCTTTCCTTCCGACCATTTCACATATTTTATACTTTCTCTAATCTTATGTAAAGTAGAATCGAAGACTTTAAACCCTTCTTGCACGATCAAATTCACAATATGTGCATAACATCTCACGTGGAAAAACACACCATTGCATAACAAACCATTCTGTAAAGAAAGTCAATCCCTTAATATATTTCACATACTATCATTAGCCGATTCATTATCAAGTGTGAGAGAAAATATTTTTTTCTCTATCCCCAATCTTTTAAAATCTCAAAAACCTTATTGGCCTACTACTACAAAAAATAGGCATTTTCCAACAGACAAATCCGTTGGAAAATGCCTTAAATCTGTTGCAAAAGGCGTTTCCCAACGGACGACAACGGATCCGAGCCCATTGGGAAACGATCGTTGCAAATCGGGATTCGTTGCAATTCGCAACAGAGTTGCAACGGATAATATCCGTTGCAATTTTGCAACGGGTGGGCCAACGGACGACGCCGTTGAAAATTTGTAACGGAGGACCGTTGAAACATATTGTAATGGATGTCCGTTACAACTTAGCAACGGAAGCCCGTTACAACTTAGCAACGGAAGCCCGTTGCAATGTTGTAATAGATGCCCATTACAAAACGACAACAGATGCCCGTTGAAACATGGTAACGGATGTCCGTTGCCATCCAGGAGGGAAAAATGAGCGGGATTTTCAAATTTCCAACGGACATCCGTTGGAAACTGGCGAGAAAGAGCTACGGACGGCCGTTGCAAATTGGCGAGAAAGGGCAACGGACGTCCGTCACCAATTGGTGGGAAAAGTCGCCAACGAATGCCCGTTAGAAATTGCAACGGGCATCCGTTGGAATGTTGGTTAATAAAATAAAAATAATAAAAATAATTTTTTAAATAAAAAGTTTTAAATTTACGTCACAGGTCGTCGGGAGTCGAACCGTAAGCTTGTGATTGCTGTATAATATTCTACGTCACAGGTCTCACGTACGCTCGAGGATCGATGAGTTCGGGTTCGTCGACCTCTTCCCCAACAACCGGCTTCTTCTTTGCGTGGGTTTCCAATACCAACTCAAGAAGAGTCGGTTCTCTTCCTATCCGTTGCATATGTAATATAAAATAAACTTAATTAGATAAATATTTAAAAAACAAAAAACGTAAGTAATAATAAATTTTATCAAATCATGGGTTCTCTTTGGGAATGATTTTGATCCCGAAGTATGGCGATGCGGATCATCTCCGGGAACCTTCTCGCCGTAACGACATTTTTTGGCCTTCTTGCTCTTGGCCTTGAAGTCTGGGGACTCCCAATGCTGAATCATTTGATTGAAGATCGTGTCCTTTGCCCATGTCGGTCTTTGATTTCTGTTGTTGTAGTTGTGTTTCGCGTTGTTCATCATAAGGCGCATCCGAATTTGCATATCGCGCACTCATGCTGCGTAGATGCGCGTTGTATCCTTTCTCCGCCATCTGAATGCGTGCTGCAAAATAATTTATAAATTGTTAGTTTTATAACATATATATAACTAATAATATTAAATGGAATGTAATTTAAAAGTTACGATAAATATGTATCACCATCGCTGGCGCACGACTTCTGGCGTAACTTGCCAGGAATAATATAATTGGTCCAGTAAGGACCCTTGGATGATGTTGTTATTCGTTTGTCTGATCACATCATGCATGTCAAACCTGCAATATCAAATTTAAAAGTTAGATATTATTTATAACTTACAGTAATATAAATGCAAATAATGATTTTTTACCATATCGTCCCGGCAGAACGGTCGGGATCGATAATAGGAATGTCAGAACACCCATCAAAATCATCGATCAAGGCATCGATATCTACCATATCGTCCTCTTCATCAAATATCGGCGGTGCCATATGGACTAAAACCATCCGTGCACATGCAAAGATACCATCCGATGGATGTTGCGTTATACCTTTGGCCGTTGAGTGTTCTGCGTGCCATCTCATTGTCGCAGTGGTCTTTTCGATTCATATAACCTTCTTAACCTGTTTGCTACAGGCATATACAACATTTTCTTGTATGGTACATATTTACGTGAAGATGGTTTTTAGGCCGAAATCTGCTTGCACCGCAAAACTTGCATTCCAACAAGTCTTTATCATTTCCCTAAAACAACATGCAACTGTTTCTACAAACATCAATTTTCTCATGTGGCATTCCCAAATCTTTTAACACATTCTTTGTTTCGTAGTATGTCTCAGGAGCT
>CM071860.1:36971280-37001337 GCA_036759665.1 Gynandropsis gynandra
GTAGTCTGTTTTAATACTCATCAATCTTGAAGATAAAGATAAGCGAGACTGACCTTCATGACAACCTTCATATATAGGTTGTTTCGCCGAATCCAATAGGTTTAAGAATCAACGTGCATCGATGTTCGGCATCTCTTCATGCATTTGTTCATTAACAACTCCAGAAAAAGCATCTGACACCATTTCCACATATGGATTGGTCGTTGGTGCTTCATAAATAACTTATTCATTTCTTTCTACTTGTGCATCTTGCACACTATCTCTAACACCGCAATTTTCGCCATGAAAAAACCAAATTTCGTAATTTACAACGAAATCCACCTTATAAAGATGTTTGCAAACAATTTCTTGATTTCGATATTTCATGTTTTTATAATCTTTTGCATGGACATAACATTTTCTCGCGTTCTTGACGCAAAGGTTGCATCGATGCAAAACTCATGAATTGCTCCAATCTGTGTAAGAATTCTTGCGTAATCTCTTCGGTTATAGGATCTTTTCTTCTATACATCCACTCTCTCGATCTATATATATCTCGATTTGAAGAAGATGACAATTTGTTGAAAATATGTTTGTTATTAATGGTTTGATGCAATCTTTGGTGTTGATCTAAATAGTGAACTTTCTAACGGACATCTGTTGGAACATGCAACGGATGCCCGTTGCAGGTTCACGTGAATTTATTTAAACCGGTGAACCTCGGAATTAACACTTTCAACGGGCATCCGTTGCCAATTGTAACGGGCATCCGTTGCCAATTGTAACGGGCATCCGTTGCAATTTCCAACGGATGCCCTTTGAAAAACTTTTCCAACGGATTTGTACCCGTTGAAAGTGCTTACAAATCCGTAACATTACGTTATTTTTGCATATTACAATATTTAAGGTTTTAAGAATGATGATTTTGATGATGTAATTGAAACTGATTTCATGTTGAACTCAAACGGTGAGCAAAAACCGAAACAACGCGAAATATATAATAAAAAATTAATTTCAAACTTTTATTTCCTTACATTACTTTTTCTTTTAAACTACAATTTCATTTATATCTCTTTCAATCACGCTATTAGGAAAAGTGTTGAACTCGACTTGGATCCTCTCGGCCGGCTACCTCCGTCCCCAAAACCAACATCTTTGTGTCAATTATCGAATAAAAAAATACCCTCATAAACTGTCTCACCATCAGGAATCCTTTACCGGTTCCCGGTGGTGAGATAATTTATGAAAGTCGTTTTGGATTCAACAATGGATACAAAGGTGCTTATTATTGATGGTTTGATGCAATCTTTGGTTTCGATATAAATAGTAAAATTTCCAACGGACATCCGTTGACAATTGCAACGGATGCTCGTAGCACGACCACGAGAATTTATTTCGACCAGTGCACCTCGAGATTAAATATATCAACAGGCATCCGTTGCAATTGATACGGGCATCTGTTACAATTTGCAATGGATGACCGTTGAAAACTTTTTTCCCGACTTCTAACGGGCTTCCGACGGAAACTTCCAACGAATTGTGTCCATTACCAATCCGTTAAAAATGCGACGGATTGCAACGGATGGGGCAACGAAATACATCTGTTGAAACTCCGTTAAAATTTGTAATGGGTTGTAACGGATTCGCGCTCGTTAAAAGTATTCACACATCCGTTACAATCCGTTGCTAATTCTTTCCAACGGACGGATCCGTTGCCCCGTCCGTTCGAAACAATGAGTTTTTTTTTGTAGTGTATTCAATTACAGAATGCGGGGGAGACAAAGCACTAAACGATAATATGTTATTGTTTAATGACCAAGAATAATCATTATAATGTGCAGTTACGCAAATATAACCTTCCACAACTATGGATCTCCACACATCAGCACTTAAACAAATCCTACTAGAAACATTAGCTATCTCAGCTTTTAGCTTCTTTTTCGTACTTTGATGTAATCTAAGTACATTAGCTACGAGAGTGTTTCTAGAAATCAATTTGAAATCTGGATTCATATACTTAAGTAGTTGCCTAATTGTCTTATACTCCACAAAGGAAAATGGAAGTTCATGCTCTATGACAGCCATAGCTAAAAAGTTTAGAATCATCAATTGCTCAATCGTTTTAGCTATTACCATTCCTTCACGAGTGAACATTTCTGTCAATTCAGAAAATTTGGCAGACGTTCCTTTGCATACCAACAAATGACGAAGGAGCGTAGATGTTCCATTTCTAGTAACATTATCTGGATAATCCTTTTTACAATAATTGCAAGTAATTCTATTTCCAAAGGTTGAAAAATGATCCCATACACGTGAAGAACATCGTCGTTTTCATTTACTTACTTGATCATTTGCTTCCATAAACTCACTCGGTAATGATGACGCCTCATTGGTACTTTCTCCGCTCCTCATTGCTAACGATGATCACACTGTAAAACAAATATCAATGAACAAGCAAAATAACATGTATTATTCTTGATACATTTCCAGATTATCAGTTACTGCAAAAGGCTGAAGAAATCAAGGACCCATTACAGATATAATAACAGAGCTTAACTACGGTGAAAAGCCTATAATCTGTTTTGATCCAATAATCATTTCTTTCATAAAAAAACTATTGTAAGGGGAAAAACGATGAATGAAGCAAGGAATCCACCAACAATTTTAACTCTTTGAATTAATCTATTACTAGAAGACTTCCATGAGCGAGCTTCGTATGAATACATTTATCAAAGTATATTTCAATGTAACCCATTGTTGTAGAAGTTTATGAAAAATGATTAAACTATATGCTAAAAGAACCCGAGTTCTTCTTCAATTCTCTGTATTATCATTGTAAATATACAGATAAACACGATGAAGTTCAATAGAATGTAAAGGAACATTAAGATTTCTAGATCATGTATATTGATCGTGGCTTAGCGGCGGCACAACATGGTCCACCGAAAAAACATTGTGATTCATGAGACAAAGGAAGAAGAAGAGAACTTACCAGCAATGACGAACGGCAACAACAGAATACAGAGTAGGAGGCGCGGGTCCAAAGTGAGAAGAGGGGAGCTCGACGACGGAGCGAACCACCAAAGCGAACGACCGGAGCGAGCAAGCAAACCACTAGAGCGAGCGAACCACCAGACAAAGAGTTAAACGGAATAGCTAGCCACCATGAAAGAAGAGAGCGAAGAGTTTGCCGTGAAAGAAGAGGCCGAAGGGTTCGACGACCAGAGAAGGAGCTCGACGACAAAGCGAACCACCACAGCGAGCGATCAGAGCGAGCGAGCGACCGGAGCGAGCAAACCACCGGACAGAGACTTAAACGGAATATTAGCCACCGTGAAAGAAGAGTGAAAGTTTCAATCGGAAGGGTTCACTGATAAACGGGCTTAACGGGTTAAATGGGTATAACCGATTAAAATGAATGTAAATGTGTTTTAAACCAATTAAGCCCATATAAATTTATATCCACTTGTTCAAAACCCATTTCTATTTTAAATGGGTTGGGTTGGGTTAACCCACTAAACCCAACCCAATTTGACATCTCTAGAGAGATTTAGGATGAAATATTTCTCACATGGATAACTTCAGTTTAGAAAAATGAAAAAGTTCAGTAGTATGCAATGTCCTAAGGATGAGTTGGAACATAGATAAATGGAAAATATTCTCTGTGCATCAATGATTGGGAGACATGTAAACGACCAGATATCAACTTTGTTGTTGGGATGTTAGGTGGGTAGCAGAATAATCATGAAATAGATCACTAAAAAGTTACGAAGAAAGTTCTAAGGTATTTGACTGGCACCAAGAATCACATGCTTACATTTATGTGATCCCGCAATCTCAAAGTTATAGAGTATTTAGATTCGGACTTGGTTGGATGTGTTGATACTAGAAAATTAACTTTTGAATTTATGTTTCTATAACAGGAGGGGATGTATCATATAAAAATAAAAAGCAACTTGTCGTAGTTTTCTTTGAGGTTACACTTCATTCATTATGATTGTGGAGCTCTGACACCAAATAGAGAATGTTAGAATATTTTATGTGCAGTGCACGTAATATTTGGGCATATAAACTGTTATGTAAAGTTAAATAGTTTAATTGTAAGTTTTCATTATTGGACTAAAAGTATATAGACTAATACAAAGTCGTACACTAAAATTATAAGTTTTCATTATTAAATTAAAGCCATATGCTCTTCAGTTTAAAGTCGGACACTTCAAGGATAAGTTTCATTACATACAAATGGAATTTAATGTAAAGTCATATACCTTGATGGTAAGTTTCCATTAAATAATTAAATATTCCATGGTGTTTCAATGATTAAAAGACTACATCTCTATGGCCAAGGGTCTCTAAAGAATCATCAAATATTTTACAATAAATGTTACGGTGTAAAGAAAGAAACAAATTATTTTTGTTTCACGAAGTTCTACCAACATTGAATAAAGATTCAGGTAAATTCCTAAATCTATGATTATAGTGTTTGTTACATGTTTCATATTGAACCTAATTCAAATATACATTTCATAATTGTGAATATGTGACTGTAATTAAATTTTTAACTGTACAAATAATTTAAAAAAATCTAAATACATGATATTAAAATGAAGAACTATTTTAGAAAAAACTCTATATTATTTATGTAACAGTATTTAAGGTGGAATAAAACATCTAAGACATAGATTTAAAATAAATTTTTGCAAAAAAAAGAATGGTTTATAATATTTATTAACATTAATAAAAAATTAACTAAAGAAAATAAAAGTATAAAAGAAGAGATACGAAAAAAATTATTTTCATTCATAATTAATTCATTATATTGATATTAATAATGTTCAAGTGTGTCTTCAAATATTACCTAGCGTGTTTATTTGTAAATTTATAAAAGAAACATAAAGATAGATAAATTGTAATTTTATTGAATTAGAGAAACTCATATACTAGTTTTAAATTTTGTTAATTGATCATTTCAAAATGTAATAATTTCAGTTATTACGACATAATATTGTTCAATGAAAATCTCTTAATCATATATACAAATAAGATTCGTTCAAATTTTTATTAGAAAAAATTTTAAGGTACAACTTCTAAGTAAAGGAAAGAGTACATACTCTTAATGATATGCAATTGAAAAGTTGATCATACCATTTTTACTATATGATTAATTGCATATTTCTACTACGTTTTGGATTGTTTTAGTCTCTTTAGTTCCTTTTTTCGCTTTATTTTTTATTTTATGATCTTGTAGGCAATAGGGAGTAAGGAGTATATTATGGAGAAACGTGAACAACTTTCAACACAAAACGAGCATCAAACACTGAAATAAAGGAAGCGTTCGACCCGAGCACAAAATTTCCCGGTCGAACATGTTAAACTTAAATGCTCAAAATTTCCAGAGGAAACTCTCAAGCATAGCAATTAATCACTTGGTCGGTACAAAACACCGATTTCATTCCAAAGGATTCGCTTGATCTGAACAAAGAACCACTCGCTCGAGTGTTCGGCCAAACGAAGAATTTCACACCAGTATGCTCACTTAACCCGAGTGTGATTTGACTTGATCGAGTGATCCACTTGAAAATGTCAAAGTTGGCTCTAATTGGCATGGGAAACTCACGGAAAAACCAACGAATTAGCCCCAGCAGAACCCAACTCAACCGAGCGGTTTACCGAATTCAATATATAATTCAAATTTTAATTGTTTATGTGCTAGAAAGCTTTCCTATAAATTGGAGGACGAAATTAAACATACACAAGGACATTGGGACATAAAATACATAAGAAACCAAGTGAAGATATTTTAGAATCGTGCGGAAGAATGAAGAAGTTATGCGGAATTCATCGAATCGAACTACCTGTGAAGTTGAGTATAAGGTGAGGTCATGGCGACAACTGATCGAGAGATTAACTGACCTCTCCTAAACCCTCTCTATTTACTTGTATATCATTTTAGTTTTTTCTAAGATGTAGATCCATAGGTTTGATACGTGTTTTAGGCTATGGGGTTTATGTATGTGAACTCATTGTACTTAATGATCGGATTTGTTGTCTTTGCTTTCACGATTGGATGCATTTTTTTCTTTTGATTCTTGATTGGGAACCATGAATTGATTGTCAAATGGTTTATTTGATATGGAGTGTTCAGATTAGACTAGATCGTATGCATTAGATAGTCGTGAATGATCATATCTAGAGGTATGTTAATAGGTTATGGATGATGATATTGGATAACAATGCATTCAACATGTAAAATCATTAGATGGAGATATTAATGATCGAAACATTTGATAGGGTTTGGAATTTGAGAGAACTTTAATCTATTAATAACACGTTCAGTACGTAGGTCATTAGATGACGACATCAATAACTGATATATTGGAATAAGATCTAGACTGTGAGAGTATGTAGATCCATTTAAGATTATTACATTCCCCTATATGAATAAGAATACATTTTTTGAAACCTTTAACGAATTCATATACATGAAAATAATTCCGAAGCATAGAAGAATTGTCTCAGTTGTACACAATTTTTTATGTAATTTATTTTCCTTGTGTATACATGCAAATACACCTTTTCCGATTTTCATGACTATAATTTTCTTAAAATCATGAGTTTTAATCCTACTAGTCCTTCTGTGTAATTCTAGTACTACATGGTTTGTATCCTTGTAGAATTTCTAGTCTAAGTCTAAGTAGTAAAATTTGATTATACCTAAACAATACATGAAGTTTTTATCTCATAAAGTGCTTTACCAAAAAAGTCCAACGGAACAAACTTGGTGAAAGAAAAAAGAAACCAATTCATGTCATATTTCTGCCTAAAAAAATCATTCATTTATGGTTTTATTTTTATTTCTTGAATCACGATTTCTTTTGAAATTTAGGAAGGTAGAGTTAATATAGTGAACAAATCTTTTTGATTGTCATTCATATTCATACAATGTGTTTACATTAATCTCAGGAAATTTTATCATTCGTTATCTTATATGGATAACTATTTCTTGACTTATGGCTTAATTTGTATGATATCATAAAGACATATATCCATATAAATAAATTAAACATGATTTTAGAGGATACAATAATAAATATGATATACATAAGGATGTGCATATTGCTCTCAAGATCCCCAAACCCTAAAACCAGACTCAAACTAATGAGAACCTGGACATGGTTCCACCACGGATTATACAAGGGTTGATAACGACGACCGATGTAAGGAGCTAAAGAATTCATGCACTCAAATAGATGTAGTAGGACAACCATTGATGGAAAACTACAAGGTTCACCCTACAAACAAAAAAGGACGACAAACGTAAGAAGCTGGAGGAGCTAAAGGTGTTCGACCCAAACAATGATTTGCTCGACTCCAGTGAGCTCGTTTGATAGGAGATGGCCGATGCGGTCAACCCAAATAGAGGTTTGCTTACCCGAATGAATCCTCAAAATCCATAGATCATGAAGAAGGTTGGACCGCTCGACCCGAGAACGGTAGGCCTTGACCGAGCATTGAAGTCAACCGAGCGTACTTAAGGTTATGTAAAATTAGGTTTTAAGACTTAACATGCATTTAACTGAGCAGTTACACTACTTAACCGAGAGTTTTTGCTGGGTTTAATTAAGCTGTCTTAATTTATTTAGTTTTATTTTTATTTGGTCCTTATACCACTTAACTGAAGTTTTGATTAATAAAGATTGTCTTTTTCTTTCTAATCCTAGAGATTTAGATATCAAACTCTTGAAGAGATTCTGGGTTGTTCACTGACTTATCAGCACTAGATCACAAGTGTTATGGCATCGTTTGTTGAGTCTGAGATTCTTTAGTTGGATTGTAATCAGTGTTTAGGATATCCTTCCTTTGGAAATGCAGTTTTTAGGTTCTACTGTTGGGTTGCTAGTGGGTTTCATCGTAATTTCATCCACCTAATGAAATAACATCGATCTAGGATCATATCAGAATATATCCCGAAAATTACAATACTCACGGGTTTTGGTTCTAAAATGACTAGATTTGCAAGTTCAGGGTTGAATATTGATTTTCAATAATACAGAAACAAGTATCCATTGGTACGTGAAATTTTATAAATTTACCATTTTACCCTTATAAAATAAACCCAAAAAAATCTTACATGTCCAAAATCACCTCCTCCCCTCACCCCACCACCACACCATTATCGTCGTTGTCGCACGCCATCATATTTTCTCCTCTTTTTCTATCGGTCTTCTCCATCATTCTCGCACGTCATCAAGTTTCACACATGTCATTCCTTTTCGTGCACGTCGTTTGCCTTCGTTCCCACTGTTCTTGCACATTGGTTGCCTTCCTTCTCATCGTTCACTGTAATTTTCTTTGTTTTTTTTGCCATGTACCTTCTATTTTTACAGAAGTGTGTATTTAGGATTGTATTTGTTTATCGAAGGACAGAGTATGTAGTGGCTCTTTGTTAGGGGAGGACAATTTTAAATGTGGATATGATTAGCCTACAATCAAGAAACAAATCCAACGAAGTGGAACATATCGTTGAGACAGAGGATCATATACCAAACAAAACTTAAATTCTGATGCTTGGAGACATTTTAAAAGAACAAAATAAGGTTTGATAGCTACATTCATTCATTGGTGTACATTAACTTAATATAGGTGGTTAGGTGAAAGATCCATTTTAAAGTTATTTGACACCAAAATTAGTTGAATCTCTTATTTGTCTTCAAGATTAGATTCCAAAGGATTATGAGCCACAAACACTCGAATTTTTATTAGATGACATTTACAAATTCGAATATGATATGATATTCATATATTCTTTTGCATTTATGAGTATTTTTGACATTTGATTTTATGGTTTTCTTATACTCTTTTGTTTTAAATTCTAAATTATTCGACTTTGGTGATTAATGGTGGAGGTTCTGCATACATTGATAAAAGATACTTTTCAGAATGAAAGTTTTTTTAAAAAATCTTAGAGACTTGTATTTGTGCATTAAGTTTAAATATTCTTACAATTTGAATATTTGTAGTTCTGTTTTTATGATTTGAATATGCTTTTATGATTTTTAAGACGTGTTTATGCTTTCACGATTTTAAGAGTTCCAATCATGTTTTATGTTTTTTAGTGTATTGTTGAATATGAAGTTGAAAGTTTTGATTTTTTTTTTTTGGATCGGATACTTGTGGATTCTCAAAATTGGTTGCGGATTTTGCTGGTACTCAAAATTAAGGTATCCACTTTTTGCGAATACGAGTTTGGATAAAAAAAATATGTTATATGTGAGGGACAAATTTGGATTAGGATAATGTCGTTCTGGCATATATTTGTGGATGCTCACCCTATGTTGTCTCGATTATCTGTGTACTATTTTAACTTTTTGGATTTGGTACATAGATGTATGTAATATATTGCTAAATAAATTTGTATAATTACTAGGATACGAGAATCCTTGGTAAAGTTAAAAAAATCTTCATAACCATCAAAAAATCATTTTGTTATAAAAAAACATATATTATAAATTTTGACCTTTAATAATTGGTATATGATTATATGATATCCATTTTCATCGTTATAAAAATAAAATTTATTTAAGTTCTTAAATAATATTTCCATAAATTATCATAGTATGCTTCATGCACTAATATTACAAAACATATGATAATACATTGTGTGATTACAAAACATGTTATAATACTTTGTGTGAGCATTCATGATACATACTTCAATTATTTCGTTTACTATAAAAATTTTAATACAATTGTTTACTTTTTTCTGGTCAGAAAATGTGAAATTAATTGATACTATGAACTTCAAATTAAACTTTATCTGCTCTATGTTTTACATTTTTAAGGATTATTCATAAAAGTGATTATTTCCAACTTTATAAATATATCTGCTAATACTAAAAATACTATAAATTAAGGGACTCAATAAATATTTGGCCAACAGTTCATATATCAACACAAATTTATCCCAGAATATTGTGATTTAACTTCTTTTTATAATGAAAAACAAATTAATTTGTATTGTGTGTTAAATAAATAAACAAATATTATAAATTCTAATGGATTGTGATATGAACAGATTAATGATGTGAGATGGTCGAATCGATCATACTATGTAAACTTTTTGTAAACTTTTGATTTACATAATAAATAAATTTCTCATTTACTATGTTATAATTATTTTATAATTTATATAAAATTCAGATAATTTTGAAACACACTTCTACATATATATTAATCTTCTTTTTCATTTTCACATTAAGTATTTCTCAACTATGAATTTCAAATCATTAATCATTGTGAGTTTCCCTATTTGAGAGCATACAAAATAAATTTGACATTTAATTCACATGTAATCCATACATAAAAAAATATTAAATTAGTCATAATTTAAAATTTGCACTCATACGATATTCTCAATTATGTATGTTTTCATTCATCATGACAATTAGTACTTCAGAAACTCTTTTAAAATTCTTATTATAATCAAATAATCTTAACATAAAATTAAACTTTTTCTCTTTAGATTTTGTTAAATTTGTACTTCTTATTTTATCAAAATTTAATACATTAAAAATTTTGAAAATTTATATGGGAAGTATAAGAAATATTAATTTGAAAAATTAAAAATTAAAAAATAATAAAATAAATCACGTAAAATTTTAATAATCTTTAGTCATTGATGAATATATACATCTTAAAGATATTGCATTATTACTTTGGATAATCATCATTTCTATGTTTGGGATTAATAACAAAATTTTATCACATCTAAATTCAAATTCAATGAGAACAATTATAAGTAATGCAATTTTTCCTCAATACACCAAGGAAACGTCAGTCTAGATACAAAAAATTTATGTATGGAAAAGATTTCCTTCCCACTTAAAAAGATTTTGATAAGATTTCGTTAAGAACGAGGGACGAAACTTTCCTTTCCCATTTCCTCTAGTTTGTTTTTGAGAATCTAAAAATTGATATACATATTACAATTTTAATATAATAGTAAATTAAAAAACAAAAAAAAATCATAAAAAATTTCCACGAAGAAAGGCAGAGCTAGAGTTTGTCAACTTCTTCTTCTTGTCCTCGTCGACGCTTTCCTTGAAGATGCAATATCAGAGAACTATAAGGCAAAACTGAGAAAGGATACACTTGAAGTTCTAATTTTAATCCAACGACAATACCGTTAAACCAAGTAACCATCTCGACGTAGTTTGAACCTAAAAGGCCCATTTCTTAAAATATTTATTAAAGTCTATTAGGGCATGAGTTTTCTATTATATTTGATTGAAATTTCCATTATATTGTGATTATGCACATTTGTCACTCTTTTTGATATTTTACAGTGTGATTTCCATCTTGTGATATTTCCATTATAGATATTTATCCTTTATTTTTATATTTTTTTAGTTGTGTTATATATTTTTGTAGATTCGGAACATTCGCAAGACATTTGGAAATATAAGAGTAGAAAATCAAGCATTTTGGAAAATATCTTAACATTAAAAGGAAAAGGCGGTTGCATATCCAAACCATTCTCTCCATCATATTCATGCGCCGAAAATATCTAAAGGAAGATAGGAGAGTGAGCAAAAAGTTTTATGAGTGTTTAGTGATTGTAACACAAGCCTTAAACAATAAAAGTTTTGAGGCTTATATGTGAGTGATTCGAATGAAAGTCAGTTGGAAATCGAGAATAATTGTAAGAATAATTATAGACGGTTCACACAAGGGGTTGTGTAGCACTTTGCTTAGATTTGAATTCAGGACGGGTTTTGTACTTAGAGGGAGTATTTGAGTCATGTAGTCCAGGTATACTCACAAAAAAATGCGTTATATATTATTGAAGTTTGAATAAAGAGCCGTTTTAAGTGGTGTGTTGTGTGAGCACCTTGAAAAATCGTTGTTTGTCTACTCTCTAAACATTCAATTTTTATCAAAAGCTTACAACGAATAAAATAAGTTAACCTCACACATCTTTGATAGATCCAGAAGGAGAGATGGATACAACACGAGATATCAACATGTATTGACAAACCGTAATGCTACACGCATCCAATTATGGGTGTTGTCAAGTTAAAAAGGAAGGAAAGATTTGTGGAATCAATGAAGACGCATGGGGAGGTATCACGTATGGGTGAAATCTTCCAATGGTGATCGATGTACATGAAAAAAAGAATGAGAAGTCACTCGAACAATCAACGTCGGTCGAAAAGAGAATCTCCACTTACAATGCAAAAACATTGACCGTCATCTTTTCTTCATTTGATATGGATTAATTCAAGCAAATATAAGGATTTGAATATGCTAAATAGGCTTGAAAAACATTCAAGACAATACATGAAGATACTTAAAGTGTGAAGAGAACAAGACTATATATTCTTGAGAACTAATTTGAGAATTTAAAGGCATTAACTGAAGACTCGCTATGTTTGAAAATGAGGAACATGTGCTTGAACAATCATACGAAGATAAGAAATTCGTAATTAACATTTGCTACTCAAAAAGTCACAGTTAATGTGGCTTTCAACACTTATACAACAAGCATCAAGGAGATTGTGGAAGTTCTTTTGGCATATGAAATGGAGCTATAATTGAGACAAGGGACCACCAGAAAAGAAACCAATCAAGGAAAAGCTCTACTAGCCGTTTGAAAAGGATCTAGAACTGACGAAGTAGCGAAGATATGTTTCTCTTGGAAAAAGGTTAAACAAGTTTCGGAAGAAGTCTTAGGTATACCTCAAATCTGCTAAGGTATACCGAGAGGATGAAGGAAATTAGGAATACAATTCCATGTAAAGAAAATTAAGACTAGAGCCAATTATGAGCTTTGCATTATATTATTTTTGTCCATTAAATGTATATATAGGTAAGATAATTTTATTTTACAATATGATACAAATGATAAATGAAAATACAAATAAAATAAAAATAATTACAAGAAGAAAATACTAAATATACATAATTTCCATACTATAAAATGAAACTCTCTTATTCCATAAGGAGTGGACGTCAAAAGGAAAGTTGAAAAAGAAATTCTTGTGTACTTTTCTTGGTGGGAGACGCACAAGAGGAAAATAAACCCTCTAAGCGAAGTACATTGTTTAAAAGGAGAATGATTCAAATACTCTAAGTGTAATAGGGTGTTTAACATTCTCCCTCAAATTGGAAACGGTATAAACGCCATTAGGAGATGTCTCATTAAAACCTTACCAAGTAAAATCCTGTTGGACAAAACCTTGGTGAATAAAAAGGATTACACTCATGATTCATGTGTTTGAGGAGATCGTTCAAGCTTGCAGTTTCAATGGAGAATTGCAAGGCCAATACATTGATGCAAGTCTAAACATATCTGATCGCTTTTAGCTTTAGTGAAGACATCTACCAGTTGATACGTAGTTGGGGTGCATATAGTGGTGATTATGCCATCTTGAATTTTTCCTCAAATGAAGTGGCAATTCACCGCTATGTGTTTGGTCCGTTAATGGAAGATGGGTTGGCTGAAATATAAAGGGTTGCTTGATTGTCACAATGAAGAACCATGGCTCTATACTAAGCTTCTACACTCAATCTAGCCATGACACTTTGCTTCTTGATCTTCCATGTAACCATGTTGCCTCCTACAAACATGGTTACATGGAAGAGCTCTGCACTTGATCATCCTCGTCTCGACTCCAATATACATCGTAGTAGACTATGATGTCGAGGTTGTTGTTGCACTTCATATGAATTCCTTTGTCTGGTAATAATTTGATGAAATCATCTGCTCCACAATGTTCTATTCACGTTGATTTAGAGCATGCATATATTTTCTAACCTATTTCGCAGCAAAGTAGATATCAGATCGCGTAATTGTAAGATATATTTGTTAAGAAGAAAGGCCGCGTCCCGCTCTTCTCAGCGTCCCGCTCCCTCCTCCACGTCTCGAGCCACATCCCAAGCTGCATCCCTCTTCTCCGCGCGTCCCGAGCTACGTCCCGCTCTTCTCCGTGTCCCGCTCCTCTCTGTGTCTCGAGTTGCATCTCAAGCCGTGTCTTGCTCCTCTTCGTATCCCTCGCTTTTCTCTGCGTCTCGAGCCGCGTCCCGCGTCCTGCGACCTGTTCAAGCCTATTTAAGATCTCTGTGGTCTCCTATGCCTTGTTGATCGCTCCAGCTCATGCATGTTACATCTAAACTTGTGCCTTGCATGTGTATTTCTTTTTTCCTTGTTTTTCACCCTTTCTACTTGTATAAATATGTACCTTTTGTTCTAATGAAATACATAAGAGAATACTTATTCTTATTATCTTGATATTTCGCTCGCTCTTAGTCTTTCTATATTGCTTCCGCTGATTCATCTTTGTTCTATAAATTCTATGTGGTATCAGAGCGGTGATAGAATCTCTGAAAATGTTTTGATCGAATTTGTTTCTTTTAAAATCTATTCTCTTTCAAAAGTTTGTTCCGGACAATTTTTTTAATCTCTCTTTGTTTTTATTTCCCTTTATTTGCTCGGATCTCTTGTCATGGACTCGACCAAAAGCATTTCAATCTCGTTCAATGGAAACAATTATTCATTTGGAAAACAATTGCTAAGGCCAATCTTGGCATGCGAGGTCTTTGGGGTTTTGTGACAAGATCGGATGTGAAACCAGTAGATTCAAGTGCCGCATCAGAAAAATGGGAACAAAATAAACTCAATGCCTTGGTTGTTCAAAAAATTCCCTCGAATCTCATATACTTCGTACATATGGGCACATAGAGTCTCCTAAGGAGCTTTTGGACGAGCTGAAACAAGTTTTTGGCAATGAATCTAATCTTAGCCGTGTGTATGAAGTAAAGAAAGACCTTAATAATCTAAGGCAAGAGGGAAGGCCTTTTAGCCAGGCTTTGGGGGATTTTAAGGAATTATGGTATGAACTTGATTCTCTAAGGCCTCATACTGTGGATCCTGTGGAAATTGCTTTAAGAGTGAACCATGATGAGGTCTTTTATCTTTTATTCTCCCTCGACGACAAATAAAACGACCTTATTCATCACATACTTCGTCAAAACGAGTACCCCTCGTTTGACGAATTTTGTACGATGATTAAAAGGGAGGAAGGGGGAAACCGTCTCTTTAAAAAAATGACCGAGGATGCTAATGTCTCTAAAAGCACCTCTGGGCAAGCCACTTCTATCAAGCCTTTCAAAGAACAGTTCTCTTGTGAGCATTGCAAAAACAAAGGTCACACAAAGGATCGTTGTTGGATCCTTCACCCACATTTGAAGAACAAAAGCTGTGACAGTCAAGATAATGCTAATATGGACTTTGAGTCCGAGTTTCTCACTAAGGTAGACCTCGAAGAGTTTTTCCAAATTATTATGTCAGGAAATCAAACAAAAAAAAGTAGTTAAAGTGGGAGGTAATGTTACCTCTGCTCTCTCTATTTTTCGAAACCATATTATAATAGATTCTGGAGCTACAAATCATATGATAAAAAATCATGACTTGCTTAAAGATATAAAACCTCATAGTGGCTCTGTTTCTATCGGGAATGGGGAGAGTGTTCCAGTTAAAGGAACAGGGAAGCTTAAGCTTCTCGGTCATGATACAAGGGCTCTCTTTGTTCCAAAGCATAATCTTATTCTTATTTATGTCCAAAAGCTTGAAAAGACCTTAATTGCTATGTTTGTTTCGATTAAAAGACCTTAATTGCTATGTTTGTTTCGATTTTAACTCATTCTGGATGCAGGATATTAAAAGCAAACAAGTAATTAGTAAGGAAAGCTCCTCAAAAGTCTTTATGTTCTTGAGTCTATGTATTGTGATCCTGAGTCCGTGTTTCTATCAAATTCAAATATTGATAAAGTTTTCTATATGGAATGCGAGACTTGGACACCCTCATACCAAAGTTCTAAGTATCATTTTTCCTGATCTTAAAGATAAACATGAAGCATGTGAAGCTTGCATCTTAGGAAAGCACGTAAAACAAGTTTTTTCAAACTCTGTTTCGGTTTATAAAAACTGTTTTGAACTAATCCATTCTGATGTTTTGAAAATTCCATGTGTTTCTCGTGATCAAAAGAAATATTTTGTGATCTTCATTGATGAAAAATCAAAGTTTACATGTTTTAACTCTCTCTTCTAAGAGTTGTGTTTATGATGTGGTTGTAAAGTTTCATTAGAATGTTTTAACTGAATATGATGCTAAAATAAAATGTCTAAGGATTGACAATGGTGGAAAGTATAGTAGTCTTCAATTTTGCAGGTACCTTGAAGAACAAGGCATAACACACCAAACCTCGTGTCCCTATACTCCGCAACAAAACGGAGTTGCCGAGAGGAAGAACATGCACCTAATGGAAGTCTCAAGAACTATCATGTTCGATCGAGATGTTCCTAAAAGGTTTTGGTCCGATGAAATCATGACCGCATGTCACATCATTAAAAGAATTCCTACAAAGGTTCTAAAAGACAACTCATCTTATGAGGTATTAAACTCTACAAAACCTGATATTGAGTATTTTAGAACTTTCGGTTGTGTGTGTTTCGTTCTTGTTCCTGACTCACAGCGAAACAAATTGGAACCAAGGAGGACTAAAGCCATTTTCATCGGATACTCAATAAATCAAAAAGGATACAAGTGTTTCGATCCAAAATCTAAACATGTAATAGTGTCTCGAGATGTTATGTTTCTCGAAGACAAGAGCTTTCATGATAAAATCAGCTACGGAGAGATTAAAGGAATCTCAGAACCAAATGATATAGGTTTACCCCTTAGAAACTTCGTAAATTCAATTTCGTAAACTAACAACGAAAAACGTCCTCTGCCAAGTGTTCCTGAACGTCATGACGACCAAAATGATCAAGAAATATTAGAAAATGAAGAACAAGAAAGCCATGATGTATATTCTGAGCAAAATCATGAGGAGGAAACTCGGGCCTCAAATCATGAGAATGAAGATCAAAGCCATGATCATAACAAAATTGAGGATCAGGACGTCGATGAAGTTGAAGGAAGGATTCTAAATGAGATAATGCATCGGATAAGCACTAGAATAAGACGACCAATCTCGGATTGGATTCACAATCCTATTCAATGGCGTGACAACCAAAAATCCTATTTCAATGGCGTGGCAACCGAACATCCTATTCAAAATTTTGTCTCTTTGGAATTTATCTCTACTGATCATAGAGTTTTTCTTAGTAAATTGACAGGGATATCGAGCCACAAACCTATAGAGAAGCCGAAGGGAAGCCGAAATGGGAGGAATCCATGGCTGAGGAGCTAGCAGCTTTAGAAAAGAATAAAACATCGGACCTTGTCCCCTTCCTAAAGAAAAGAAGCCCATTGGAAGCAAATGGGTATACAAAATCAAATATAAAAGTAATGGTGAGGTAGAACGTTACAAGTTTCTCCTTGTAACGCAAGGGTATAATCAGAAGTATGGGAAAGATTATACTGAGACTTTTGCTCCTGTTACTAAACTTCGTTCTGTTCGCATTATCTTTTCTATTGCTATTGACCTTAATTGGAGTTTTTGGCAGATGGATGTTAAAAATGCTTTCCTTCAGGGGGAAATAAAGCAAGAGATCTATATGAAACCTCCCCCGGGCCTCCAAAGTGAATAAGGAATTTTATGCAAACTAAAGGGAGCTCTCTATGGACTCAAATAGTCCCCACGAGCTTAGTACACTAGGCTCTATGTTGTTGTTCGAAAGTATGGTTTTAAGAGGAGTGAGGCTGATAATTCCATGTTCATCATTCGAAACAATTCTAGTATCATCGTTCTCTTAGTTAATGTTGATGATATTATCATAACAGGTGATGATAATAAAGGAATAGAAAGTGTTAAACGTTTTCTAAAAGACACATTTGATATAAAGGATCTAGTTGAACTTAAGTACTTTCTTGGAATTGAAGTAACTAGATCTAATGATATTTTATTTCTTTATCAACGAAAATATGCTTTAGACCTTTTGAATGAAACATGTAAAGTCGGATCTAATCTAGCCAAGACCCCTATAAAAGAAAAATACAAAGACTTGCGTGAGGGGGAACCATTTCATGATATAGAACAATACAGGTGCCTTGTCCGTAAGCTAATATATCTCATGATAACAAGACCTGACTTGTGTTATGCTGTGAATCAGGTCAGCCAGCATATGCAGGCTCCAAGGAACAACATTGGAAAATGGTGGACCGAATCCTCAGATACATCAAGAATGCTCCAGGAAAAGATATACTAATGAGTAAAAACAACGACACTAGTCTAATTGGGTATTGTGATGCAGATTGAGCCGGTGACTGAAAAGACCGGAAATCAAAGACGGGGTTTTGTACCTTTTTCGGGGGGAACCTTGTCACTTGGAGAAGCAAAAAGCAATCGTGGTCTCTCGTTCTAGCGCTGAGGCCGAGTACCGAGCTATGGCAAATACAACATGTGAGCTCATTTGGATCCGAGCTCTCCTCAAAGATCCTGGCCTCGAACCTTCGCAGGCCACAGTGCTTCATTGCGAAAATCAGGCGGCAATACACATTGCATCCAACTCAGTGTTCTACGAACGAACAAAACATATTGAAGTTGATTGTCATTTTGTCCGAGAGAAGTTCGAAGATGGCGTCATTAAATTCATATAGACAAGAAGCTCGGATCAGTTGGCCGATGTCTTCACCAAAGCCTTAAGTCAAAACAACTGTAAAGATCTCCATTATCGGATCAGCCTCATTGATATTTTCAGTCCCAAGGCATCGCATTCAAGCTTAGTCGATCGTCCCTCGAGCTCATAAGCTATTGCACTCTTTTTCCTTTATCGGGTGTTTTTGTCCCAATTGGGTTTTCCCCGAAACGGTTTTAATGAGGCTTCACTTATGTTGTTGTTGAACGCCTAAGCTTGAGGGGAATGTTAAGACGAAAGGTTGTGTCTCGCTCTTCTCCGTGTCCCTAGTCGCATCCCACTCCCTTCTTTGCGTCTCGAGCCACGTCCCGAGCTGAGTCCCTCTCTTCTCTGCATCTCGAGTTGCATCCCGCTCCTCTTTGCGTCCCGCATCCTGTGACCTGGTCAAGCCTATTTATGACCTATATGGCCTCCTATGCCTTGTTGACCGCTCCAACTCATTCATGTTACATCTAAACTCTTGCCTTGCATGTGTACTTGTATTTTCCTTGTTTTTCATCCTTTCTACTTGTATAAATAGGTACCTTTAGTTCTAATAAAATGCATAAAAGAATACTTATTCTTGTTCTCTCTAATTCTCTCGATCTTTCGCTCGCTCTTAGTCTTTCTATATTGCTTACGTTGATTCATCTTTGTTCTAAAAATTCTACAATATAACTTACATACGATTTAACGATATTGTTCTGCATCCTTCAAGGGTTACCCCCAAAGATGATCTTTGAACTTTGCATCAATGGATGTCATGGAAATTTAGCTCCTAGTTTAATTGTGTCACTTAAAAAATCAATGCATATTTTCTTTGAGAGAAAAATAGTCCATCATTAACACGAAAAACTTCAATACCTAAGAAATATTTTATCTCTCCTAAGTCCTTGATATCAAAATTTGTTTTAAAGTATGTTTTTGTGTTTTCAATTCCTTTATCATCATTTCTCATACTAATAATATCATCTACATAAACTAATATGACAATAGTTCCTAACTCCCACTGAAATTGAAAACAACGATTGATCAGCTTCACATTAATGATAACTAATTTTTAGTATAGCATTATTAAGAGTTTGAATCCAGGCACATGGATATTGTCCCAACTCATAAATCACTTTCTTCAGTCGACAGTCAGGTTAGGTATATCCTAGAGGAGGCTTCATTAAGATTTCTTCCTCTAGATCACCTTGTAGGAATAAATTCTTGACATCTAGTTGTCATATAATCTATTTAAGGTTAGTAGCAACTAACAGTAGAATACATACCACGTGTAGCTTTGTTATTGGTCGAATGTTTACGTGTAGTCTTCTCCGTATGATTGTGTGAAGCCTCTTGCAACTAATCTAGATTTTTAGCGCTCAACCTCACCATTGCTATGAAATGACCTTATATATCCACTTGGAGCCGACTACCTTCTTTCCTTTAAGGAGTTCAACTAAATCCCATGTATTGTTCATTTCAAGAGCTTTGATTTCCTCCTTCGTAGATTGTTGTCATGCTAGGATTGATCGAGCTTCCTCATATGCAGTGGGTTACTGAATGTTATCAATTTGAATCGAAAAGATTTAATGTTCATTAGGTAGATTAGTCCAATCACAAAATTATTGAATAGGATGAGTAATGAGTACGAGGATGAGATTTTAACCAATCACTCAGTTTGAGTCCATTTTTTGGTGGATCACAATGCTCGATCTTTACTGCTTCCTCAGGTTCTTCTTCTCTTTATTTTTTTTTCATCCTCTCTTGATTTGCTGGTAGTTTGATTTCCTCAAGTGGGGATTTAAATCTTGTTGTGCTCTGAGCGTGCCGCGATTTTCAACTTGAAGTTGATTTACAATAACCTCAAGGAACTAGACACATCATGTGAGTGGATCATATTCTCAAGTTCAGTCTAATTATTTTGTAAATAAAAGCTTTGAGATTCATCGAATTTAAATTCCCTTGGTACATGTACCCTACGAGTGTCAGGATGATAATATTTGAAACCTTTTTGTGTGGATGAGTAGCCGACGAAGATACAATTGATGCTTTTGGGCTCGAGTATGTTTCGTAAGCACTACAAGAAAAATAGGATTTCGGGACTGCATTTGCGGACTGAGTCAGTCGTCCCTAAATTTAGGGACGGATTAGGGACGATTTAAGGACAGAATAATAAATCCGTCTCTAATCCGTCTGCAAATTTGCAGACAGCAAAGTAGTCCCTAAGTCATCCGTAATTCGGGACGGATTCGGGACCACTTTCAAGGGCGTCCGCAATTTGCGGACCGATTCACCACCAGTCTGCAATTTACGGACGGCTGCAGACGGTTTAGGGACGACGTAGTCGTCTGTCCGGAAATTGTGGACGGATCCACAACCTGATCCGCAAATTCCGAACATATTCGAGACGGTTCGTCGCGAAATAATTATCTCTGTCCGCAATCTATCCAGAATCGGTCTTAAAATTTTCTATTTAATCTCTCCTCTTCTACCTGTTTCTCACACACAAATCTCATATATTTCTCTTCATATCTTGTTATCGTTTCTGATTATAATGACATCATCGTCGAAATCGAATATTTTCGTTTCGAGACAGTGGATGTATAGAAGAATTAATCCGGAAACTCAAAGTGTATCGAAGGAGTTTGTAGAAGGCCTTACACAGTTTATGACGGTGGTGACAAATCAACAAGTTTATAGAGAAAACGGTAAGTTGGTTTTTCCATGCGTAAAATGCAAAAATGAAAAATTCGTTAATGAGAAAACCGTTTCGAACCATCTCTAGAGGGTTTACTCCAAATTATTTTATTTGGTTATCTCATGGAGAGAATTTTGCACCACGACCCAGTAATGTTGTGGAAAATTTTAGTAGGGGTATCGTAAATCATGAAATGTCTCAGACTTTTCAAGATGTAGAAAACTCTTATGTAAAAATGGTGCAAAATGCATTCGTCGAAAGAAACGAAGATGAAAATATTGAAGATGATCGGAATGAAGAAGCAAAAACTTGTTTTGAAATGTTAGAAAGTGCTAGGCATTCACTTTATGATGGTTGTAGAAGTGGTCTATCACGGTTGTCTTTATCTGCACGGTTGATGAATTTGAAGACAGAAAACAATCTTTCTCAGAATTGCATGGATTCTATATCGCAATTAGTAAGAGATTATTTGCCCGAAGATAATACTGCAGTCGAGTCATATTATGAAACAAAGAAGATGATGAGATCATTGGGTTTATTGTCGTATCAAAAGATTGATGTTTTCCAGGACAACTGTATGATTTTCTGGAAAGAAACTTCGGATTTTATCAATTGTCGATTTTATGGAAAAGATCGATTTTATTTGACAAGAAATGGAAAATCGGTTCAGTTTCGTCGTATGTGGTATTTACCAATTACAGACATGATAAAAAGATTGTATCAATCGTAGAAGACTGCACGCGACATGAGATGGCATGCCAAGCATTCAAGTCCTGACGGAGAAATGTGTCATCCCTCAGATGGTGAGGCGTAGAAACACTTTAACAAGGTATATCCTGATTTTGCAATTGAGAGTCGAAACATTTATTTAGGCCTTTGCACTGATGGTTTTAATCCATTCGGGATGTCTAGGAGAAATTATTCGTTGTGGCAAGTTATTATGACACCGTATAATTGACCACAAGATATGTGCATGAAGCGTGAGTTTTTGTTCTTAACAATATTGATTCCCGGGCCTAATCATCCGAAAAGAAGTTTGGATATATTTCTTTAACCACTGATTGAAGTTGAAAGAATTATGGAAGGGAGTTCCAGCGTACGACGTTTCGAGACGACAAAATTTTATATCACGAGGTGCTCTTATATGGACAATAAGTGATTTTCCAGGTTATGGTATGCTATCTGGATGGACAACGCATGGTCGATTGGCTTGTCCATATTGCATGGAGGAAACAGACGCTTTTCAGTTGAAGTATGGATGAAAGACGAGTTGGTTTGATTTTCATCGCCGTTTTCTTCCTCCTGATGATACACTACGACGCAACAAGAGGAATTTTAAAAGGAATATTAATGTGCAGAAGTCTCCTCCTCCAGTTTTGACCGGCGAAGAGATATTATATGAACTACTTCTTGCTCTGGGTATTCCTAAGAGTACAGATTGCGGAGGAAACAATCATCCGAGAATTGATGGTCACGGAATTACCCATAATTGGTACAAGAAGAGCACATTTTGGGATCTGCCGTATTGGAAAAATCTGAAGCTTTGCCGCAATCTTGATGTCATGCACATAGAGAAAAAATTTTTCGATAATATCATCAATACGGTAATGAATGTCACAGGAAAAAAAAAAGATAACATTAAATCACGGAAGGATCTCGCACAGTATTGCTCACGGAAGTAGTTACATATAAGTGGAGATGGTAAAGCTCCAGTTCCGATATTCAGATTGTCTAATGAGGAAAAATATAAATTGTTGAATTGGTTGAAGGAAGACGTGAAATTTCCTGATGGTTATGCATCTAATATCGGAAGGTGCATCGATATTCATGGAGGAAAGTTATCAGGGATGAAAAGTCATGATTGTCATATATTCATGCAACGACTACTTCCCATATGTTTTTCTGAATTGATGGACAAGCATGCACACGAAGCAATTGGAGGTAACATGATTATTTTATATAGTATATAATTAGTGATTAATAATTTATAGAAATATTAATTGTAAAATAAACTAATTAATATACTTGAATTTTCAGGTATTGGCATATTTTTTCGAGATTTATGTGCGAGAAACTTAAGCGTAGATGTGGTTCGTAGACTTAAAAGTAACATAGTTACAGTACTATGCAATTTGGAGAAGATTTTTCCACCATCATTCTTTGATGTTATGGAGCATCTGACAGTTCATCTACCACACGAAGCTGCAATAGGAGGTCCAGTTCAATTTCGTTGGATGTATCCATTCGAGCGATTTATGTTCCATTTGAAGAAAAAAAGCCAAACAAAAAGCTCGTCCAGAGGGTTAAATTGTGGAACAATACGTGAATGAGGAGATATCGTTCTTTACTTCTTACTACTTTGATCCACATGTTCAAACGCTAAGTAGAAATCCAGACAGATGTTTTGATGGTGGTGTGGCATTTTCATATCCAGTACTAGATGTTCCAGATATATTTTGCGGACTTGGTCGAACAGCTGGTAAGGCGAAAGAGATATGGCTATCACAACGAGATCTACACATCGCACATATGTATGTTTTACTTAACTGTGAATATCTACGACCTTTTGAAAGGTAACATCCTATAAATATATAGATTCAATTGCGTATGCGTATTTTATTTGTAATATTAACATATGTTTCTCACATTTTTCAGGATGTTCGATGATGTATTAAAGAATATATATATGAATATTGATGAATCTCAACTCCAAGAATTTAAAGAAAGAGATTTCTCCACATGGATAAGACAATATGTAAGTAAATGATATATATATATATTATTGTTAAAAGAACATATTTATATCGATGATTGTTTCATTTAATGCAGATTGAAATTGGCAATCACCCGTTATGGCTACGCGATCTTGTTAAAAGACTAACTCTAAAAGTTACGAGTTGACCAATGTATTTTACACGTGGTTACAACTTTCATACTTACAAGCACGGAAAACTGAAGTCAACTATGAACTATGGTGTATGTGTGAAAGGTGAAAGCTATTGTGAATCGACCGACGAACCAGATTTTTATGGGATTTTGAAAGACATTTTGCAATTGGAATATCCAGGTATTAATACTAATAATCCAAAAAAAATTCCTTTAGATACCACGTATGATATTTTCGAATATGTTGACTTATATTTGCCATTTTTTGTAGGTTACGTTGGTTTAAGAGTGATGTTATTCCAATGTGATTGGTTCGATCCAATAAACGGTCGCGAACAAGAATAAACAAATTAGGTGTCGTAGAAATTAATTCTACAAGAAGATATGCAAAATACAAGCCTTTTATTTTTGTGTCACAAGCCGATCAAGTTTGCTATGTTTCCTATCCATATATCAGACGATCTTCAGGTTGGCGTTTCGCAATGAAGATACTTCCAATGGGTAAATTTATCGAGAACACAGAAGAACAACAATTGGCCATGCAACAACAAACCGCCGAGATTAATGCTATTGATGAAGATACAATTGAAGCATTGGCACATGGTCGAAGAAATTGAAGATGAAGTGATAGAAGGAATCGAAGAAGATGAAGAATTTGAATCAAATTCAGAATCACAAGAATCGACAGAAGAATTATGTGACTCTGAATCAAATTTAGACGTTTAAAGATTTTGAGTTTGTCTCGAAGTTAGAGAAGATATCCCCTAGAAGCCTTGTCGTAGGTGTTGGCAAGGATTTTCCACGCCTCAAGCGATGACGTAGCCCGAGCAATGAGAGGCTGAAGTGAAACAGAGAGGGCTCCAAACAGAGCCGAGAACAAAAGACGGTCTTGCTGCCGCCAAGGGAGAAATTTTGGATTATCAATGAGTACGCCTTCACGGGTGATCTTAGCGGGAGGAAAAACAAAGTCTACCTCGATGAAGCATTGCAGATTGTGGCCTTCAAGAAGGGTACGAACTTGAACATTCCAAATAAGGTAGTTTGAGGATGAATGCTTTGTGATATTCGTCATATTGACGGAAAGAATAGACTTTTGAGGATGCTGAGAATCAAAGATGATCGCTGCATCAGGAGGCGCATGGAAGAGGAGCTATGAGCACTAGTCATGGATAGGTAATTGGAACCAAAGGAATTGTAGCCGGAACCGAAGAAATAGTCGCCGCAAAAGGAGATTATGGGAAGCGGCGCTGGAAAAAAAGTTGTGTCATTAGACAAATTGCAGCTCTGATACCATAAAGGAGGTTTAATTACTTTGTTAATCATATATAGGGATATTTATACAAGAGGTAATAAAAACCTAAGAGTATTTACAGAATGACACTAATAACCTTTACACAATAATCCAACTTTATATATATATATATATATATATAACTTCAAATTATTTTTTTTAATAATTATTTTGTTAAAATTTAAGATTTTACAGAATTTTATTTCAAATAAATATATAAATATTTTTGTTTTTTTTTATTTATTAATTTACTAATTTTGTATTTATTTACCTGTATAATAATTAAAATATCCTCTAAGTTTAATTAATATAAATGTTTTATGTTTCTTTAATATATTAATATTACTAATATATATAATTCATTTAAAATAATTTTTAATGGTAATTAATTTTTTAATGGTAATTAATGTAGAATAAAAAACAAAAAAAAAATTGATAATGTGAAGGTTGAGAGAAAACAATGCATGAGAAACGTCCAAATTATTCAATTTTTTATATATTAATTTATTTTTGATATTTTAATATTATAAAATTACAAATTTGTGGATAGAACAACAAATGATATCAGATTTGTTTTTTTCATCGGATCACATTTCCTCCAAAAAAATGATGGAAATTATCAAAACCTTCTAAACAAAATTCCAAAGGATCGTAAAATAAATGTCTAAACAATATATTCAGTATATCGACAAAACGAACATAATCATATTTTGTGTTCATTGATAATGTATGTGCATTTTGTAGGTTCAAACTAATTCATTTAAATTATTAGTTTCTAACAGATATGGTTTTCATAAATAATATATTTTGAACTAGTTATTAATAAAGCAAATATTTTCAGTAACCCATCGTTAAAAACGTTTTAAACATACTAGATATCATTTGTCTAGTCTAATTCATGATATGAACGGTAAAAAGTGTAACTAACCTAAGATTCAATAAGCATTCTTTCTTATAGGAATTCTGGTTTTATTTTAAATAATAATGATAATGAAAGAATGGTAGTTCTGAAATTTTAAAAACAAAGTATATAGAGAGAAATTATAACTCAGATTGTCTATTTTAAATGAAAATTTAAATATTGATTATTTTATATAACTTTTATATGGGAGAACTTCAAAAATACCCTTGTAGGGCTAAAGTGCTTCAAAAATACCATTGGCTGAAAAAAAAGTTTCAACTTCAAATCTACCCTATTATCCTTGTCGACAATTTTTCTCTCTCCTCTAGAGCACCTCTATTTCTCTCTCCTGTGGCGCGAAAAATACTGTTCCCCCACACCACAACAGATTCGGCGAGAGTAGCTTGAAATTGGCATCAGATTCGCTACCAATAGGTTGAAATCGTTTGTTGTCAACAAAAAAGCTTGCAATTAAGCACGTTCCGCAGAAAAACCAGGTATGTTAGTGAGTTTTCCGTGTTTCTCTTGTGTTTATTGCAATTGAAAACGAGGAGTCTAAACGAGTCATATTTATTGCAATGTCAAAGGTGACAGAGTGGGTCACAGAGTCGTACGGTCGCACTGGGTCACAGAGTCTCATCGAGGGGTCAAAGGGATCAAAGGTCGTCGCAGGGGTCCAAGGGTAAAGGGGTCGCAAAGGGTCCGGTCGCACTGGGTCACAGAGTCTTATCGAGGGGTCAAAGGGATCAAAGGTCGTCGCAGGGGTCCAAGGGTAAATGGGTCGAAAAAGGTCAAAGGGTCGCAGGGGTCCAAGGGTAAATGGGTCGCAAAGGGTCAAAGGGTCGCAGGGGTCCAAGGATCAGATGGGAAAGGGGTCGCAAAGGGTTCAAAAGGTCGCATGGGTCCAAGGGTCGCATGGGAAAGGGGTCGCAAAGGGTTCAAAGGGTCGTAGAGATAAAGGGGTCGCAGGGGTCCAAGGGTCGCAGAGGTAAAAGGGTCGCAGGGGTCCAAGAGTCGCAGGGGTCCAATGGTCGCATAGGAAAGGGGTCGTAAAGGGTTGAAAGGGTCGCAGAGGTAAAGGGGTCGCAGGGGTCCAAGGGTCACAGGGGTCCAAGGGTCGCAGAGGTAAAAGGGTCGCAGGGGTCCAAGAGTCGCAGGGGTCCAATGGTCGCATAGGAAAGGGGTCGTAAAGGGTTGAAAGGGTCGCAGAGGTAAAGGGGTCGCAGGGGTCCAAGGGTCACAGGGGTCCAAGGGTCGCAGAGGTAAAGGGGTCACAAGGGTCCAAGGATCGCATGGGAAAGGGGTCGTAAAGGGTTGAAAGGGTCGTTGGTCGCAAAGGGGTACAAGGGTCGCAGAGGGGTCAAAGGGTCGCACGGTCGCACTGGGTCACATAGTCTCATTGAGTCGCACGGTCGCTGTGGGTCACAGAATTTACCCCTCTTTTGATGTTTTTGTTACAGGTGTAATGGATACGGTGGATGAGAAAATCACACTGATTTACTTTTTTTATGATGGTAAATGGGAAAAAACCCAAATGGAGAATCTGAATGGTTGGTAGAGTTTAGGAAAACCATAGAGTATTTTTCTTATGTCCTCCGGTTAGTCTGACATACTAGCAACTGATTGATGAGTTACGCGCAGAGATGATGGTGGGAAATAATACAACGAAGTTGAAGTTAAGCTATTTGCCCAATATTTTTGCAAATAGGAAGCCGACATATATGATGAATGACAAACATCTTATTTGTTATCTGTTCGATCACATAAGAGGAATTCGACCACTGCTGTATGTGGAGATAGAATTGGCAAGTGTGAATTGTGAAATCGAAATCGAGAGGGAAATTGAGCCTATAATTCCTACTTTTGGAAGCATTGCTAAAGAAGGTGAGGATCGATGTGTTGTAGATTATGATGATTGTGTTATTGTAGATCCAGATAACAAAAGTAGAGTTGAGAGTAATCTAGAGACAATAGATATTTTGGATTCGGATGATTCTGATAGTGAACATACAAGCGGGTTAAGAGAAGATGATGGGTGTGCCATGAATGTGGTAGTTGATGGAGTTGTTTGTAGCAGTAATAAAGTTGATTATGATGTGCCAACAGAGCATAAGTATGGAGATGGTGAGAACAACTCGCAAATGGAAGTTCACAATAGCGAAAATAATATCTTCGAGTTCGAAGATGGATTAGATCTTAAAATTAGGCAAGAGTTTGATAGCAAGAAGGATGTACAGGCATTTGTAAGGAAGGGTTCAATCGAAGCTTCGTTTAGATATACAACATTGAGATCTGATACGAAGCTGTGGGAAGTACGATGCAAGTTTGCCGGAAATGGTTGTAAATGGAAATTACGCGTGATAGCAATCCCGAATTCCAAACGGTTTAGTGTGAGAACACACCATCCCATTCATAACTGTTCACCTGTATCTAAACGGACCGAAGCTACAAAGGGTACAACGCAAATGGTTAAGGATTATTTGAAAGAGGAATTTGCTGGAAATTATAAAACACCTCCAGCAAAAGAATTGATGGCTCGTGTAAAAGCAAAATATGGTGTCAATGTATCGTATTTGATGGCATTAAGAGGCAAATGCGGTGCTCAAAAGGATATTCGTGGTCATGACTTTGAACATTATAGGAGGCTTCCAGGGTGGTTGCACATGTTTATAAAAGGAAATCCCGGATCTGTCGCAGATCTTCAGTAGACATTGATGGGAAAAGCTTCAAATACCTTTTTATGGCTGTCGGAGCGGCTATAAATGGATGGAAATACATGTGTAAAGTGGTTGGTGTGGATGCGACATTTCTGACAAGAGTGTACAATGGAGCATTGATTATGACGACCACGCAAGATGGTGAACATCACCAATATCCTCTTGCATGGGGAATAGTCGACAGAGAGAAGGACGAATCATGGACGTGGTTTATGTCAAGATTGAAATAGGTGATACCGGACGGACGTGATGTCGTTATGATATCTGATCGCCATAAAAGCTCGATCAAAGCAGTCAAACAAGTGTATAAAGAAGCTGATCATGGTTTTTGTGCGCGTCATATATCGCAAAATATAAAGAGCTACGTTAATAAAGGCCATGGTAGAAAGACTTCAAAGGGTGATACTGTGGCGGAAATGTTCTTCAAATATGCAGCAGCATACACGGAGAACGAATTTGAAGTGCTATTGAATGATTTGAAGGCCAGGTACAAAAAATGACATTTGTTACTTTTGTGACCTCTGCGACCCTTGTACCCTTTGCGACCCTTGTACCTTTGCGACCCTTGTACCCCTTTGTGACCCTTGTATCTCTGCGACCCTTTGACCCCTTTGCGACCCTCGTACTCCTGCGACCATTGTACCCCCTGCGATCCTTGTACCCCTGTGACCCTTGTGCCCCCTGCGACCCTCGTACCCCTGCGACCCTCGTACCCCTGCGACCCTTGTACTCCCTGCCACCTTTGTAATGTTGTGACCTTTGTGACCATTTTTTACCTTTCTGACCTTTGCGCAAGTATCCTAATGTTGCAAAGTATTTGGAGAAAGAGGAACTTGATCCCGTTAAGTGGGCAAGATGCAAATTTAAGAGGGAAAGGTACAACTTATTAACCACTAATGGCGCCGAGACAATAAATTCAACATTGAAGAAGTCAAAAAAATTTACGATCCTAGGGCTTTTAGATATTTGTTTGGGAAA
>CM071860.1:37023652-37039127 GCA_036759665.1 Gynandropsis gynandra
TTTTGTCATTTTATCATCCTAAACCCGTAAATTCGTCGAGTTCGCATCTATTCATCAATATATGCCACCATGCGAACCTCATTTGGAATTAATTAGTTTGACGTTTTAAATGTATTGTTTTGATTGGTTTTTTTCATTTTATCATCCTAAACCCGTAAATTAGTCGATTTCGCATCTATTCATCAATATATCCGACCATGCGACCCATACGACCCATTCGACCCTCACTTGGAATTAATTAGTTTGACGTTGTAAATGTATTGCTTTGATTGGTTTTTTTTTTCATTTTATCATCCTAAACCCGTAAATTAGTCGATTTCGCATCTATTCATCAATATATCTGACCATACGACCCATACAACCCATTCGACCCTCATTTGGAATTAATTAGTTTGACGTTGTAAATGTATTGCTTTGATTGGTTTTTGTCATTTTATCATCCTAAACCCGTAAATTAGTCGAGTTCGCATCTATTCATCAATATATGCCACCTTGCGAACCTTTTACCCGTTCAACCCTTGACCCTGCGACCCTGTTACCCGATTGCTAGTATCGCTGTTTTTGTGGATTTACGATTATTGTAACAAGGGTCGCACGGGTCCAAGGGTCGCGAGGGACAAGGGTCGCACGGGTCCAACATATTTTGATTTGAGCTGTATTTTCAAAATTTTATTCATATTATTTGTATATAATTTGTAAATAATAAATTAGTATCGCACGGGTCCAAGGGTCGCAAGGGTCCAAGGGTCGCAGAGGAACAAGGGTCGCAGGGGAACAAGGGTCGCAGGGGTCCAAAGGTCGTAAGGTCCCTCTGTGACCCTTTTACCTCTTCGAAAGTGTCGAAATGGACAAATGGGTCGCAATGGCCACATGGGTCGCAAGGGTCGTATGAGGCTCTGTGACCCTTGTACCTCTGCGACCGTTTGACCCCTGCGATAATGTACCAAATATTTAAAAAAAACAATGTACCGAATATTTAAAAAAAAATGTACTAAATATCAAGTTAGTCTTCTTCGGGTTCATTGATACGTTCTCCATTACTATATATATCAGCTGCCATCTTCTCACGCATGGAAGTAACATTGTCGTCGCAAATTAAGCGAAACACATTCCTCCTCATTAACGAGGCTTCTACGAATTTGTAGGAGAAAACACCACAGTCATTCCCGTTTTGGTTCTGTGACAGACCTTCATAATACACATACCTCCATTCATCTTCTCCAGAAGCCAAAGAAGGAAACCCTCCGAGAATGAGCATCTTGGGGACAGCTTTTCTTATCTTCTCAATCACCGAATCGATATGTGTTTCCTTAAGGCTCATCTTGCAGTCGTATACCGTGATGCATCGATTTTGAAATCCAATTTGATGGCTACCCAATGACATCCTACCCATCGATTTTTGTCCGATGGAATGTTTGGAGTCGAGACAAAACCTTCATAATCACTAATTGGTGCCTTCCTACTTCTTAATGGATACTTGGCATTCAAAAAAATCACTAAGCATTTCCGGAAAAGTTTTCATATCCTCGTACATCCACATCGAGAGCGTCTGCATGAAAGCAACAAGACAAACATAATAATTATGATTCGCGCTGGGATCCAATGCCAAGCGAGAAGACAGCTCCATCAACGGCTCATCCAATTGCTGCAAAAACAAAAATTAACACACAGGAATACATATGACACAAAACTCTGTGACACTAAGGGTTTAAAAAAACTTACATCATCTTCAAGCCATACGTTGGCCTTTAATATAATCTCCCAAAACTTTGACCCCCGGGAATATCTAGCTCAGATTTCCACCACTGCTCATGTCGAGGTGCCTTCAGGAACCAATATAGGTCAGTCAACTTTTCATCGCTAGCGTCAAGGAACGTAGGAAATCGGGTTACCAAGCCCTTTATTAATCCCTTGGGAATCCACACAAACTCCTCTTCCCCTTTAAGTTCTTGAACCATCGTTTTTCCGGGTTCTTGAACAACCTTCTTTTCGGGTTCTTTGACTCCACCAGCATCTTTCTTTCGCCCTCTCCTTCGCACTGTTCTTGCTCTTTTCACCGGCGGAGGTTCAACATATGGCGCAGACTCCTTCGATAAAGGTCCAGCACCTGCATAAAATTTACCTCATTAAACATATGGCGACCAATGCGACCTATTCGACCCATTCTCCCCATGCGACCAATGCAACCCATGCGACCAATACAACCCATGCGACCTATGCGACCCATGCGCCCTATGCGACCTCAAATGACCGTACTTACTTGGTTCGTTACATTGATTATGTAACACATGCGACCCATTCGACTTTAGCGACCCAGTGACACATGCCACATATGAAACCCATAGGACCCATGCGACTCTAACGACCCTACGGCTTATGCGACCCTACGACTCTAACGACCCTACGGCTTATGCGACCCTACGACTTATATATCTCGATGGAAATTGAAACTCAAATGACCTTTTCACTAAATATTACTTACTTGGTGGAACTCCATCAGGAGCAATGTTTGCCAAATCCTCTTCTGAGCCATCTCCGCTTGGCTCTTTTCTTGACACTGGATTTGGACGTCGAAGGAATTCAAAAGCAAAATCACCAACAGTGTCGGAAGATTGGTTTTCAGTGATCGTAACTTTCTCGGCAGCCTTTGATTTTGGATTAGGCATATGAATCCCGACATCCCTTAGAAGGTCTCTTACGGCGTTGATGATTCTCTTCTCCGACTTCCTTATTTCCCCTATTAATTTCTGCTCCAGTGTCAGAGGGACTGCAGCATCAGCATCAGCATCACTCACGCCCTCCTTCCTCTTAGTCCCTTTTTCCTTCTCCTTTTTTTGATCACCAAGAGCTGTTTTTCATGTCAGCAGTTCTTGCTTACGAATATCTTCCCAACAAATACCCTTCGGATTTCTACGAAGATGTTTCATCCATATCTGAACATCGGAATCGTCACATCCCTCGTAATCCTCCAAATCAGAAAGTAAAGCTTCCTCTTCGTGTTCAGCACGAAGAATACTTAGCATATCCTGAAAAACAAAAAATAACAATTATTACCCTCTGTGAACCTTGTGAACCTTGTGTAATTGGTTACCTTAGAATCTCCAATCTGCCTTATCACATCTACCACTACAAAAAAAAAATAGCAGCTTTCCAACGGACATATCCGTTGGAAAGCGCCAAAATTCCGTTGGAAACAGCCATTTCCAACGGATGCCAACGGATTTTGTTCCGTTGCGAAGTGTTCATTGCAAATACCGATCCGTTGCAATTCGCGACGGCGTGTCAACGGATAAAATCCGTTACAAATTTGTAACGGAAGGGCAACGGATTAAGCCGTTGGAATGTCAGTAACGGACGCCCGTTGGCAGACGTTGTGACGGATCACCGTTGCAAACCTTCAACGGACGGTCGTTGGAAGACAACGGCTGTCCGTTGCAAAATTAGGCGGGGAAAATCATTTTTTTCAACGGATATCCGTTGCCATGTGGCGGGAGACTTCAACGGACGGTCGTCGTAAACTGGCGGGAAAGATTTGGCGGGAAAAGGTTTCCAATGGAAGGCCGTTAGAAAGGCCAACGGATGTCTGTTGCAAACTGGTGGGAAACGATTTGGTGGGAAACACCGCGCAACGGATGACCGTTGGAAAATTTGAAAAAAAAAATTAAAAATTAAAAATATTTTTAAAACTAAATAAAAAGTTTTTAACTAAAATATTAAAATATCCACAAAAAACTAAAACTAAAACTACGTTACTCTACCCTATTACATATCGTTTAAAACTGTAACGACCCTTGGATGATGTTATTGTTTGTGTGTCTTAACACATCATCCTCATCAAACCTGCACAGCAAAATACAAAGTTAGATAATATTTACGAAATTTAAATAAAATTCATAACAACTATATACTATATATTTACCATAACGTTCCAGGAGAACGTTCGGGATCGATGATCGGAAGGGTTAGACGCCCATCGAAATCATAAATCAACGCATCGATATCAACCATATCGTCCTCGTCAACAAATAACGGCGGTGCCGATACTAGAGACGAATGACGAAATTGTGGTGGTGGCGGCGGGGGAGGCGCTCCCGCAGAACCAGCCAACATTTCCCCATTCCTATAAATCGTCTAGGCCTCATTTTTCTAAGTTTTTGTAATGTTTTTGAATTCTGGATTTGTTTTGGTGTTGAAATAAGAACAAATCCGTCGCAACATATATATATATTGGATTTTCCAATGGCTATCCGTTAGAATTTCCAACGGATAGCCGTTGGAAAAGACATTATCGCAACGGAGTGATTAAACTGACGTGACGTTTCGAATTTCCAACGGCCATCCGTTGCAATTTCTAACGGATGGCCGTTGGAAATGCATTCCCGAGGCGCGATGGATGGCTAAATGGCGGCTCGTCTGCCCTTCCAACGGTCGTCCGTCGCAATTTGCAACGGACGACCGTTGGAACCTGAAAAACGGTTGGAAAAAGCTGCAAATTCTGCAGTCATCATTACATTTTCCAACGGACATCCGTTGCAATGTGCGACGGACGACCGTTGGAAATGAACACGTGGCGTCAACACGTGGCGTCAAGCGTCAACACGTGGCGTCAATTTACCCTTATAAATTTCCAACGGTCATCGGTTAGAATTCCAGCGGATGTCCGATGGGATAGTTGAAAATCCAGAAACTTTTTCTAAGTGTCGGGTACGAATTTACCCTTATAACGTTCCAACGGTCATCCGTTGCTCTTTCCAACGGATGTCCGTTGGGATAGTTGAAAATTCATAAATTTTTTCAAAGTGTCGGGGGTGAATTCGTGGTTCAACAACCGTTAATATTTTCAACGGGCAACCGTCAACATTGGGATTAGATTATTTTAGTTTGTTATACATCAAACATCGTTTATATAACATGTTCGATTGTATTAACATTTCGATTATTCGATTACACATCATACATCAAACGTGAAACATCGTTCATTGACGGTATACGTCATTTACATTACACATCATCTACATGTCCACAACAAGACCGCTTTCAGTCTGAAATTTTGCTTAGTACTAACGTCATAAGCAAGGATTCTTTCGTTCCACAACTGTCGTAATTCATGAATTAAGGGCTGCAAAAATACATCGAAACTTTTCTTCGGATGTTCTGGTCCTGGAATAAGCAACGTCAGAAACATTACCTCTCTTTTCAAACACATCTCGGGAGGTAAATTATAAGGAGACAAAATCACCGGCCAGAGGGAATATTGACTTCCCGATTGTCCATAGGGACTAAAACCATCCGTGCACAGGCAAAGATAAATATTTCTCGTTTCACGCCATATAAAACATTTTCTTGTATGGTACGTATTTCCGTGAAGATGGTTTTTTAGGCCGAAATCTGCTTGCACCGCAAAACTTGCATTCCAACAAGTCTTTATCATTTCCCCAAAACAACATGCAACTGTTTCTACAAACATCAATTTTCTCATGTGGCATTCCCAAGTCTTTTAACACATTCTTTGTTTCGTAGTATGTCTCGGGAGCTTGGTTATTTTCCGGTAAATATTCCCGCATTGTTTTACAAAATGAATCCATGCAATTTTCAGCCACATTGTAGTTTGTTTTAATACTCATCAATCTTGAAGATAAAGATAAACGAGACTGACCTTCACGACAACCTTCATATATAGGTTGTTTCGCCGAATCCAATAGGTTGAAGAATCGACGTGCATCGATGTTCGGCATCTCTTCATGCGTTTTTTCATTAACAACTCCAGGAAAAGCATCTGACACCATTTCCACATATGGATTGGTCGTTGATTCTTCATAAATAACTTCTTCATTTCGTTGTACTTGTGCATCTTGCACACTATCTCTAACACCGCAATCTTCGCCGTGAAAAAACCAAATTTCGTAATTTTCAACGAAACCCACCTTATACAGATGTTTGCAAACAATTTCTTGACTTCGATACTTCATGTTTTTGCATCTTTTGCATGGACATAACATTGTCCCACGTTCTTGACACAAAGCCTACATCGATGCAAAACTCATGAATTGCTCTAATCCGTGTAAGAATTCTTGCGTAATCTCTTCGGTTACAGGATCTTTTCTTCTATACATCCACTCCCTTGATCTATATATATTTCGATTTGAAGACGACGACATTTTTTCGAAAATGTTTTTGTTATTGATGGTTTGATGCACTCTTTGGTAAGATCTAAATAGTTTATATTCCAACGGACATCCGTTGCAATTTGCAACGGATCGCCGTTGCAGGTTCACGTGAAATTATTTAAACCGGTGCCCTCGAAATTCACAAAATCAACGGTTATCTGTTGCGATGTCTAACGAGCGTCCGTTATAAATTGTAACGGACGACCGTTGTAAAGATTTCTAACGAATTTTCCAACGGACACTGCCGACGGATGGTTTCCGTTGCCATCCGTTACAAATCCGTTGCAAAACTGGATTTAACCATCTTCTTGCACATTCTTGGGCATGATCGATGCGCATCCACAACCTCAACATACCATCTCTTTCTGCCCAAACTAAGGATGGTTTCAAATGGAAGTAACTGAAACATTAAAAGAAAATGATAAGAATGCAAAAAGTACAAAAACATTCAAGTTATTCGAATAATATATACAACTTACCATTAGTGGGATCATGAAACCGCCACAATACCATTTTGGTTTCATTGATTCCCCGCTAACGTGCTTGCGGCAAGTGTCCACAATCATCTCGAATGTGTAACGACCCCATGGAAAGCCTTCACAATATTCCAAGTCATCAACCATGTCAATGAGATCATGGCTGATAGAGTTTTCTGCTCAAGGCTTGTGAGCCATAACTTGCGCCAACAACATCAAAGTTGCGAACCTCTTCCGGTCGTCGGAATTCTTCGCCTTCACAAGATTTTCACTGACTTGTTCGGGGGTCACCTTTCCACGGCCGAAATTCTTCAGCCTGAATGTGACACCCATCATGGACTCCCATCCTATGGGATATGGTCTGCATTTCAATCCTGAAATTAGTGTGTGCTCCACTATAGAGTACCGGATGAGAATACAGTTTATAACGAACCACAACTCCGTATTGTCCCGTATAATCACGGAGTGATTTAGTAGTACAGACATTTGAACCTTCGTCAATGTGGAGTCACATTGTAAGTGGAATAAATGCCTAAATTGTGATTCCTTCTCGAAGTAATGCAACTTGTGTTCATGTAAGATTCCTCTCAGCGTCCTTATTGTCTCGTGATGATAACACTTGGTGGTGATCTTTGGAATTCTGTCCATGTGCTTGAATTCATACACAAATTTCGGCTTTGGCGCCACCTGCAAAATGACCAATTACGAATACATTATACTTATACCGACTTAAGCGACCCATGCGACTCAACCGACCCGTGCGACTCAGCCGACCCGTGCGACCCATGCGACTCAAACGAGACACTCTGCACTCACTGAGACAACCGACTCACTCAATCGAATATGATCATGCTGCGACTGCGACCCTTGCTACCCAACCGACTCACTGAGTCGAAGATGTTCATGCAACTCATGCGACCCTTGCGACCTAACCGACTCACTGACACTGACACTCACCCATTTCAAATCAATAAACTATTTTGTGACTCGAAAGCTTGCAAAACCCTAGAAATCGAGCTACTTACACTTATTGACGCCATTGAAGATCGGCTCGTGCTCTCTTCGTCACTGTTGATGCTGATTCTAGCCATTTTCATTCTCTCCAACTTCAAATCGATCTCTTTCAAGTTCGACATCACTTATTTCTTTCTTGCTATAAACTTTTAAAAAGGTTTCATGACGAAAAACTATTCGGCTTTCTCGTTTTTTACAGTTTTCACGTCGAACGTGGGTTTTTTCACATTCGAACATTAAAGGCAAGTTTGTCTTTTCTTCAGTTTTTTTTCGGATTTAATAATTATTTTCAGAAAGGGTATTTTTGAAGTGATTTAACCTTATAAAATATTTCTGCTATTTCGCCACTTTAAAATTATTAAATACTTATTGTAAGATTAAATAAAAATAATTATTCCTTATTTTTTCATAATATAAGCCAATTGTCAATGATCCCTAAAATTTACAAGTACACTAGGAGCTCGGGTCCTTTTAAACCGGTTTGTTACGTGTCGCGTTTTCCTTGGGTGTACGATGAAATCAATGACTGAATTAACGGCTACGATGTCCCGTTACCCAACACGCTATAAGATTGCAATCGTAGGATCTGATCATGCAATTTTTGCCTTCATTGGTTTTTTTATTATTTTCCCATTTTCTAAAAGTGGAAAAATCGAGTACTTCTCACGCATCGTATCATCGCCCCCCGGAAGCTTTTCCCCTTGGCCGGTTCCTCGCCGGTGAAATTTGCGCGTCCTCACCGGCGATATTGCCTCCGCTCATTTCTGGCGATCGTTTGAGGTATAGTGCTTCGATCTCTCTTATTTTTTCCACATTTCTACGTACTTCCTTATCTCTCAGGAAGCTTGTCTTCATTGTTCAGTTTTTCTCCCCGAATTTTGGCTTGTTTCGGCTACGAATTTGGGATTTGTTCCTTTTACGGGTTCTGATTGTACAAACATTCAGATGTTTAATTTAATGGGATTTTGAATTTCTTGGGAATGTGAAATCGGAATTTCGGAATTGCAAGTAGAGGACGCAATCGACGCTCCCCTTTGTAATTGAAGCAGAAAAGTGCTAGAATGGTAAGAGTTAAATCTTTGTTTTTATGGTTTTTTACGGTTCTCTACCGATTGCTGAAGTGATTGTTCTAAGTATGTTTCCCTTCTTAGGGTTGAAATATCTTTCACATGTTATATGGCTGATTAGGGCGGATTATATCCTTTTCAGTCGTATGATAGAAAGGGTTTCTGGTTTCCCATCATAGGGTTGAAATGTCTTTCACTTGTTATTATGGCTCACTAGGGTTTATTATATCCTTTACAGTCGTATGATAGAAAGGGTTTCTGGATTCTTAAGAACAATGAACATGTAATGGGAGATGATCAAGCATACCATAATCCTGCGAGAGGAGACTCGAAGCGTTCTCATTCTTGGTTTGTGGATGCTGCTCATCCCGAGATGTTCCCTAACAAAAAGCATGTGATACAAGATCCAATCACGAAGCGGAATGTAGGTGTTCCTTCTTGGGAAAACAGTTCTGTTTTTCATTCCGACTCGAACCAGTTTATGGATCGGCTTTTAGGGTCTGAAATGCCACGATCTCTTATTTTCGGTGAAAGGGACAGATCAGACTTCGGTAGCCAACCAAAGGATATGACTGAGACTTATATGGAAAATGCATCTGTTCAATTGTCGATATCTAGTGGCATGGAAGTCACTGGAAATTGTTTCACTACCGATGGAATTACAAAACTTCGAGTCGGTCGGGTTAAGGACACAATGGGCGAGCATGGTCATTCAGACAGTCATAGTCTTCACAGTCAGAGAAAAGTTGAGCCCTCTCCCATCCAAGCTTCGAGCCAGGACAATGAGAGTAGCTTTGTATCCATACATGAGAAGGAGGGTATAAATGCGACGCTAGGGGGTCATCCTTATGGAAATGTGGAGTCCAATATCATGGCTTTTGGTGAGATCAACAATGATGAGCATGGCGTTGGCCCTGACTCCCAAGCCGTTGGAGGCTACCATTCATATGTTCCGTCCACTGTTCAGACAACCGAGATATTATATGGGAAAGAACCCGAAGCCTCTCACGCCAATGTAAGTGCACTACAGTTGGTGACGCCGAGGTCTGAATATATCCTAAAGAACAAAACTGAAGCCAAAACATTGAGGAAGGAAGCACCCACGAGTTTCCCATCAAATGTCAGAAGCTTAATATCAACTGGTATGCTTGATGGGGTTCCAGTGAAATATATTTCTCTGTCACGTGAGGTAAAACCCCCATGCCCGTTTCAGACATATGATTAAGTTGGCCTTTTACATACTATGGTGGATCTTGTAATTGAATCTGCAATTTTAACTAGGAGCTGCAAGGAATTATCCAAGGTTCTGGATATCTCTGCGGATGTCAGGACTGCAATTTCACAAAGGTGAGTGCGGCAAAAAATTCTGACTTTCTTTTTGAAAACATCCAACTTGCTTATTGTTTTAATTGTTATGTTGTTCAAGACGCTCAATGCCTACGCGTTTGAGCGGCACGCAGGATGCAAAACGAAGCATCCAAACAACCATATCTACTTTGAGAATGGAAAGACCATTTATCAGATAGTTCAGGAACTGAGGAACACTCCTGAGCGCATGTTGTTTGATGTGATCCAGACAGTATTCGGGTCCCCTATCAACCAGAAAGCGTTCCGAAGCTGGAAAGGCATGTATAGTTTTGGTTGAAAGAGAACATTGTGATATAAACGCAGACAGCAATATATAAGGGTTCTTGGGTTATGTTTGACCCAATGAAACATTGTATATTGCTGTCATTATTTTCACACTAGGTTCCATTCCTTCAGAGCTGTTCCTAATTTATGTATTGCTTTTCATGTTTTTTCTCAGAGTCGTTTCAAGCCGCAACTCGGGAGCTTCAGCGAATCTACGGTAAGGAAGACATAAACTTGTGAAGGTTATAATGTCAAGGCAGGAACTGCAGAAATGTAAAATTGTGGAATTGTTTGATCTGTAATGTGTAAAACTCTTGTTTGTACAAGTAATGTAAGTTCGACAAAATGATCCTGGTAATATGCAGCTCTCTAAGCTTAGGTTTTGCTCATTCACGGGGGACTTAAAGATGCAAATGGCGAAGGCAACAGAATAGGAAACAGAGGTATTGAGCAATAAGACAAAAGCAAGTGTCTCAAGTCACAAAAAGGAATCCGCATTAATGGTGTGTAAGATTCCATTACCCGCACAAACTAGAGGTAACAATTAGAAGGAATTGGAATATGAAGAATGAAGAAGAATAAGGAGAAGAAAGAATAACAAAAGCACCCATTTGACAAATTAGTTTTGAGTTTTTTTTTAGCACGTCCAATCTTTGTTCACTTAGACCTCCCAAACCCACGTCGGATTTCTGTTTAACTTCCACAGCATGCAGACTTCTGTGCAGCCTGGCTGGCTCCAGCCCCCTGGTCCACTTGGCTTATCTTGATCGTAGTGGGCTGCAATTTAACGTGGAATATCTAATTGTTTTAAATTTTTTACACAAAGAAATACGAGATGCATTGGAAATACGATGGGGAAGCCACAACCTCACTCCTTGAGTCTGTATCTGTAAGCCTTTGCTTTATGTTCCTTGCTATCGAGAAGAAAACTTCTTCAACGTTAAGGTTTGTCTTGGCACTCTGCAACGTGACACGCCTAGCTATGTAAGCATGTGTGGTCGATCCAATGTAGCTGTTGTGATATTATAGGATCGAGTAGATGGTTGGCTTACCGTTTCAAAGAACTTGATTCCATACTCATCAGCAAGTGCCTGACCCTTTGATGTAGGCACGGCCTGAAAATGTGTTGAGAGATAGAAGAATATTAGTTGGATCAGACGTGAATCAGGAATCCAGATAGTGTCAGTGTCAACTAGCTTTTACCCTCTTGCTCTCATCCATATCGGCCTTGTTCCCTACCAAGATCTTGTTAACATTATCCGAAGCATGCTGTTCAATATTGCGAATCCAGTTCCTGATGTCTGCAATAGTGTCAATAAACCAATGTTCAAAACCCGATGCCAAAGAGTCAGACAAGATCCTTTCAACAAAGCATCTATATTAACCCGCATGTTAAAGAGAGTTTACTGTTGAAAGACGATTCATCTGTGACATCATACACCAGCAAAATGCCCATTGCCCCACGGTAATAAGCTGCATAAATGCAAGGGAAAATAGGAGGTGAGACTGAGGAGACCTCTCGATTTAATCAGAGGAAAAGACCCCATAATTATCAAAATGCACTTATCTACCAAAGTAATATGCCATGTGTATCAAGTACCATTCACCAGCAAATCAAATGTCATTGGAAAATATAATTGATGTACTTCACCCCATTCACAATGGATCACAATAGATCATAATGCGATCTATCAAACCGTCTACCACCATTTAGATCAGTCTCCATACCTAATGTTACCGTTAATCTTTCTCACTCGATTTATGTTGTAATGTGTAAGGAAAGTACTTTCAACAAGCAGTTCACAGGAAAAGATAAAACTCACCAGTGGTGATTGTTCGAAACCGCTCTACTCACCAGTGGTGATTGTTCGAAACCCCTCTTGACCAGCAGTGTCCCAAATTTGGAGCTTGATGCGTTTGCCATCAAGTTCGATAGTTCTTATCTTAAAATCAATGCTGCACCAAAGCAAAGCCAAAGACAGAGTTAGACATCTAGGAAAAGAAAAGATAAACAGACATCATTTAGATTTATTTTCTTCATGGCTGAAGGAGCACATACCCAATGGTCGTAATGAAGCTAGTGGTGAAGGAACCATCAGAGAAACGTAAAAGAAGGCAACTTTTACCGACACCTGCAAGAGGGATTGTTCGTAGAACAAGTTACAGAACTCTGAATATATAATAAAAACAGTATCAACAAAATTTGACATAAAAATTCGTGATGATATTGGAATAATTAATTTGACGAATCAGCCACACAGAATAATCACTACTAAACCTCAATCACCACCTGAGCAATTTTAAATATTAAACAAGATGAAAGCAATATCGCAGTATCGAGATCGGTTCGAGAAGGAATATGAAATCTGGCATTTTGAGTGATACCAATAAATCAAATGCATAACAAAACATAATAGATTTAGGACAATCTAGTGATCCAAGCGTTTCGGTTGCTGAGAAAACGCAAGGAATGAAGAAAACAAAACCCAAACCAGAAAAGCTTCAGATCACGTACCGCTATCTCCGATCAACAGAAGCTTTATGAGATAGTCGTAATCGGCTCTAGCCCTAGCAGGAGGAGCGGCCATCGAATCTAACATGAAAAAATCAGAGGATCAAACCAAATATCTTGTGTCCATCGATACGGAAGAGATCAAAACAGTTGAACCGAAGAAATCAGCCATGAGTGGTGAAGATCACAAAGAAACACGTACCGGATCAAACAACGCAGAGAATAACCGTGGTAATCGGAAAAACGAGACGAAGTATATGGCGAACGGCTAAAATGCAACTCTCGATATAGCTCCCTCTCTTTGCCTTTCCTTCCCTCCTGCCTCTGCTTCTCCTTCTTCGTCTGCTTCTTCGCGTGTACGATATCACCTACGGCGCACGTTAGCGCCAGAAACCGAGAGAGACAGAGAGGGCCAGAGAGGAAGGAAGCCTCATGGGCCGTTAAAACCAAAGCCGTTAGCTGGACCAACTAAGAGAAAGACAGGTGTCAGTCTATTATTGGTTTAATTGGATTAACACGTGTCACCCTGTCGTGGCAGATGAGCTGGCGGAGACTATTAATTCAACATTGGCACACACACCGCTAAATGTCTACTTGAGAAATTTTCTAACCAAGGAATAAAATAACAGCAACATATTTGGATTGTCAATTCAACAAATATTATGAAGGACAAAATTGAAGTTAAATAAAGAGATACAGATTGTAATATCTTCAAATGGTAATTATATATATCCATCACAAATTTTAAGAATGATCTCAAATACCAAAATATTCAGTATATTCAGCTTTAAAAATGTTAATTTCACTAACAAAGGAAATAAATGTGAATAAAAATATTCTCTCTGGATCAAAAGAAAACACAATATTGATACAAAATAAGGGAAAATAATGTGACAAGAAAAATCCGACGAAATTATTAATACACCTTCAAGCAGCCCTCCAGAACTCCTCGGCTCCAACTCCACTAAACCTCGACGTTACAACATATTCATCTATGTTAATCTACAATGTGATGAATACGATATTACACTTTATGTATCTTTTCACCCACAATCCTCAAATATAACACGGACAAAAGATAAAAAATGCAAACATTATTCAAACTAAACTCATAGAATAATACTTTAGACATACAACTAATACTACACCATAACTTACATACTCAAACTAAATTTAGTCTGGTCATGAGATACATATTACACACAAAATATATCAACAGATGACAAATGCTCGAAGCACTAGGTTCTATCAACACATGGCAAGAGCTTTTCAACTCGTCTCGACCCACACACAATTGACATGCGTTCGATGTTCTAATACTATCATCGACAAAACCTAGTACCATCTCACACATCTTTATGCATTTGATATATATATATATATATATATTATCGATTTTATATTTTTTATTTAGCATCCCTAATTTCTTTTTATTTCTTTTATATATTTATTGATAATATTTTATGGTACATATATTAAGGAGCAATATTGGATGAAAAAAAGATATAAGGCTTTGGGCCAAAACATGCTAAAGGGTTATGCCAAATAAGGATTTGCTCGACCGGAGCGCAACTATTCTTGACCGAGTAGATAATACCAAAAGTTCCAAACATTGTCGAAATTTCACTCAACTTGGACAAGCTACTACTCGATCCGAATAAATAAAGACGCGATATCTTCGAGATTTTGCTCGGCCTAAGATTCGTTTGACCTTCCCGAACATTATGGATATTCGGTTGGACAACGTGGGATAAGTAAGGATGTAATCCTGTTCAGCCTGAGCAATTCCTTACGCAACTCAAGCAGCACCACAAAATTAGTCAATCTATTCAAATTTGGAATTGTTTGAAGAGATTAGCAAGTCCGTATAGGAGGATGACATGTTTTAGAACCAAAAGATGAATTGCTCAAGCTGAGCAGGATTACATCCTTACTTATCCTAAGGTAAAAGGATAAAAAATAATTTAATTGGTGATTTAATTTAATTGGTGAGTAAATTTTTGGAAAATGGAAATTAATTTTGTTTGTGACACAATTGATGAATTTCTATATATATTTCTGTGTGTAAAAAATGTCTACAACAATGGTGTATATATGGATCATCATAAAAGCACCAAATCAGGAAGAAAATCAAAATAAGAAAATGAATCCCGTAACTAAAGGAAAGAGTATGAATCCCGTAATCTTTAGGATATCATGATATAATGAATCCCGTGATATCCCCCTCAAGTTGGTGTGTGTAAGTCGAGAACATCCAACTTGTCCAAAAATGAGTCGAACTCCTTTCTCCCAAGTGCTTTAGTGAATATATCTGCAAGCTGCATGTGAGTAGAAAAATGACGTGTAGAAATAATGCCACCAATGACCGCATCTCGAACAAAATGACAAAAAAAAGAGGAAATACTGAAAATCCCAAAAAAAAAGCCTTCTTCAATTTTGTCGCTTCCGTTAGGTTTGTGATTCCTTTCGCGTTTGTTTTCGTGGAGATTGCAACAATGGCGCAGGTTCAGGCTCCTTCGCATTCGACAACGCCTCCTCCGGTGACGGCGGCGAAAGATATGCCTGTAGAGGTGGTGGCTGCTGCTGGCGGCGATGGATCAACCACGA
>CM071860.1:37070488-37108984 GCA_036759665.1 Gynandropsis gynandra
GGCGGCGGAAGCCATGTGTTCGATGTGAGGGAGAGGCGGCGGAGGTTTGAATTAGAGGGGTGGGGCGCCAAGCAATGGAGGCTGCCGTCGGTTGGAATTGGTGGTTAGGCGCCAAGCAAGGGAGGCGGCCGAAGCTTTGGAGAGAAGAGAGAAAAGCTAGGTTAATTTTTGAATTTTGGCTCTGATACCATGTAATTAGGAATAATTCTCTTGCCTTTGATAATTGTGAATGTTACATAGATATAGTACATCAGATAAGATAATTAAGGAAACTAACAATAATACACAAATATGTAGAATATATGTAGAATCGTGTATACTAACAAATATGAGTTACCGATTATTGTTTAATATCACAACAACAAAAAATTATATTATCTCACGTATTCTAACTTGGACCATATATATATTCATTTTTATCTTTTTTTCCTTTTTTATTTGAGATGATGTATTTTTTCAAACAAATGATCAATATATTTTTTTAATAATTCCTTCAAAATTGAATACACATAAGATGAGAAACAATTCGCCGAAATAAATAGAAATATGAAAAAAAAATATAATAAATAAAAAATAAAGATGATAATCTTAACCAACTATATCACTTGGCGTATCCTATATTGTAATTTTCTATTAGGTTGTGGAAGTCATTTCACCCTTAATCAAGGAGAAAAAACAAACTAGTTTCACAAAATCAACAGAAACGATAATCGATCCTAATGACTCAAATAATTCAGATTAGAAACGAACTGATGTTTAATCTCACCACAAATATCATGTAGAATCAATATTTGATAAGCTAAAAATGAACTTTGGAATCACTCGTAAAGCTCTAGTGTTAATTCTAAGAAAAAATGAAGAAGAAAACCTCTCAAATTAAAATTTAACTTGTATATCAAATCAAAACTGAAGAACTTAAATAGAAAAATAAAATCTAAAACTTAGCAAAAAAAATAAAAGTACAAAGTTTGATAAGATAAAAATACTAAAAATTAGGATGAGTTAATTGTTTAGCTTTCCATATGATTGTTTAACTTTCCATATGTGTAGATTCTTATGTGATTGTAGTTTTTTCATGCTTCTAAACTAATGCGAAATTTAAGTCATTTTGATTTATCAAAAAATAATAATTCTACAACATTTCTAATTTGAATAAAAACGTCTTGTTTCGAGTTTTCATCTTTTTCTTGACCTATCTTTACCATGTTGCACGAACTTTGAATATTGTTGATCACGTATGATTGAAGTTGCTTCGTCTGAATACCCGTGATTAGTTCTGTCAATACCATATTGCCTAATTGACTATTGATAGAGTCAATATTATTAATTATCGTTGTGATACAATCATCAGTATCAATACGAGAATTATAATTTTTTGAAAACTTTTTTCTCCAATACTATATATATTTTTATATATAATAGAAATCGTCTTTTCTCAATATATATATATATATATATTAAAAATAGTTTATTTTAAAAAATTAATACTAATCTTATTTGCATTATAGAACTTTAGATTTTATGATGGTAAATTTCAATTTTTTAATTGTAAAAAATTATTTAAGTAACACGCAATATAATCCATATATATGTATATAATATACAAAGTATAGAAGAACTAGTTCGTTGTCTTATTACTTTTAAAATTTTGTTGGAACGCTTTTTTTCCAACATCTATGAAACTATATAGATGTTGAGTATTTATTTACATGATAAAAAAATTCAATAAAAATATAAAAAAGTGATATTTTATTTGATATTATATTTTGATATTAATAATCACCCAATAGGTTTTATGATCAAATTAAATGTAGGGTTAAACTCCTATTCACATCCAAAATTTAGCTACTTTGTTTATTCTCCTCACGTATCGCGCTTATTCTATTTCCCCTCATGTGAGTGTTGATTCTAATCCTATTTTTACCTCACGTTTTGTAATTCGGCCTATTCGTCCCAACGTCTAAATTTTTGTTACATTTACAATTTTTTACCCCAAATCCTAAAAAACTATCAATTTTAACCCGATTTCATACTCAATTTGACTTGATCGATCCAAATTGAAATTGAATTTAATCTGGTTTTACCAAATGTTGATCCGATTCGATTTATTAAAATTTTGACCGGTTTATTACATTTTGACCCAATTTATTATAATTTTGACCCTTTGTTGAAATTTTGATCCGGTTTTGTTGAAAATTTGACTCAATTTCAACTTCGTTTTGCAGGAAATTTTATCCGGTTTGCTGGAATTGATTCGATTTTACTGAAAATTTTGATCCGATTTTAAATTAAATCCGATTTTGAACCGGTTTCGTTGAAATCTTTACCTGATCCGATTCAAATGTGAATTTCACCCAAAATTAGTTCCATTATAAAAAAATCCCATTGTAAAATGTAAGAACAAACTCATACCAATCTATTCAACAAAATATCTTCAAATTAAAATAAGTACTAACGTATTCAACAAGAAAAGAACATAAACGAATATCTTCAAATTGAGTTTCCCAACACCGTTACGAGTCTGCAAAATATATGTTAAAAACATGTAAGAAAAAAAATTCAAAACAATATAACACATGATTGGTGAAATACATGTTACCTAAAAGTATAGGGAAAACGAAGATGTAACTTGAGACTCATGCAGGTGAGAGGATTCTACATCTCACGATTTGACATTATGCCCGGATGCACCACATCGGCTGCAATGACCTTTGGTACCATGTTTGCTCATCCGAGATCCTTTTTTCCATGGAAACCCGTTCAGATCTTTTTTTTTCTATGGTATTTCTTAGGTCTACCAGGCAATTTTCGTAATGTAGGCGGCTTGATAATAAGATCACTACATTTCTTCCAAAATTTTGCACCACAATACGAAGAACTATTTCTCTTATACGTTTCTTTCCATTTAGAAACCAAATAATAGTTACTAATATAAGGTTTAATATCTATTTTTCTATCCATCATCACACAATAAGCATGTTGGCAAATAATCCCAGTCAAATCCCATCGTCTGCATGTACACGTGTATTGCTGCAAATTAACCACATAAGCAGTTCCAACATCATAAACTTCAAATTTCTCATTGTAACTAGGATATGTCACACAACTCCCACTCATCATCTTAGCCTTTTCAAATGGCTGAATCACTTTTTGAGTGTGTATACCTGTGTATTTCCCTGCAATTGAAGCTCTTTTATCTATCCAAATCATAGCTTGTCTTCTAATAATTTCCAGCATCTCTACCATAGGTCTAGACCTAGCAGGCACAATATTGTTGTTGAATGATTCAGCCATATTGTTATGCACATCACTACAACAACACCCACATTTGAAGAATGTCCGACACCAATGACGTGGGTTCGTTTTCATCAGATCATCAAACGCAGATTTATTAAACTTCTATAATTTATCACATTATAAAGAAAAATCTACCTCGTTGTAACTTGTAGCAATATTCCAAATAAAATGCTTCAATCCCTTTGCTTATGGTTCTTCTTGAGGTTAGAGATGATATGTCGCAAACACATGCAATGCTCCACTTTAGACAATTCTTGTTCCACGACATGTAATAAACCCTACAATAGATTAGAAATGAGATTAATCATAACAACTAAAACAAGATAAAATAATAAATTAAACATTTACTTTTTTCTTATCAGAAATTATTGTTAAACCTTCTCCTAAACCGAGATTCAAATCACTTTTAAGCTTGGTTATAAACCAAAACCAATTCTCGGTATTCTCCACTTGTGCAACAGTCCACGCAATAGGATATATTTGATTGTTTCCATCTCGATCAATGGCGACCAAAATCTGACCTTTACTAGTCGTTTTAATGAAACAACCGTCCAACCCAATTATAGGTTTGTAGTTAACTTTCCAAGAGACTCGTAAAGCATCAAAACATACATAAAAACGGTCAAATATCTCATTTCCTAACCCATCCCCAATGGTTTCCACTTCAACAGATGAACTTGGATTTGAGTTTTTAATTTCATTCATATAATCCCAAAGTCGAGCAAATTGTCCATCATTTTCCAACTCATTTTTTTCTAAAGTTTGTTTATTCGCTTTCTGACACTTTATTGATGCTAAGAAATTGTATTTCTCTTTGATTGTTTATTGAATCTTTGTTGACTTCATACTAGGATCCTTTCGTAAAACATCTTCAAATAACTTCCCAATCAAAGGAGCTTTTAACAACTTACACTCGTCTTTTGGTTATCATGTATGTTCCGATACAAATGATTTTATCATCCAAGCATCTCCATCCATAGAACAATAAACTCGCCACTTACATCCTAACTCACAATATACGACACTAATTGCATCATTGTCCTACTGATTAAAACATACGTTTTTTCCCGTATTCAAAACTAAGTATATCACAACCTTCTTAATATCTTCACCCGTTTTGAATATTTACCCTAAATTTTGTTGAAATGATCCACCAACCAAATATCTCTCGGTAATAGTTGAATTGAAGAGAGACAATTCCATTTCATCATCACTATTAAACAATTCCAAATTCGTTTCCCCGTCGCTATCACAACATACTTCATCGCAAAAATTTGTTAATTCCATCTCAACACGAATATCACATTTTTCTGTGTAACCTTTATCATCAACAGAGACACTGCATTATTTCAAATACATAAAATCATCAACCGACAACACACTAACCAATCAACACATCCACAAAGTCATCCCTATTATCAACTAACCAATCAACACAACCACAAATTCATCCCTATTATCAACTAAATTGCAACTGATGGAAAAACATGTACCTTGAGTATTGACAGTCTGTGGGGCGATCACGAACCACCAAGACAGACCGACGAAGACATCAGCGATGAAGAAGACCGGCCGCAATAGACAGACCGACGAAGAAGACCGACTGACGAAGAAGAGAGACCGCCGATGAAGACAGACCGATCAGAGAAGACAGACCAGCGACGAAGAAGAGAGACCGATGACGAAGAAGAGAGACCCGCGACGAAGAATTCAGATCGACGAAAGAAGAAGAGAGACCGACGACGAAGATAGATCGACCGGAGAAGACAGACCGGCGACGAAGAGAGAACGACCGGAGAAGACACCGGCGATAAAGAGAGACCGACCGGAGAAGACACCGGCGATAAAGAGAGACCGACCGGAGAAGACACCGACGAAAGAGAAAGAGAGATCGACTAATGAAAGATACATTGTAAAAATTGAAAGTGAGTGAAAATTAGGGTATATGGTATTTGGTCAAAATTCAGTAAACCAGTCAAAATTTTAATAAAACGGATCGGGTCAATATTTGTTAAAACTAGATTAAATTCAATTTTAATTTGGGTTGGATCGGGTCAAAATTGAGATGAAATCGGATTAAAATTGATTATTTCTTACGATTTTGATAAAAAATTGTAGATTTAATAGAAATTTTGACGTAAGAGGGAATAAATCCAATTGCAGAACGTGAGGAATAGACAAAGTATGAGTATCTAATCCCTCAGTTGGGAATAGGAGTTTAATTAAACCATTTTCTCCGATCATATGTATAAAGAAAATATGAACTAGGTTTTTTTATTAATCGGATTATACCTTCCATGTTAAGAAAGAGAAAAGAAACATAGAAGAAAAAGAGGGAATTTAAAAAATAAGAAAAACAAAATAAAAAGTCTCCATATTCTCCGTCGATTTTCGCCGCCCGAAGAAATATCTCCTCCTGCTTCGTCCTCTCAGCAGCAATTTCCTCTCGAGCTTGTTTGCTTCAGCCATGGTGAGCTCTATTTCTCCTCTTTCTCTTGATTCCTCTTCGCTTCCGTTTCCTCCATTTGAAGTTTACTCTCTTGAGTGTGAGTTACAGCTGGTCCTGCTTTGTATCGGGTGTCGATGATTCGGATTTCGGTTTCGGATCGTTGTTTTTCTCTGGTTAGATCTGGAGATTGGGTTGGTTTCGGCTTAGATCTTTGGGATTTTCTGTCTATGTGATCGGTGTTACTGATCTTGGATCGGATTCTGTGGAAAAACTCGAAGTTTATCGTGGTTGTTTACATTGCGTTAAGTAATCATGATTTTGGGAGAAATTTAGGACTGTTTCGTTATTTCCTGTGGAGTGTATTTGAATTTAGGGTTATTTTGACTAGAGTTTCCTTGGTGAGATTTCGTTATTTGATCCTCCGGCTATTTGTGGGTCGAAATCGAGGGTTCCGAATTCTCCAGAGTACTCTCGTTACAGCTGAAGTCTATAACTGATGTTGTTTGCATGGTGATAATCCCGCTCCCTGTGACCGGTGGGTGCTGTTTTATATGTGGGGTACTGTCCTAAATAGTGTTACATTCTCCCGGATCGATGTTAGAGGAACTCTTACATGCTGTTACCACTAAGTTATAGGAGCTGTTTCTGTATTTCTTGGACTGCTGACAATGTCAATACCTTTCCTGCTTGTTATTTCAAAGCTATTAGAGATGTTTGTATGAGTAACTACCAGTTCCTGCATTGAAATATTCAGATTTTGGGTTTCATAAAATAGCTAAGAACTGAGACGCATTGTTGTCTAATTGTGTGATCCATGGTTGTAATTGTCGTGCAAATGCAACACCACTGTGGGGTAGAAGTCTTCTGAAGAGGGGCATTTCAATATTCATTTATGTATTGTAACATCTCTCTGTTGCTTAATCTTTCCATTCAGGCCAACGCAGCTTCAGGAATGGCTGTTCATGATGACTGCAAGTTAAGGTTTTTGGAACTGAAGGCAAAGAGGACATACCGTTCCATAATTTACAAGATTGAGGAGCAGCAAAAGCAAGTGATTGTAGAGAAAGTTGGCGAACCAACCCAAACCTATGAGGATTTTGCGGCAAGTCTGCCAGCTGATGAATGCCGATATGCCATTTTTGATTTTGACTTTGTCACAGAAGAGAATTGCCAGAAGAGCAAAATTTTCTTCATTGCGTGGTAATAATACTCTACGTCTTGTTCTTGACCTTTCAGAAACTTCGACATTTACGAGATCTTTAATGGTGTGTGAAATTGTGCAATTTGACAAGGTCTCCTGACACATCAAGGGTGAGAAGCAAGATGATCTATGCCAGCTCCAAGGACAGGTTCAAGAGAGAGCTAGATGGAATTCAAGTAGAGCTTCAAGCGACTGACCCAACCGAGATGGGTCTTGATGTTTTCAGAAACCGCGCCAACTAAAAACACAAAGAACTGCTTGAAAGTTCTTGTATCCATGTTCTACTATTCACGGGGTGAAATGTTTTTACAGTTTCTTATGACGGTATGAACCTAACATGCTTCATTCTATCGGGTTGTCTTCAAATGTTCTTGTTCCTATGACGAAACCCTGGTTTTGTTTCTTGCCTTTCCTGAAAGCAGTGAACCTTAGCGTATGTAAAAAATCACAGATAAGTCTTGTGGACTACCCGATGCATATTTGGGGCAAATACTTACAATTGGGAACTTTAAAAAGTTATCCTGAATTAGTTAATACGCATTGGCGTGTCTGTCTTTTCTTTTATGTGGTGAATAATTATTTTATATGGTGCTTTAGAAAATTGAGACATAATGGAAGGCAACCCCAATAGGTTAGTAAAAGTAGTTAAATATTCAAAAATACCTTCGTGCTTCAAAAATATCTTTCCCAAAAAAAATTTCAACTTCAAATCTATCCTTAAAATATTGATAATCTTGTATTATCCTTATCGACAATTTTTCTCTCTCTCCCAGAACACGACAGATTCGACGAGAGTAGCTTGAAATCGGCATCAGATTCGCTGTCAGTAAGTTGAAATCGTTTGTTGTCAACAAAGAAGCTTGCAATTAAACAAGTTCCGCAGAAAAACTGTTGTACTGGGTCATAAAGTCTTAGGTGTCCAAAGGTCGCAGGGTTAAAGGGGTAGCAAAGGGGTCAAAGGGTCGCAGGGGTAAAGGGGGATCGCAGGGGTAAAGGGGTCGCAAAGGAGTCAAAGGGTCGTAAGGTTTAGGATAGGGTCGCAGGGGTCCAAGGGTCGAAGAGGATAAAAGGGTCGCAGGGGTCCAAGGGTCGAAGAGGTAAAAGGGTCACAGGGGTCCAAGGGTTGAAGAGGTAAAAGGGTCGCAAAGGTACAAGTATCACAGATGGACCTCTTCGACCCTAGGACCCCTGCGACCCTTGTCCCTCTGCGATCCTTGGACCCCTACGACCCTTGTTTCTCTACGATCTTTGGACCCCTACGACCCTTGTTCCTCTGCGACCCTTGTTCCTCTATGACTCTTGTTACAATAATACTAAATCCACAAAAACAGCGATACTAACAATATAGTCAAAATAATTTATTATTTACAAATTATTTACAAATAATATGAATAAATTTTAAAAATAATAATTTATCAAGTTATTTACAAATAATTGACTCAAATATCTATGACCCTTGTACATTCGCGACCCTTGGACCTGTGCGACCCTTGTCCCTCGCGACCCTTGGACCTGTGACTGGTACAATGAAAACCCTCTCATCATGAGTGACTCTAGTGACGTTAAAGCTCATGTCACCTTTGTGACGGAAAAGTACGACATCCCCAATATGAATGTTTTGGTCATTGTAGAAATCTGTCCATCCATCAGTGAATTTGGAGCCATCAAACTTGACCCTTGTACTTCTGCGACCATTGGACCCCTGCGAACGGGTAAAAGGGTCGCAGGGTCAAGGGTCGAACAGGTAAAAGGTTTGCAAGGGAAAAATGGTGCGACTCTTGTACCTCTGTGACCATTGGACCCCTGTGACTCTTTACGTTTTATTATTAAAAAATTATTTACAAATAATATGAATAATTTTTAAAAAAATTACAATGTACAAAGTTGAATTATCCATTCCCAAAATTATGTTACAAATAAACTATTAAAAAGGGAACAATGTACCAAATTACATCTTCCATAATTAACGAGTAAACATTTTTTAGACCCTTAGACCGTGCGACCCTTGTCCCCCTCCGACCCTTGTCTCCCTTCGACCCTTGTACCTCTGCGACCACTTGGACCTCTGCGACCACTTGGACCACTGCGACTCTTATCTCCCTTCGACCCTTGTACCTCTGCGACCCTTTGTCCCCTGCGACCGTTGGACCCTCTGCGACCTTTTTCTCCCTTCGACTCTTGTCTCCCTTCGACCCTTGTACATCTACGACCCTTTGTCCCCTGCGACCCTTGGACCCCCTGCGACCCTTATTACAATAATAGTAAATCCACAAAAACATCGATACTAACAATAATACATTCTACTAAATAATAGTAAAAAACCAACCAAATACAAACATGAATTTTGTTGTTCAAATGAGGTTCAAAGCAATCAAATACAACGGAATTCAATCTATGATGATTATAGAGGCAAGCAGTAGACAAGGTACATCATCAAGAACAATGTCCAGTTCGACTTTGAGGGTACAACCCACGTTAAAGCCATTATCGTGACAAAACTTTGTGCAACCCCTGGTGATGCTAGCGCTACCGCGTTTTACAGGCCTTAGATGTACCTCCCAAATTTTTGTGTAATTAGTTATCAGATCAACCTTACTTCGTCTACCGCAAAGACCATTCAACCTCGCAAACTATATCGGAAGTGTCTGCGACAACCGAATAAATTTACAACAATGCCAAACTAATGCATATACGGCCAGATTTGATGAATCAAATAAATCGGTTTGAGTTCACTTACCACTGCATCTCCGACCAGATTTGAACGCGTGACTGGTACCGTGAAAATCCTCTCAACAGAAGAAGACGACCCTGCTTCTATGGAATGTTGCATTTTCGGAAAAAATGGATGGAAGATGATGAGAGTTAGAGAAAGAGAGTGTGTCGTTATTAGAAAAAAGAAAACGACTGAAATACGAAAAGACATGACCCTGACATCGAATCGCCGTCAGATGGAATTCGAAATGTGTTTTCAAATTTTGGTGAAAAATTCGGCGGGAATTTTGGTGAAAATGATAAAATGTCAAAAACCAATCAAAATTGAGGGTGGCATTGGTCGCATATATGCGAAATCGACGAATTTACAAGTTTATAATGATAAAATGCCAAAAAGCAATCAAAACTATACATTTACAACGTCAAACTAATTAATGCCAAATAAGGGTCGCATGGGGCGCATAGGTCGCTTGGTCGCATATATGGATGAATAGATGCGAACTCGAAGAATTTACAGGTTTAGAATGATAAAATGCCAAAAACCAATCAAAACAATATATTTACAACGTCAAACTAATTAAATGCCAAATGAGGATCGCATGGGCTGCATGGTCGCATATATTGATGAATATATGCGAACTCGACGAATTTACGGGTTTATGATGATAAAATGACAAAAACCAATCAAAACAATATATCTACAACATCAATCAACGGTTAAAACAGATTATGATCCATGTGTACCTAGTTGAGTTGTGTATAACCAATGCCCGTGTTTCAAAAGTGATAGTAGTGTTTTAAGAACTCGTCGAATGATTAAATAATACATTTAACATTTTGTTCAAATGTCGATATTATTTATATTATTATCTATATTGATTCTAAATTAGACATATACAACTCAAATATATTGATAATGGCATGGGTCGCTTGGTCGTATATATGGATAAATAGATGCGAAATCGACGAATTTACTAGTTTATAATGATAAAATGACAAAAACCGATCAAAACACTACATTTACAACGTCAAACTAATTAATGCCAAATGAGGATCGCATGGGTCGCATGTATTGATGAATAGATGTGAACTCGACGAATTTATGGGTTTATGATTATAAAATGACAAAAACCAATCAAAACAATACATTTACAACGTCAAACTAATTAATGCCAAATGAGGGTCGGCATGGGTCGCATGGTCGCATATATTGATGAATAGATGCGAACTCGACGAATTTATGGGTTTATGATGATAAAATGACAAAAACCAATCAAAATAACACATTTACAATGTCAAACTAATTAATGCCAAATGAGGGTCGCATGGGTCGCATGGTCGCATATATTGATGAATAGATGCGAACTCGGCTAATTTACGGGTTTATGATGATAAAATGACAAAAACCAATCAAAACAATACATCTACAACGTCAATCAACGGTTAAAACATATTATGACTCATGTGTCCCTAGTTGAGTTGTGTATAACCAATGCATGTTTTTCAAAAGTGATAGTAGTGTTATAAGAAATCGTCGGCATCCCTATTGATAATGGCAAATATATTGATAATGGCATGGGTCGCTTGGTCGACGAATTTACTAGTGTATAATGATAAAATGACAATACATTTACAAAGATTCTAAATCAAAACAATACATTTACAACTTCAATCGAAGCCTCTACACGCATTCTATTTCCACTTGAGAGATACTTCATTGAGGGTCGTATGGGTCGCAAGGGTCGATCAAAGATTCTAAATCAAAACAATACATTTACAACGTCAATCAAAGACTCTTCATGCATTCTATTTTCACTAGAGAGATAGTTCATTAGCCGAGAGTGACCCAAGAGTGATCCAACACCGTCACCTAAGTCATCTCCTGCAATGTACTTCGTCTTCCAGTCACATTTGAAGAGTGACCCAACACCATCACCCCCGCAACTCGTCAGTGACTGCATAGAGCCTGAGTTCGTCGATTACCAAGACCTTGAGTAACACATAGATAGCACGATGCCCTGCATCGACAATGGTGATTGCGGCACGCAGGTCACAAAGGTAAAAAAGACTTTTCATAGAAATATGGGTTAGATACGCATACTAAGAGAAGAGACGTAGACGTTAACTTATATACATGGGTCGGAAGACAGGAGTCTGACAGCAAAACGACAAGTCACATGGTTCGGAAGAAAGGATTCTGACTGCAAAACGACAAGTCACATGGGTAGAAAGGGTCACATGGGTCGGAAGGGTCACATTGGTGTCGCATGAGTCGTCCATGGGTCATATGTGGTCATATTGGGTCGCATGAGTCATACAAGGGTCATATGTGGTCGCATGAAACGTACATGGGTCATGTGTGGTCGCATGAGTCGTACAAGGGTCATATGTGGTCGCATGCGTTGGATGGGTTCTCGTTTAAACCTGATTCTAATTTAATCCGATTGAGCGTCGTATAATGGGTCATATTGGGTCGCATGAGTCGGATGGGTCATAAGTGTGACTCAACGCCTTCTCCAAGTTGACCTCCAACCGTGACCTTAGGTAATGCGGATACAATTTGATGTTTGAGTCCGCCGATTACCAAGATCTTATGTAGTGCAGATACAACACAAAGTCCTCCATCCACGTTGTAAGTACTTATGTGTATCTGCATATATAGAGATCAAGTTCGACGATTACCAAGACCTTGAGTAACAAATAGACAGCACGATGCCCTGGGTCGACCATGTGATCTTCGTGACGAAGGTCAAAATGGTCACAAAGATAACAAGAATTTTTCATAGAATTTAGGGTTGATGTTAGAAATCGCCCTTTAGAGAGAATGAAGAACTCGAAACAAGAGATGATTTGGTGCTACAAATTGTTGTAGCTTTTCAATTTTTCTCATCTATTTATAAACTCATATTTAACGAAAAATAAATGCTACAAGACTCCTAAAATTCCAGAAAGACACTAAATACAAAGAATGACCAAGGTGCATGTATTGACCACATTAAAGAACCTTTTAATATAGGGGTAACAGAGACGTGTCCCAATGGTATTGAATGTGGCATTGGTAAAATAAAAAGCATAGCTAGCACCTGGAAAAGCCAGTAGTCTGACATTAAAAAGACTAGTCGAAAGGGTCGAAATGGAAAAATTGGTCGCAAGGTCGCAATGACCGGAAGGGTCGCAATGTTCACATGGGTCGCAAGGATCGTATGAGGCTCTGTGACCCTTGTACCTCTGCGACCCTTGTACCTCTTGGACCGTTTGACCCCTACGACAAAGTACCAAATATTAAAAAACAATGTACCAAACGTTTACATCTTCCATTCCAAAAAACATTATACCAAATATCAAGTTAGTCTTCTTGGGGTGAATAGATACGTTCTCCATTACTAAATATATTAGCCGCCATCTTCTCACATACGGAAGTAACATTGTCGTCGTAAATTAAATGAAACACATTCTTGTTTCTCATTAACGAGGCTTCTATGACTTTGTAGGAGAAAGCACCACAGTCATTCCCGCTTTGGTTCTGTGACAGACCTTCATAATACTCATACTTTCATTCATCTTCTTCAGAAGCCAAAGAAGGAAACCCTCCGAGAATAAGCATCTTGGGGACAACTTTTCTTATCTTCTCAATCACCGGATCGATATGCGTTTTCTTAAGTCTCATCTGGCAGTCGTATACCGTGATGCATCGGGTTTTGAAATCTGCTTTGATGGCTACCCAATGACATCCTACCCATCGAATTTTGTCCGATGGAATGTTTAGAACCGAGACAAAACCTTCATAATCACTAATTAGTGTCTTTGTACTTCTGAATGGATACTTGACATTCAAAAAATCACTAAGCATTTCCGGAAAAGTTTCCATATCCTCGTACATCCACAGAGAGAGCGTCTGTATGAAAGCAACAGGACAAACGTAATAATTCTGATTCGCGCTGGGATTCAATGCCGAGCGAGAAGACAACACCATCAACGCCTCATCCAATTGCTGCAAAAAAAATTAACACACATGAATACATATGACACAAAACTCTGTGAGACTAAAGGTTTTAAAAAAACTTACATCATCTTCAAGCCATACGTTGGCCTTTAATATAATATCCCAAAACTTTGGCCCCTGGGGAATATCTAGCTCACATTTCCACCACCGCTCATGTCGAGGTGCCTTCAGGAACCAATATAGATCAATCAACTTTTCACCGCTAGCGTCAATGAAGGAAGAAAATCGGGTTATCAAGTCCTTTACTAATCCCTTGGAAATCCACACAAACTTCTCTTCCCCTTCAGGTTCTTGAACCACTGTTCTTGCTCTTTTTTCCGGCGGAGGTTCAACATATGGCGCAGATTCCTTCGATAAAGGTCCAGCACCTGCATAAAATTTACTTCATTAAACATATGGCGACCAATGCGACCTATGCGACCAATGCGACCCATGCGACCTATGCGACCTCAAATGACCATACTTGGTGGTACTTCGACAATAGACGACCTCTTGACCCATGCGACCTATGCGACCTCAAATGACCATACTTGGTGGTACTTCGACAATAGCGACGACCTCTTGGATAGGACCCACAGCTGGAGTATCCTTGGCAGGAACCTCGTCGGCGACGTCATCGACATGACCCACTAAAGTATCTTTAGTGTGCACCTCTTCGATAAGACCCACTGGAGCATTTGCATAAAATTACTACATTCATTAGACTCATCATTCGTTACATTGATTATGTAACACATGCGACCCATGCGACCCATTCGGCTTTACCGACCCAGTGACCCATGCGACATATGAAACCCATGCGACCCATGCGACTCTAACGACCCTGCGGCTTATGCGACCCTACGACTTATATGTCCCTACGATCGATCCGACTCTTGTGACCCATGCCGACTCTCGATGGAAATTGACACTCAAATGACCTTTTCACTAAATATTACTTATTGGTGGAACTCCATCAAGAGCAATGATTTCCAAATCCTCTTCTGAGCCATCTCCGCTTGGCTCTTTTCTTAACACTGGATTTGGACGTCGAAGGAATTCAAAACCAAAATTACTAACAGTGTCGGAAGAATGGTTTTCGGTGATCGCAACTTTCTCGGCAGCCTTTGATTTTGGATTAGGCATATGAATCTCGACATCCTTTAGAAGGTCTCTTATGGCGTTGATGATTCTCTTCTCCGACTTCATTATTTCCCCTATTAATTTCTGCTCTAGTGTCAGAGAGACTGCAGCATCAGCATCAGCATCATCTTGGACCTCTATTATTTTTTCACTCACGCTCTCCTTCCTCTTAGTCCCTTTTTCCTTCTCTTTTTTTATCACCAAGAGCTGCTTTTCGTGTCAGCAATTCTTGCTTACGGATATCCTCCTAACAAATATCCTTCGGATTTCTACGAAGATGTTTCATCCATATCTAAATATCGGGATCGTCATATCCCTCGTAATCCTCCAGATCAGAAAGTAAAGCTTCCTCTTCGTGTTCAACATAAAAAATACTTAGAATATCCTAAAAAAATAACCATTATTACCCTATGTGACTCTTGTTTCCCTTGTGACCCTTGTGTAATTGTACCTTAGAATCTCCAATCTGCCTTATCACATCTACATACTTCGGGTTAAAATTGGATTTAACCATCTTCTTGCACATTCTTGGGCATGATTGATGCGCATCCACAACCTCAACATACCATCCCTTTCCGTCCAAACTAAGGATGGTTTCGAATGGAAATAACTAAAACATTAAAAAAATGATAAGAATGCAAAAAGTACGAAAACATTCAAGTTATTCGAATAATATATACAACTTACCATTATTGGGATCATGAAACCGCCACAATACAATTTTGGTTTCGGTGATTCCCCGCTAACGTGCTTGCGGCAAGTGTCCACAATCTTCTCGAATGTGTAACGACTCCATGGAAAGCCTTCACAAAATTCCAAGTCATTAACCATGTCAATGAGATCATGGCTGATAGTGTTTTCCGCTGAAGGCTTGTGAGCCATAACTTGCACCAACAACATCAAAGTTGCCAACCTCTTCCAGTCGTCGGAATTCTTCGCCTTCACAAGCTTTTCACTGACTTGTTCGGGAGTCACCTTTCCACGGCCGAAATTCTTCAGCCTGAATGCGACACCCATTATGGACTCCCATCTTTTGGGATATGGTCCACATTTCAATCCGAAAATTAGTGTGTGCTCCACTATAGAGTACCAGATGGGAATACCGTTTATGACGAACCACAACTCCGTCTTGTCCCGTATAATCACGGAGTGATTTAGTAGGATAGACATTTGAACATTCGTCAATGTGGAGTCACATTGTAAATGGAATACATGCGTAAATTGTGACTCCTTATCGAAGTAATGCAACTCGTGTTCATCTAATATTCCTCTCAGCGTCGTTATTGTCTCGTGAGGATAACACTTGGTGTTGATCTTTGGCATTTTGTCCATGTGCTTGAATTCATACACAAACTTCGGCTTTGGCACCACCTACAAAATGATCAATTACAAATGCATTATACTTCTACCGACTTAAGCGACCCATGCGACTCAACCGACCCGTGCGACTAATGCGACTCAACCGACCCGTGCGACCCATGCGACTCAGCCGACCCGTGCGGCCCATGCGACTCAAACGACCCTCAGACACTCTGCAACACTCAACCGACTCACTGAGACTCACCCGACCCACGCCCTTCAAACAACCATTGCGACCCATCCCACTCACTAAGACAACCGACTCACTGAGTCGAAGATGGTCATGCAACTTCTGTGACCCTTGCGACTCAACCGACTCACCGAGTCGAAGATGTTCATGCAACTCCTACGATCCTTGCGACCCAACCGACTCACTGACACTCACCCATTTCAAATGAAAAACCATTTTGTGACTCGAAAGCTTGCAAAACCCTAGAAATCGATCTACTTACACTTATTGACGCCATCACTACAAAAAAACTCGCTATTTCCAACGGACGGGGCAACGGATCCGTCCGTTAGATAAAATTAGCAACGGATTGCAACGGATATGTTAATGCTTTCAACGGGAGCATATCCGTTGCAATCCGTTACAAATTCCAATGGATTGCAACGGAATATCTCTGTTGCCAAATCCGTTACAAATCCGTTGACAATTTGCGACGGATTGTAACGGATAAGTTCCGTTGGCCTTCTCCGTTGGAAGACCGTTAGAATCCGGGGAAAATATTCCAACGGTCATCCGTTGACAATTGTAATGGTCATCCATTACCATTTGCAACGGATGGCCGTTGATATTGTTACTTTCGAGGTTCACCCGTCGAAATAAATTATTGAGATCTTGCAACGGTCATCCGTTACAATTGCCAACGGATGTCCGTTGGAAATTTAGCTATATATATCGGAACCAAAGATTGCATCAAACAAACCACCAATATCAAGTATCTTTATTATATAAATAGTATCTGTATCTCCATTGTTGAATCCAAAACAACTTTGATAAACTTTCTCACCATCCGGATCCGGAAAAGGATTATCGGCGGTGAGCAAGTTTATTAGGGTTGTTTTGGATTCGATAATGGAAGTAAAGATACTGGTTTTGGTGATGGAGGTAGCCGTCAGATAGGATTCGAGGCGGCGAGACTGTTATCGTCTCTTAGTTAAAGTTATTTTTTTATGTAAATTATTATTGTTATCCTATGTTAATTATGTAATTGGAAAGAGATATAAATGAAATTTTAGACTCTATATTTCGTGTTATTCGGTTTTTGCTACTGATTGAATCAAAACTTAAACTATTGTAATATGCAAAAATAACGGATTATAACGAATTTGCAAGCATTTACAACGGGAAAGGATATTGTTCGTGGCCATTTTCGTTCGAAGGTAAATGTTATCCGTTGAAGATCCGTTAGAAACCGGGGAAAGCGTTCCAACGGTCATCCGTTGAAACTTTTAACGGGCAGCCGTTAGACATAGCAACGGATGACCGTTGATATTGTGAATTTCGAGGTTCACGGGTCGAAATAAGTACACGTGCTCTCTTCTTCACTGCTGCTGCTGATTCTAGCCATTTTCCTCCTTGACAACTTCAAATCGATCCCTCTCAAGTTCGACATCACTTATTCTTTCTTGCTATAAACTTTTAAATACGTTTCATGTCGCTTTCTCGCTTTTGATAGTTTTTCACGTCGAAAAACTGCAGAACGTGGGTTTTTTCACGTTCGAACATTAAGGGCAAATTTGTCTTTTCTTCAGTTTTTTTCCGATTTAATAATTATTTTAGGGAAGGATATTTTTGAAGCGGTATAGCCCTATAAGGGTATTTTTGATATTCCGCCAATCGAGTCGGACGGAACGTTAACGGTTCATCAACGTCGAGCGATTTAAACGTTTTTGTTAAATTATAAATGTCATAATGGGCCACAGCCCATATTTTTTTTATTATTAAAAATTAAGGAATTTTTGCTCCTCAAGGAGGTATAAAACATAAACAAATACAAAAAACACTCTTATTAACAATTCTCCTCTCTCTTTTTCTATCACCGTCCTCTCTCCATTCTCTCTAACTCTCTCTCTCTCCTCTCTATGTCTTCATTTTGTGTTGGTAATAATATTTTATATATTTTATTATATATAAAATATAATAATATTATATACATATTATATATATAATATACATACATAACTTTTATTTTAGTTAACTTTTACCGTATACATATATACATGTTACTATATCAATAAATGCATAATACATAATATATGTATGTGTATATATATTATAATATTATTATATATACGATTTACTAATATTATACATATAATAATATGTTTTATACTTTTAATATATTTAATATATATATCAATGAATAATTCTTCTTTTAACACGTTGAATAATTAATTATTAAGACGTTATTAGCACGAGCATTCTAATTAGTTAAGAAAAAAAATACAATATTATATGTTAAATGTATTATTTTTAATTTTAATTTTTTTCGATCTCGATTTCCAATCGATTTTGGTTTCGATTTGGATTCGATTTTCAAGTAAAAAAAAATTATATATAGACCTAGTGAAATATATATATCCCGGTCATAATATAAATATATATCATATTATAAAAGATATCGTGGATTAAGTTCCGCACATAATATATTATACTATATGATTCTGTGGGCTCAGCCTCCAATCAATAATATTAAGATTTTATGAATATTTATTTGTTATTTATTCTTGTTATAAGGATGGCTACACCACCAATTTTTTACGTCATATTTTATTTTGTTAATTATTATATTTATGTGGAGGATGAAAAAAATTTACCCCATAATTTATTTTGTTATACGGCTGAGCGAGCAATTTTTGTTATATCTTAATTTGTTAATTATTTTATTTATGTGGAGGATGAAAAAATTTCACCCATAATTTATTTAAAATATGTTTTTCATTATTTAATTATTAATTGGTTAAATAAATCTAAAAATGAATTATCTATAAATATAAACAGATCTAACACATGAATTATTATATTATACTTTATTTAATTTTGTTTTCAATGTCATAACTTATATTTGTTTTTTTCTTCAATGATAACAGATCTTCATGTCGAACTTGGTGAACCTAAAAATCACAGCACTAGATGCCTTTGGAAAAAAACTATATGACATGGGCATTTGATGCTAAAATGCATCTAAAAGGCAAAAAGCTTATTGCCAACATCGATAAAGATAATAATTCCTCAGAAGAGGAAAAGGCAAAAGCCATGATATTTTTACGTCATAATATTGCCGATGGATTAAAAAATGAGTATCGAACAAAAGAAGATCCCGCAGATTTGTGGGAATCTCTTAAAGATCGATTTGATCACCAAAAATATGTGATCCTCCCAAAGGCAAAGAATGATTGGTTGAATCTAAGATTTCAGGATTATAAATCCGTGGATAAATATCATTCTGCAATGTTCGAAATAATCTCCAAGATGAAATTATGTGGAGAAAATATAAGTGATTATGATAAGCTGGAAAAACCATTATCGACATTCCATGCTGATAATGTAATTTTACAACAACAATATCGCGTGACAGATTTTAAACCTATCGTGAATTGTTACAGCTTCTCCTCGTTGCAGAACAATAGAACGAGCTATTAATGAAAAATCATCATGCTCGTCCCTCTGGTTCGGCACCATTTTATTAAACAAATGCGACTTCATCAACTTATAAGCACTGGCATGGTCGTGGACGTGGATATATACGTGGTCGTGGTCGAGGCTATTGACATGGTCACGATCGTGGAAATGGATATGGTAGAGGAAGAGGTCGGAGTAATCCACCAAATAATTTCTGTCATGGAGAAAATAAAAGGAAAGATAATCGAGTGAATGAAAATGAAAACGTGACTAAAAGGCGAAAAGATACAATATGTCATCGATGTGGTATGAATGGACATTGGTCCCAAGTGTGCCAAACACCCAGACATTTTGTGATTTATACCAGCAGTCACTGACAGATAAAGGCAAAAATGTTCAAACGAATTTTGTCTCGCGATATTGTTGTTGTAAAGAAACTTATTAAGTTGGAATACACCTTGACATATTAAGCTTCTCCAAGGTTGGAATACACCTTGACATTGCGGACTTTATGTATCAACCTGATAATGAAGATAAGAAAAGAAAATGAGATTTCGACATGAATTTCTTTGTTATCATTATCTCATTTTTAAGACTTAACTTGTTATTTTCGAATGTATTTTTTCTTTCGCTATTTAGTTTTTAAAGTTTTATTAGATTATCTTTTGTTGTAATATTTTGTTACTTTGTTATATATTATATGCAAAGTTTGCTTCATATTTTTCAAGTTCATCTATATCTTTATCATATCAAAGTAATACAAAATATGTCACGATCAAACATAAATGATGGAGACATATGTCTAGCCGATTGTGCTACGACACATACAATATTGAAAGATAAAAAGTATTTCTCCAAATTGAAAATACATGAATCCAGTGTCAATACAATATCTGGAAATGCATAAATAATTAAGGGATGTGGAGAAGCAAATTTTATAATGACCGGAGGGACAAAATTTATCATACAAGATGCATTGTTCTCTCCACAATCTCAAAGAAACTTATTAAGTTTCAAAGATATTCGCCAAAATGGCTACCATGTTGAGACCATGAATGATGAAAAACGTGAATATCTTTATATCACGACAATGGTTTCTAAAAAGAAACATATTGTGGAAATTTTACCAGCTTTATCCTTTGGACTGTATTTCACAAAGATAAGAATAATGGAAACATATGCTATATTCAACCCAAGATATGAAAACATGTTTAAGATTTGGCATGATCGATTAGATCACCCTGGTTCAATAATGATGCGAAAAATTATTCAAAATTCCAATGGTCATCCATTAAAACATGAGAAGATATTTCAATCTCATGAAATCGCATGTAGTGCTTTAAAATTGATAATAAGACCATCATCTCTCAAAGTTGGACATGAATCACCATCGTTTTTAGAACGATTACATGGAGATATATGTGGACCTATACATCCACCAAGTGGATCATTTCGATACTTTATGGTATTGATCGATGCTTCTAGCAGATGGTCACATGTTTGCTTATTATCAACCCGCAATGTTTCATTTGCGAGGTTTATTGCTCAAATAACAAAATTACGAGTTCAATTCCCCGATCACCCTATTAAGAAGGTGAGGCTTGATAACGCCGGTGAATTCACTTCTACAGCTTTCAATGACTATTGTGCATCGATTGGTATTTGAGATTGAACATCTCGTACCATATGTTCATACACAAAATGGTATGGCAGAGTCATTGATTAAACATCTCCAACTTATTGGTCGATCATTACTAATGAAAACAAAATTTCCAGTTTCTACTTGTGAGCACGCCATTTTACATGCTGTTGCACTAATTCAAATAAGGCCAAGTGCTTATCATAAATATTCTCCATTGCAATTATCAAATGGCCAAGAACCAATATATCTCATCTTCGAGTATTGGTTGTGTTGTATATGTTCCAATTGCTCCACTGCGACGAACAAAAATGGTCCCACAACACAGATTGGGGATTTATGTTGGATATAATTCACCATCTATCATTAGATATCTTGAACCAGAAACGGTGATGTATTCACAGCTCGTTTTGGTGATTGTCATTTTAATAAGAATGAATTCCCACCGTTAGGAGGAGGAATAAAACAAGCCTCACGAGAGTTAACATGGAAAACACAATCATTGTTATATCTTGATCCTCCTACAAAACAATGTAATATGGAAATACAAAAGATAATACATTTGCAAAATATTGCAAATAGACTTCTAGATGGGTTCAATGATACAGCTCGGGTTACAAAATCATATATACCGGCTGCAAATGTACATGCTCGTATAAAAATACCAAAAGGACATACAGGTGAAAGAATTTCAAATGAGTCTACAACACGCTTAAAGCGCGGACGACCACTTGGTTCTAAAGATAAAAATCCTCGAAACAGAAAGAAGTTTGATAATAATATGGTTCTCAAATCATAGAGAACATTCAAAAAGAAACAAATGAGGAAGATGATCTTCAAAATGAAAATCATGAAAATAATCATGAACATACTAAGAACAATGAAATTTTCATCAACTATATCTATGATAAAAAGATTATAAGAAGAGATGAAATAAATGACAATGATGGAATATTATCTTTCTCTGTATCCAAAGAAATTGAAAATGATAGTGAAGATCTAGAATCAATGTCAGTGTTAGAATGTCAAAAGAGACATGATTGGATCAAATGGAAAGAAGCTATGCAAATAGAATTAGACTCATTAAATAAAAGAAAAGTATTTGGACCCATCGTTCAAACTCCAAATGGTGTCAAATCGATTGGATGCAAATGGGTTTTTGTACGAAAAAGAAATGAAAATAATGAGGTCACGAGATATAAGGTACGCCTTGTTGCACAAGGGTTTTCCCAGAGACCTGGAATTGATTATGAGGAAATATATTCCCTTGTTATGGATGCAATCACATTTAGATATTTGATGACTTTAACAGCATCCAACAACTTAGATATGTACATTATGGATGTGGTTGCGACATATCTATATGGATCTTTGGATAATGATATATACATGAAAATCCCTGAAGGATTAAGAATGCTTAAAACATCAAACTCAAAACCTAAAGAAATGTGTGCAATCAAATTGCAACGATCTTTATACGGATTGAAACAATTTGGACGTATGTGGTATAATCGTCTAAGTGAATATCTATTAAAGAAAGGATTTGTGAATAACCCTATATGTCCTTGTGTATTTATTCAGAAAAAAACAAGTGGATTTGTGATTATATGTGTTTACGTTGATGATCTCAATATAATTGGGACCTCAAAAGAGATTGAAAATGCTAGGAATTATCTGAAAAAAGAATTTGAAATGAAAGACCTTGGACAAACAAAGTTTTGTCTTGGTTTATAGATAGATCATTTAAAGACTGGTATATTTGTACATTAATTGAATTATACAAAGAGAGTATTAAAACGTTTTAACATGGATAAAGCAAATCCATTAAGCACTCCAATGGTATGTAGATCTTTAAATGTTGAAAAAGATTCATTTCATCTTTGTGAAGAAAATGAAGATATACTTGGACCAGAAGTACCATATATGAGTGCAATAGGGGCTCTCTTGTATGTAGCAAAGTGCACTCGTCCTGATATAGAATTTTCTACTAATCTCTTGTCACGATATAGCTCATCTCCTACACGTCGTCATTGGATAGGGATTAAACATATCTTTCGATATTTAAAAGGAACAATTGATTTAGGATTATTTTATCCTAGAGATTCCAAACGTGAGTTGATCGGTTTTGCAGATGCAGGTTATTTATCTCATCCTCATAAAGCTAGATCACAAACATGATATGTTTTCACTATTGGAGGGACAACGATATCATGGCGTTTACAGAAACAAACACTAGTTGCAACATCTTCAAATCATGCTGAAGTCATAGCACTTCATGAAGCGAGTGGAGAATGTGTGTGGCTTAGTGCTTTAACTCAACACATACAAGAGACATGCAGATTATCAACTAATATCAACCCAACAATACTATATGAATATAATGTCGCTTGCGTTGCTCAAACAAAAGACAGATATATCAGAAGTGATAGAACAAAGCATATACCTCCAAAATTTTTCACGTATACATAAGAGCTCGAGAAGAAGAAAGAAGATGATGTTCAATACATCCGATCATGCGAAAATATAGCCAATTTATTCACAAAAGCGCTCTCTACTTCAACATTGAGAAAACACATGCGAAATATCGGGATGCGTCCCTTCGAAGCTTATGATTAAACAAAGGGTTGACAAATCGAGGAGAAGTTTTTATGGCTATACTCTTTTTCCCTCATCATGGTTTTTTATCCCAAAAAGTTTTTCCATGATAAATTTTTTTAACGAGACAGACAATAGACATTTAAAGAGAAGTGTTAAATTGTAAATGTCATAATGGGCCACAACCCATATATTTTTATCATTAAAATTAAGGAATTTTTACCTATAAATAGACAATTCTTCAAATGATATAAAACATAAACAAAAACAAAAAACACTCTTATTAACAATTATCCTCTCTCCTTTTCCCTCACTGTCCTCTCTCCATTATATATTATATATAAAATATAATATTATATATATATTATATATATATATAATATTCATACATAACTTTTATTTTAGTTAACTTTTATGTCAATGAATAACTATTCTTTTAACACGTTGAATAATTAATTTTATAATATTAAAAAATAACAAAAATAAACAAAATATTATATCTAAATATAAAGTCATAAATCTATTAATCATATAATAAGCCTAGTAAAATATTAATTAAGATCTATCCGCAGTGTATTAGGGTCTTGAGTCAGGATTTTGCGCACTGTATAGGGTCTTGAGGATTTTGCGGGATTGTTGAGACTGATGAATAGATAAAGATTATGAATAGACGAACGGAAATAAAGCCATCAAATGAAGACGAGATGGCTACGAACCAACGACGTTTCAAATTAGAGGAACGACGGGCGACGAAGACGATCAATGATGCTCAAAACTAGAAGAACTCCATGAGAAAGAGAGAACAACAAAAACGACGTCATTTTGGTTTAACATTTGTTAAAACAAAACGTTCAAAACGACATCGTTTTGATTTTTTTTCTTATAAAAAAATAAGACCGATTTTCCATTAGTCGGACGGTCAGACACCGCCGAGCGCCTAGACGGCGACTAGTTGGTCGCCTAGATCGACTTTTAGAACCATTCAGAAATGTCTTATGCGTTCTGGACGTCGACTTCAAGTTCTGCCTCAACATCTCATTCCTCAACTCAACTGCCTTTTTGATCTCTCCAGAAATACAACAACCGTATATCAGAACGTTATATGCCACTCGATCTGGCTTTACGCCTTTCTCCTCCATCGAGTTCCACAATTCGACCGCTCTCTTCAAATTGTTCTCCCTACAATACTCATGAATCATTGTCGTATAAGTAATACAGTCCGGGGTAATACCGTTATCTATCATCCTGGCCAAGAGCTCAGAAGCTTCCTCCAATCTTCCCTGTCTGCAGAAACCACGGATCAGCATGTTATAGGTTGCCGTGTTGGCTAAAAGCCCTTTCACCATTGCATTATGAAACTCAATAGCCTTCTGCATGTTGCCTTCTTCCCGGGTAAGAGTATCGAGTAAACACCCGTATGATACTTGGTTAGGAACTGAATGCCCCGTCAGCATTTCCTTGCAGATAATCTTGGCTTCGTGTACAAATCCAGCTTTGCATAATCCATTGATGACAGCAGTGTATGTCACCTCATTAGGAACACAACCGTCGCCAATCATCAGATCCCATAACCAAAAAGCGTCCTTAAAATCCCCAGCTTTGCTCTTTGCATCAATCATACTGGTATATATTACAAGATCAGGTTTCAATCCTCTATCGTGCATCTCTTTTAGAAGCCCAAGAAACATCTTTCTGTCATGGTATTTTAAACTTCCATCTATAAGCACACCGTAGCAGGCAAGATCCAGATCCACCCCTCTGTCTACCATCTCGCGGCAAATTTCTAATGCTTCCTCTAATCTTCCTTCTCTACAAAAGCCAAGTAATAGCACACTATAACATATCTCATTTAGCTCACAATCTCTCCTGTGAAGGACATCTACGAGCTCTTTGGCTTCAGAAACCCTACCTACAGAACATAGTCCACTAATAAGTGACCTGTAGGTATATGTATCAGGTCCAAGAGATTTTTTTACCATCTCTTCATAGAATTCAAAGGCTTTAGTTATGTTTCCTTCACCACAATAACCTTCAATCATGACATTATAGGTCACCCTATTCGGCTTAATGTTCCATTCTGACATTTCGTTAAGTAATTTTACAGCATCTCGCATCATCCCAACTCGACAAAAGCCTGATATAAGCGTGGTGAAGGTATAAATACTTGGCACTATATCTTTCCCCCTCATCTCATGATAGAGCCTATGAGCCTTATGGAGTTCCCCTGTGCTGCAATATCCACTCATCAATGATGTGTAAGTTACTACTGTTGGCTCCAATTCTTTACTTATCATCTCAGACATGAAATACTCCGCTGCACTGATGTTTCCCAATTTGCAGTGCCCGTTAATCAAAGAATTGTATGGATAAACGGTAGGTTTTAGACCTGCATCGATCATTCTACCCAGAAAGCTAACGGCAGTATCCACTTTGCCTCTTCTGCATAACGAATCTATTAGAATAGAATAAGTAACATCATTAGGACGCAGACCCATTTCTCCCATTTTATCAAATAGCAACTCTGCTTCATTGAATTTCTGATTTTTGCACAACGAGTCAAGCAACGCATTGTACACAAATAGATTAGGCGACACGCCAACTTTTGCCACAGTTTTGATCATGTTAAGAGCCTCGTCGATCTTTCCACTTCTTCTGAATCCTTCAACCAAACTTGAAACCGCAGCTTCACTAGGACTAAACCCCGACAGTAACATTTCATGCATCATCTGCGAAGCGACCTCATATTCTTGTATTTTGCATAAGCCAAGGACTAATGTGCAATATGTCACAACATCAGGTTTCAATTCTTTCCCAGCCAAACTGTTCTTTATATCAACAGCCTCCCAGACCTTATGGTTCTTGCAAAGCCCGTTTATCAATACATTATATGGTACAATATTCACATCACATCCAGTTGCCTCCATATGGAAAATCATTTCTCTAGCTCGGGAGAAATCTTTCAACTCACACAAGCTACGTATCACTCCAGTGCGAATGTATATGTCAGGATGGATACCGAGGTTGATTATATCATCAAATAACTCCAAAGCCGCGCTAAAATGCCTAAATTTTACTAACCCATGTAAGAGAGTGCTCAAAGTTCTCACTTCAGGCAACAAACTGGCTTTGATCATGAGTTTAAACACCAAAAGGCCATCCAAAACTCTCTTGTTTTGAACGTAATGCTGAATCAACAAATCAAAAGCGGAGCTTGAATTAAACCTACAGTTCTCATAACAACGGAAAAGCGAATCAAAAATCTCATTTGACTTCAACTCACGAAGCAGAAGGGTCTGCAACATTGATGACGCAGGCCAAAAGAGATTAGCTTGCACGAGGGAGTGTATCAAGATGCAAAATGACGCCGTCGAGTGATCGAATCCACGGTGCAAACCAAGGAAATTGAAGAACCTCAGAGCCAATCTAGGATCATCAACGGTACCGATCAAAACCTTTTCAACATGATAATGCTTCAATTTGCTCGATACGAACGCGCCATCCAACGCGAACTTCCAGCTCTGCTTCCCCCGCACAATGCTTTTTAGGGCAGCAACAAGACGCGAGTCTTCAGATTTCCCATCGTCCCCGGAAGCGTATTTGCCCACAGCGCTCACATTTCTACGGATATGGCGAAAATTAGGGCTTGAAAGTGGCCGATTTGTGCGAGGTAGTCTCATCCGAGAGTTTCACCGTCAGAGACTTCAGTGAGAAGGAACTTTTCAACTGATTTTACGAACCTATTTCGTATAACCCTGACGACGACGAAGATCTAGCCGGGTCGGATCGATCTGGTGGGTCGGGTTGGGTTAATGTAGCCCATAAAAATACGGGCCATGTGAAAAGTTTTTAAGGAAATGGAGGTGGCGGGAAGGAAATTGTTTCACGGCGGATTTGGCCAATATAAATGTGTCACGTGTAAAGACTTGCCTATCTTTAAATATACCGTCGATTTTAAAAATGGCAAAGCATAAATGAACGGTCAGGATCTTACAGGTCACTGATCCCCCTCTCAAGGCAGTTCCAATCATATCAGTTCTTATACATATATAAAATCAGCACAACATTTTGGTTTTAACTAATTCGGATGACTTGAGAAGAATATCCTATGCCCCAAACCCAGAATCCTGATGATATAGGTCATTGAGAATACAAAGAAACTCACGAACACTTTCGGATGTATGTGTGAAGCTAGCACCAAAACCATATTGATAGGGAAAAACAGAGGAAGAAAAGTTTGTTATCATTAACGATCTTTACTCTTAATATACCCTTACTTGAGCAATGCGTTTCAAGGCAATATTCAATTATGGTTTAACCGACATTGCTTCCTGGTTTAACTTGGTTGTGATTTCACACTTTAAATAAACTAATATGGTATATATGTCATCAATACAAGAACATGGTACTATGTTAAGTCTGTTTTATGTGGGTCTTTTCATCATGAGGTGCCTTTTTTTTGGGATGCATTGAAAAACCATTATTTATGAAATGCAGAGCAGTTTGTGGAGAAAGGATGAATGCATAAAACGCATAATCGTGTTTGGGTATGTCTGATAGGATTCGAGGTAGTACAAACCCTGAATTCAGTTCATCATTTATAGGCTCCTGACTGACCAGGTAGTCATCGAGACTGGAATGAAGCTCTGAGGATTTGATTCTCAATCTCTTCTCCTCTGGTGCTCCTTAGGGTCTTTGAAGTTGCATATTTTCTGGTTTCTGTGTTGCGGTTGCGGTTGCAGCCACAGCTGAGAAGATAGCTGTGGAAGCCCCGGATGCTGACAAGAACTACACTGAGGCATGGCAGACGCGGTCGTAGCCTATTTCATTTCACACTGTCGATGCTGTTTGTTTGCAACCAAAAGCGGCCAAGGAGGTGGAACATGGTCACCATCAGAGCCGAGCAACTGGTCTGGCAGCCCTATGATGTCTTCTTGTTTCGTAAGATCGACTCTGTATATTTGAGGAAAGCGTGACATTTGCATTTTACAGTCGTGTCAAGGGTTCCATTGCAGTCCAGTGGCGATGACCTAGAAAGCCAAAAAGTTGAGAGAGATTGCAGAGAAACCAGGATTGATCAGAGCTTTGGATCTGTACAAGATGGAAATTTTCTGTTCTTGGTGTTGTCCTTTGATGATCTCGTCTCTTCTTACGCAGAGATATATACTTTGACTCAAGAGAATGTATGATCCAACAGACGCAATATATATCTGTCACGGATCATGTAATACTCAAAACATATAAGGAATCTGAAGCCAACTGTAAAGAATCTACAACATACCCGATAGTGACAAGAAAAGCTGAGGTTTTTATATGGAGAGTGCCTGTGTGTTTGTTTTCACAAATCTATAACCTGACAGCTGACGAGTTCAGCAGAACCAAAATCCTTGGTCGCAACGACTTTCCAGATAACTGTGTCTGTTGTGTAAGACGGATCGGATTTTTCACGCGAAGAGCATGATGCAGCAACAGGGTGTGAACCAGATGATGGTGAACTCGAGTTTCCGGGCACATCAGCTCGTAAAACTGTTATGTCGCGGTTGTGATCTCGGGTAATGAAATGAAGTTTTCCATGAAACCCGACAAGTAAATAAGGAGATTCCGACTCTGTTAAGTCGTAGACAGGGACATCGCCGATGACAACTTTCCAAGTATCTTCGTCTTGATCATACACCTTTATCTTGCCACTCTCCATAGACGATGAGGGATCGAATGCATACAATTCACCGTCCACCACGACACTCAGTTTTGTCCCAGCTTGTCGTGCAGGCCAACCTTCACCCATACCTGTGGGCATTTCAACCCACGAATTCGTCTCTGGGTCATAAACCTCTCCTCCCACATCAACAAAAAAAGGCCAAGAATATAGACTCTGTGGAACACATAATCTACCATTGTAGGAAGTCATCCCAGTGGCTATAGGTTTCAGTAAGTCAGCCAAAAACGCATTTGGCAACATTTGCGCTTTCGAGAAAGGCATACTAGGAACCTCCGACCATGTATTCATGCTTGGATCGTAAACTTCGGCTGATTGAAGAGGAGATAAGCCTCCTCGCCCACGATTAACCCCTCCCACGACATATAGTTTGTTATTAAGAAGGCCTGTTTTACAATATGCCCGACTTACCAACATGGAACTCACTTCACTCCACTTGTTAAGAATTGGATCAAATCGCCAGACATTATTCATTGTACAAGATTTGGATAAGCCGCCAAGGACGTAGAGGCACCCATCAACGGCGCCAATAGCACACCCACAAAACGGCAATTGCTCCGACAGGTCCTTCCTACCAAGCCAACTCCTCACAATCTCAGCAACTTTCATACTCGGGTTAACCATATTCCACAAGCCTAAAAAGCTTCTTCTGGACTCTTCTTCATAAACAATATCAGGCATTGGGGGCAATCTTTGCCATTTAGTAGACAAGGGATCTAAAGCATGCCACAAGAACTTATTATTTTGATCTTTAGTCAGCACATAAAGCCATTCCTCGGTCTTCCCTAGTTCTTGTCTCAAACAATATAACTCAGAGCTCGCGAAGGCGGACTTCCACTTCCTTGAAACCAACCTCGCATTGAAGTAGCAAATTCTAGGGAGCCTAGCGAGTATCTGAATTGAAATCTCATCAGGAAGACTGGGAATCAATCTGCTGTTCTCTCCTTCATAAGCGGAACATATTTTTTGCCGTTTGCACGATTCACTCGAGCTTACCTCGTTTAGAATAGTCCTCCCACTCTTGGATGGACAACTCAAGCTCATAACAGAACCCATCAGAACTACTTCCCAGATGGATCGAAATGTGATTGAATCCGCAGACTAATCGAACAAGATCCGCTTCAAACTGCAAAGAGCAAGAAACAAGCATGCGTACGTAAGATCAGATGCCCATGTACAGCTGAAGAGATAGACCCATTTAAAAGTACTGAAATTTCGCAGAATCAGAGACCACACAGATCAAAACTATGGGTACTCGAAAAATAGAAAAATCGTATACGATGAATTCAGAGATCAGAAAGAGCAGATACCTCATAATGGGCTCGATGTGGTACTTATTCTCGGCGGCGGAGGAGGAACTGATGACTGAGGATTCGCCGTGATGAGGTAAATTCATCAGAACATGATGAGATCAAGATCCGATCGGGCGGAGGAAGAGTCGACGACGGTGGAGATTCTGACAGAAAAGGATAACCACAATCCTACGAAACGGCGAAGAATTTATCTGTCAAGTCTTTCTTCTTCTTCTTCTTTTTTTATTATTATTTCGGTTCACGATGGTAGACCAAAAGGAAATTGACCTAGTATGCCTTTCTCGAAAGCGCAAATGTTGCCAATATAACCCCAATCCTAAACGCCATACAAGGTCAATTTCCTTTTGGTCTACCATCGTGCAATATTATAAAACGGCCCCAAAATCTAAAATTATATATATTTAAAAAATATAATTGACGGACAATTGGATGCCTGAACGGGTAATAATCATAAGATCGAATTGCAAATTGTTAACATCCGTTTGGTGAACAATCACATGTATCACGAGCATCATTTGTTCTCCCGGTCTCTACAAATGCAAGCGTGCAAATGATAAGCATCCATGTATTCAATTCTTTGCCAAAAATTCGCTCGGCCATCTGATCCTGGAACTATGGACATTAAAGATGGAGAATTTATAATTAAAAGTAGGACTTTTTCGATGGATAAATTTCTTGAATTCTTTTTATGATAATCTGTATTTTGAAGCCAGTCCTGTAAATTTGGAATCTTTGATATATTATTCTTTAAAATTGATGTGTTATTATGAAATAATTATTATCTGAATGTCTTTTGAGATTCTAAACTCTTCGTATTTTGTCCATCATTAATCCTATGTTTATCTACATTGTTTTGTCTCTTCATCTATCCTTGTAAGCCTATAAATAGAGGCAACTTCATTTGTAAATGTACATTTGAGAATCATTCTTCAATAAGAATTATCTCCTCCTCTCTCCTGCTCTCTTCTCTTAATATTGTTCTATTTCTTTTACAACACGTTATCAGCACGAAGCTCTGTTTTTCTTTCAATCTTTCGAGGTTTTTTTTTCTCTTAATCATTACAATTTTTTTTTTATATATTTCAATATTATAGTAAGATCGAAATAACTAAGTATGCTCTACACTCGCCATTTATATGGATCTTGTGTATCAGAAAAGTTATAATTTGATCTGATATTTTTCAAATCGTTTACATTTTTTTTTCTTCATATAGCATCAACATGTCAAACCTTGTGAAACTAGAGTTTGAGGCTCTCGACATATCCGGCAAAAACTATTTGTCATGGGTGTTAGATGCGGAAATACATTTGGATGCAAAAGGTCTCAAAGAGACCATTGGTGTTCCGAATAAATCTTCGAATCAAGATAAGGCAAAAGCCATGATATTTCTCCGTCATCATCTTCATGACGGATTGAAAATTGAATACCTCACGGTTAAAGATCCTGCAGATCTTTGGAAATCATTAAAAGAGAGGTATGATCATCAAAAAACCGTGATCCTTCCAAAAGCTCGTTATAATTGGATGCACCTACGTTTCCAAGATTTCAAAACTGTGAGCGAGTATAACTCGGCAATATTTCGAATCAGTTCACAAATGAAACTATGTGGTGAAACCATCACTGATTCTGATATGATGAAAAAAACGTTATCTACGTTTCATGCATCTAATGTGCTCTTGCAACAACAATATCGTGAAAAGGGTTTCCAAAAATATGGAGATCTAATCTCTTGTCTCCTTGTTGCTGAGCAAAATAACGAGTTATTGATGAAAAATCATGAATCCCGTCCCACTGGGTCTGCTCCATTACCTGAAGCTAATGTGGTAGCATTTAACAATTATCGTGGTCGTGGCCGTGGCCGTGGCCGTGGGCGCGGGCTTGACCGAGGTCGTGGACGTGGATATAGAGGAGGTAGAGGTTTTTTCCGCGGTGGACCAAGCAATTACAATACTAAAAAGGAATTCCGAGGAAATAACGAAGGAGGCAAGAATAAGAAAGAAAGTATTTGTCACCGATGTGGGATGCATGGACATTGGTCGCGTACTTGTCGTACTCCTAGACATTTTGTGAATCTCTACCAAGAGTCATTGAAGAAAGGAGAAAATGATGTTGAAGCTAATTTCGTTGAAGCTAAATTCGTTGACGATGACTCCAACAAGTTTGTGGAAGGCATTGATGATCTGATGTCCCTTGATGTTGCCGATTTCCTTATCCATCCTGAAGATGGAAGTGCTCAGAATTGATCAAGAAGTTTAATTTTTTTATTTATTTCAATATTATGAATTATGTTTCTTTTCTAAGTAATGTTGGTTTTATTTTAGTTCTCTTTATTTGAATAAAGTTTATGCAATAATATATGTTTCTTTTATTTTATGTCTATTTATTCATATTTTTTATTATATAGATTTTGGAATATGAATCAATTGAAGATCCAAGATAAAGATTTATGTCTCGCAGACAGTGCTACTACACATACCATTCTAAAAGAAAAGAAATATTTTTCAAACTTAAGAAATGATAAAGCATATGTCAATACCATATCAGGATGTGCAAAAATTGTTGAGGGCTCCGGAAGAGCAATTTTTGCGATGCCAAATGGCACAAAGTTTATCATTTACAATGCCTTGTACTCTCCAAAGTCTTCAAGAAATTTGTTAAGTTTCAAGGATATTCGTATTAATGGATATCACATTGAAACTATGAATGAAAAAGGCATTGAGTATCTTTGTATTACCTCAACTATAATGGGTAAAAGGTGTGTGTTAGAAAAGTTACATGCTTTATCATCTGGTTTATATTACACATCTATTGAGATGATTGAAGCATATAATACAGTAAACCCGAAGTTTACTGATGTTGTAAATCATTTCAAAGTTTGGCACGACCGGTTAGGCCATCCCGGTTCAACGATGATGCGAAAAATTATTGAAAATTCATGTGGTCATTCATTGAAAAACCAGAAGATTTTTCAATCCAATGAATTTTCTTGTGTTGATTGCTCAAAGGGAAAACTAATAACAAGACCCTCTTCAGCAAAAATAAGAAATGAATCATTATCATTTCTAGAAAGAATTCACGGTGATATATGTGGCCCGATTCATCCACCGTGTGGATCATTTCGATATTTCATGGTATTAATTGATGCTTCAACAAGATGGTCACACGTGTGCTTATTATCATCTCGTAATTTGGCTTTTGCGAGATTACTTGCACAAATAATACGATTACGGGCACATTTTCCTGATCATCCGATTAAAACAATTCGTCTTGATAATGCCGGTGAATTCATGTCTCAGTCTTTTGTGACTTATTGTATGTCGATTGGTATACGAGTAGAACATCCTGTAGCATATGTTCATACTCAAAATGGTCTAGCAGAATCATTTATAAAACGAATTCAATGGATTGCAAGACCAATACTTATGAAATCCAATCTTCCCATTTGGGCTTGGGGTCATGCTGTTTTACATGCAGCACAACTTATACGCATTCGGCCAACTAGTTATCATGATAATTCCCCTTTGCAATTGGTTTATGGTCAGGAACCAAATATTTCTCATTTGAGGATTTTCGGATGTGCGGTATATGTCCCAATTAATCCACCACAACGAACAAAAATGGGACCTCAAAGGAGAATGGGAATATATGTTGGGTATGAATCTCCGTCAATAATAAAATATATTGAACCAATGACTGGAGATATTTTCACTGCAAGATTTGCAGATTGTCATTTTGATGAATCATTATTCCCAACATTAGGGGAAAGTAACAAACATTTGGAGAAAGAGATATCATGGAATGTATCATCACTGACAAATTTAGATCCTCGAACAAAAGAAAGTGATTTAGAAGTTCAAAGGATAATCCATTTACAAGGTATTGCGAATCAATTGCCAGACGCATTCGCTGACCCAAAAAAAAAGTCACAAAATCTCATATTCCAGCTGTGAATGCTCCAATTAAAATACATGTCCCAGAAGGACAACCTATAATTGCTAGTGAGTCTAAGGTGCGCATGAAGCGTGGTAGACCACTTGGTTCCAAAGATAAACTTCCTCGAAAAAGAAAAGGAGCAACTAATCTTGATGGTCAAAATGATGACGTATCTCCAGAAGAGATCATTGATATGGTTAATGATGAAAGTAATCAGGTACCTGAAACCAATGAAAATGAAGAGATCTCAATTAACTACATCAATACAGGAAGAAGATGGAACCGAAAAGAAATAATTGTCGACAATATTTTTGTTGAAAATATAGCGCGCGATATAATAAATGAAAACGAGGATCATGAACCTACCTCTATAGAGGAATGTAGAAATAGAAATGATTGGCCAATGTGGAAAGAGGCAATCAAGTCTGAATTAGACTCTATTAAAAGGAGAGGAGTTTTTGGACCAATTGTCCAAACACCAGAAGGAATCAAACCAATTGGAAATAAATGGGTATTTCTACGAAAGAAAAATGAACAAAATGAGATCATTAGATATAAAGCAAGACTTGTTGCTCAAGGTTTTACCCAAATTCCTGGTGTTGATTATGAACAAACATATTCGCCTGTGGTGGATGCAATAACGCTTCGATACTTGATAAGTCTGGCAATGACCGAAAGACTTGAAATGCGCCTCATGGATGTGGTCACGGCTTATTTGTATGGCTCGTTAGACCATGATATATATATGAAAATCCCTGATGGATTTAAAATGCCAGAAGCATGTAATAATTCTCGAGAAATATACTCTGTTAAATTAAACAAAGCGTTGTATGGGCTAAAACAATCTGGACGGATGTGGTATAATCGTCTTAGTGAATATTTGATAAAAGAAGGATATAAAAATGATCCTATATGCCCATGTGTATTCATAAAAGGATCAAAATCAAAGTTTGTTATAATTGCGGTTTATGTTGATGATTTAAATGTGATTGGAACTCCTGAAGAGTTATCACAAGCTATGCAATGCTTAAAGAAAGAGTTTGAGATGAAAGACCTTGGAAAAACAAAATTTTGTTTAGGTCTTCAAATTGAGCATCTGGAAGATGGAATATTTTTGCATCAATCATCCTATATAGAAAAAGTACTTAAAAGGTTTTACATGGATAAAGCGCACCCTTTAAGTACTCCTATGGTAGTAAGGTCATTAGACATTAATAAAGATGTCTTTAGACCACGTGAGGAAAATGAAGAATTACTTGGTCCTGAAGTACCATATCTTAGTGCTATTGGAGCACTAATGTATCTTGCTAATAATACACGTCCTGATATATCTTTTGCAATAAGTTTATTGGCAAGATATAGTTCCTCGCCAACTCGAAGACACTGGAATGGTATAAAACATATCTTTAGATATCTTCGAGGGACCACAGATATGGGCTTATATTATAATAACTTATCAAAACCAAATTTAGTTGGTTATGCAGATGCTGGATATTTGTCAGATCCTCATAAAGCCCGATCTCAATCTGGGTATGTATTTACTTGTGGGGGAACCGCAATTTCATGGCGTTCTATAAAACAAACATTGGTAGCCACTTCAACAAATCATGCAGAGTTATTAGCTATTCATGAGGCAAGTCGTGAATGCGTTTGGTTGAGATCATTATCTCAATATATTAGGGAGTCATGTGGTCTCCCAATTGATAAAAATATCCCTACAATATTGTTTGAGGATAATACTGCATGCATAGCTCAATTAAAGGATGGTTACATTAAGGGTGACAAAACAAAACATATTTCACCTAAATTTTTCTTTACCCATGATCTTCAACAAAATGGTGAGATAGATGTTCAACAAATAAAGTCTAGTGAGAATCCAGCTGATTTATTCACTAAGGCATTACCTTCGAGATCATTTGAGAAGATGGTTTCTTTAATTGGAATGCGTCGTTTGAAAGATATAAAATAATGATCTTATCAGGGGGAGAAAAGATATGTGTTGCACTCTTTTTCCCTTTTACTAAGTTTTTCCTATTAGGTTTTCTTAATAAAGGTTTTTAACGAGGCAACATATCTATTCCATATCATTAAGGATATGTATTCTTTACTAGGGTTTTTCTCTACGGGTTTTACCTAGTAAATTTTTAATAAAGCATATTCCAATTACTCAATAGACATTCAAGGGTTTTTATTATGAAATAATTATTATCTGAATGTCTTTTGAGATTCTAAACACTTCGTATTTTGTCCATCATTAATCCTATGTGATTATGACAATTCTATCTATTTATCTACATTGTTTTGTCTCTTCATCTATCCTTGTAAGCCTATAAATAGAGGCAACTTCATTTGTAAATGTACATTTGAGAATCATTCTTCAATAAGAATTATCTCCTCCTCTCTCCTGCTCTCTTCTCTTAATATTGTTCTATTTCTTTTACAACATGTGTGTTAAAAACCTTTGACAATTTTATAATAGATTAACGATTATTATATATTGAAACTTTACATATTAAGTTATAAAAAAAACTAATGAAACGCCAGTATAATGTGTCGTTATTGTTGAAACTTTTGTTATAATATATGTGTAACGATTATTTTGGATATATCTATTGAAAAATATTAACCAATAAGTTGTTGAAATACGTGCAACCAACATATAGTCTATTATCTTCGTTGCATATATGAATAATTGGTTAGAATCCATTAGAATTGTTAAAAATATCACTAGTTTCCATTGAAAATATGTTGATAATAAATACAAAAATTTCAAAATTTTTAATACATATCCTTCGTATTATCTTGAGATTTTTTAATATAAAATTTTGAAATAAAAAATAAAAATCATATAAAATATTAAAATTTTATTAGTAAACAATTTTAAAAAAAGTTAAAAATACAGAAATACTAATACTCTATTAGCCTATGAAAAGGAATATTTACATACCTATAAAAAGGAATATTTACATATATATAACTCTTGCCTTATTAGGACTCTTCCTAGGGTTGTCTATACGTGTATATATTGATCTCTTTGCACTTACATGAATAACACAAGAGAATACAGCCACTTTGGCAATCTTATGTCATGGTATCAGAGCTCTAATCGATCCTTCTTCGTTTAATCGATTCGGCTCATACTCTCGTTTTGCTTCCTATGTTTCTTACTCACGAAACAGAGTTCTTTCTCTTGCTTCTCAAAGCTTTTGTGATTCTTCATCTCGTTCAACATCATGGTGGATCCGACCTCTACAAAACCCGTCGGCGCCGATGTTGCAGTGTCTCGTCGTACGATCTCACCGTACGACCTCACTCCCGGGGAACATCCCGGTTTGATCTTAACGCAGACAATTTTCAAAGGCGAAAGTAATTATGCGGAGTGGGCAAAGGACATGCGTATGGCTTTACGTTCTCGGAAAAAGTTCAGGTTTGTCGATGGGACTATACCAAAACCCGACAACAACTCCTCGGACCTTGAGGATTGGTGGACTAACAACTCCCTAATTGCGTCGTGGATCCGCAATTCCATTG
>CM071860.1:37133664-37165759 GCA_036759665.1 Gynandropsis gynandra
AAAAAAGAATTGGTAAAGTTTTAATTATTTAGATTTTTTAATTACTTAAATATTTATCTAACAAAATTTCTTTTATATTGTAGATGTAACGGATGGAAAGAGAATCGACTCTTCTTGAAGTGGTATTAGAAACCCACGCAAAGAAGAAGTCGGATGTCGGGGAAGAGGCCGCCGAACCGGAACTCATCGATCCTCGAGTGGCCCGAACCGTGAGAGCTGTGACGGAGAAGATCACACAGCAATCTCAGACTTACGGTTCAAGCCCCGACGACCTCAGTCCTTCACAAAAGGATCAAATTTATTTAGAGGTAAAATATTATTATTTTAATTGTAAATTATTAATCAATTAATTTATTAAAATCTAACATTACTCTTATTTATCTTGTAGTCGGTGAGACCGTATAAGGGACGTCTATACGGTCTCGGAGCGCTTCAAAAGGATATAATCGAGGACGTCACGACAATACCTCCATCGGTGCAAGAGTTTCACAACAACGGCGGATAGAAGATCTCGAATCACAACTTCGAGAAACTCGAGCCAAAGTGCAGCACCTTGAGAGCGTCATCGAGTTGATGTCGGGGCAAGGGAGGGGATCAACGTCACAACAAGAACCGATTCCCGATTCAGATGCAACGCCCTCTAGACGTGATGGCGATCACCGAGACGATATCGACCCTGCCGATTTAAACGATATGTAATAGGGTAGAGTAACGTAGTTTTAGTTTTAGTTTTTTGTGAACAATTTAATATTTTAGTTAAAAACTTTTTATTTATTTTTAAAAATATTTTTAATATAATTTTAATATTTTTATTAAAAACCTTTTAGTTTTAAAAATATTTTTTTTTTCAAATTTTTCAACGGGCATCCATTGGCAATGCTAACGGTCATCCATTGCACCGTGTTTCCCGCCAAATCGTTTCCCACCAGTTTGCAACGGACATCCGTTGGCCTAGCTAACGGGCTTCCGTTGGAAACCTTTTCCCGCCAAATCTTTCCCGCCAGTTTGCAACGACCGTCCGTTGCAGTCTCCCGCCACATGGCAACGGATATCCGTTGCAAAAATGATTTTCCCCGCCTAATTTTGCAACGAACAGCCGTTGCATTCCAACGGCCGTCCGTTGAAAGTTTGCAACGGTGATCCGTCACAACGTCTACCAACGGGCGTCCGTTACGGATATTCCAACGGCTTAATCCGTTGCCATTCCGTTGCAAATTTGCAACGGATATTATCCGTTGACACGCTGTCGCGAATTGCAATGGATCGGCATTTGCAACGAACATTTCGCAACGGAACGAAATCCGTTGGCGTCCGTTGGAAACAGTATGTCCGTTGGAAAGCTGCTGTTTTTTTGTAGTGGGTTGTCCAACACCATATATACAAGTCCCAAAGTTCATGTCCTAGCCGATGTGGGACAACTTATCATAACACTCCCCTCACGCTCAGACTCGATCCTGGAGCGTGGACATCGCAATCGGGGGCCCAACATCGGTATATTCAAATCGAGACGAACCGGACTCTTATACCATATCAAATATGGTTTAGCCTAACTAATCTCAAAAGCTAGCTCAAGAGTTTAGGGTTGCCCAACACCATATATACAAGTCTCAAAATTCATGTCCTAACCGATGTGGGACAACTTATCATAAAAATCTTATCAACAAAAATCGAATCATTGCAAATTTATTATGTTTTCAATGAACATCAATTGATATTTTCAGTAACCATTGAAATTTCTATTTGGTTACCAATGAAAATAAAAAAATAACATATAGTACACTTACGACGAACATCCATTAAAAATTTCAATAACTACTTGTTGAAATAATCAAAATCGTTACACACAATGACGTTAGCAATCATTATACTTTAGTGACCATCCATTGGCCGTTAAAACTGTAAAATCCAAGTGACACATGTTATAGTATTATAAACATGTGTTTATTGGTAATATTACCTGAGGACTGTTGAAATACATAATGTGATTGAAAAGTTTGAAAAATAATGCATAACAAGTTTATGCAATGTATACATCTTAACACCTTCAACCCAAAAATCTTTTATAAGGATTGAGAATGTCCACCATCATCATCCCAACGTGATCACGTATCAAACAATCAAGAATAAATGAGTACTTTATCACTACAAACAAATAGAACATTTTCAATAAACATATAAGTTGAAAATGACCATTGGTCGTTGAAACTGTACAATCCAAGTGACACATGTTATAGTATTATAAACATGCGTTTGTTGGTAATATTACCTAATGATTGTTGAAATACATAATGTGATTGAAAAGTTTGAAAAACAATGCATAACGCGTTTATGCATGTAGACATCGTAACACCTTCAATCCAAAATCTTTTCTTAGTATTGAGAATGTCCACCATCACCCTTTCAACGTGGTCACATATCAAACAATCAAGAAATAAACGAGTATTTATCATTATAAACAAATAAAACATTTTCAACACACATATACATTGAAAATGACCAGTTTGACTTTGAAATGAGTAATTTTCAACGAACATCAACAAATTCTCAACTGGTGACAATCAGAGAATGAAAACAACCATTCCTTTCAAATTTCAGCAGAGGTTCAATGACATTAATCCGTTGAAAATGTTTCAACGAAATCTAATAGATTTCTCCGTTGAAAAGTTTCAACGGAGATCCACGACAATATCCGTTGACACTTTTAAGGGCATCCATTCATTATTTTACACGGCAAATCAACGGACATCTGTTGATATGTTTCACGAGAATTTAAATATATCAAACATATCCATTGATATAATTCGTAAAAAATATAAATATATCAACGAATACTCATTGATATTTTGGATAAAGGATCAACGGATGCCCTAATTGGTAATTAACGAAAATTTTAAAAAATATTAAATTTAAAATATAAAAAAGTTTAATACCAAATTTACAAGAAAAAACAAATATAAATAATCAATCCTAAACTGTCATCGTCTTCTTCCTCGTCTCCTCCGTCTCCTCGGACATGTATCGCGTTTAAATCAAACACCGATTATTATTTCCACAGGATTGTGTCGTCTGCAGGTGTTGGATGCACTCGTGGCTGATATGATTTCTGGTCATCAATTCGATAACTCTCTACATATGACGCATCTTCACCGTGTAATATCGAAGCGTGGCCTCGAGTTATTAAATGTGTCGCAATAAGTCAAATTTTACAATGTTCGTTTGTAGAGAACTTAAACCGCACAATCGTCTCATACGACTGAACATATTGTATATATAAAACAATTCAACGTTAGTATAATTAAAAAATAATATGTAAATATAAATTTATGGTAAAAAAATAAATTTTTTCCTATAAATATATTCTATATTGATATCTTCCTCGGTGACAGGGGTGTAAAATGAGCTGACTCGGCTCAGCTCGCCAAAAAACGAGCTTGCTCAGCTCGGCTCGTCTCTAGCTCGCCAAAAAACGAGCTGACTCGCGAGCCAGACTATTTAATTATTTTGAATTAGTTGTAATATCATATATGATAAAAATATCAAACAAACCAAATAAAATATCGAAAATATGAAAATATTAGTTCAAACATAATGTTATAAAATATCATTGTACTAACTAAAAAATAACCTTCTCGAATAAAATGTATAAAATATCATTGTACCAAATTCAACCGCTCGTAACTTTACTAAATTGTTTCTTTATTTTAGTATATTAATTATTAGAAAAAGGAAAAATACATTATAATAGTATACTATGTTTAAACAATATATTATGTTTTATGGGATGCAATATTATATATAATTTTCAAAAATGGAAAATATTTTATTTTTGTACATGATATTTTTCAGCTCGCGAGCCAGCTCGTCTAAGCTCGGACTCGTTTTGGACTCAGCTCGTCAGCTCGCTTTTTAAACGAGCTAGAAAATACCCAACTCGGCTCGCTTAAATATGGTCCGAGCTAGAGCTGGCTCGCGAGCCGACAACTCATTTTACACCCCTACCAACTCAAGAAGCGTCAGTTTTATTTCCATCCTCTACATATGCAATATAAAATTGATATTAATTATAAATAATTTTAAAAACATATATAATTTATAACTCAAAATGTTTACCAATTCTTTCGTTTATTTTGGAAATGAGTTTGCTTACGAAGTTTGGCAATGTAGACCATCCCTAGGAATCTTCTTGTCGTACCGAAGTTTCTTAGTCTTTAAATCTTTTGAATCCCAATATTTGACAAGTTGTTTGAATACTTCGTATACGGCCCATGTCGGTTTGGCGTTCTTGTTGAAATAATTCTTCTTGGCATTGTTCATCATCAATGTGATGCGCACTTGGACATCACGCATCCGGTGTAGATTCATATCATGTAATTTTTACGTCATCTGTAAGATCTTTACAAAATGAAACAGAGTAAAATTAATATTAAATAAAACTAACAATTAATCAATTAATTTTTTAAAAATTTTAAAAAATTAGGATGAAGCTACACCACCACGAGCAGCGAATAAGTTCTAGTGTCATATGCTAGGAGTATATAGGTGTAAAATGATTTGTCGGCTTGCGAGCAAGTTTAAGCTCAAATCATATTTGAATGAGTCGAGCTGGATATTTTTCAGCTCGTTTTTTAAACGAGCTAACGATCTGAGCTGGAAACGAATTTGAGTTTAGACAGACTGACTCGCGAGTTGAGTATAAATCACATGCAAATCACATGTTCTATTATTTCTACATATTGTACATATTATTTGTATTTATTAAACACTATTTAAAGAAAAAGAATATATTATTTTATATTATATTATTATTAGAATGTTACTATTTCTATAAAATTAGTATAATTTTAATATAAAATGAATAAATAATATTAAAAATAATATAAAAATATGTTTATGTATTTAATATTTTATTTGATATTCGATAAATTTGTTTTTCATTTAATATTTGATATTTGATAATTTTGTATTGAATCAATATTTTTATATTTTAAATATTTATTTGGTTTGATGATGATTAATATATAATATTAATATGTTATAACTCTTTTAAATTAAATGGTGTAGCTCACGAACAAGTTTGGTTTTGACGAGCTAAAGACGAGTTGAGCTGAGGTATAATTTTCCAGCTCGTTTTTTGGCAAACTGAATTGAACCAACTCATTTTACACCTCTATAAGAGTAGTATAAGCGATCGTGTATGGAAGCTTGGATGATGTGGTTATTCGTATGTTATAGCACATTATCTACGTCAAATCTACAGAAGTTAAAGAAACAATTATATGGTTAAGATGACTTAAATAACAATAATATATCTTAAGGAAAAAATTATACCACAACATTACATCAGGACGTTCAGGTTCACTAATAGGTGTGTTTACACGATCTTCGAAACTATCAATCAAATCATCGATATCCACCATATATTGTCATAAAAACAATTTAACAAACTATCGTTGGCATGATGACATATAAAGTATACATATATGTAATAAGTTTGAATTATTATGTTGTACCTTTCGAATAGTAATAACTGTTGAAAATTTAACAAAATACTAGTTGTAATGTCATTTTACTCCTCCGTGTTAACCAATATTCCTCTGATTCCCCCTTGTACGTCCAATGGTATAAAAATCTATGAGATGACGACAAATCGAGGATTATATTTATATGTATCTTCTTCTGACTTTCTCTTTTTTAATGGAACATACAATTCAAAAATACAATGTATTGAAATACATGATCTCTTGCAACAAATAAATGGATTCATCAACCATTGCTTTGTTTTTTTTCCTTTATTCTTTAGATGAAAAAAAACCTTTCGTATGGATACATCCATCTGAATTGAATTGACCCATTAAGTAATGCCTCATTTAGTAAATGTACTGACAAATTTCCATGACATCGAAAAACAAAGGCTAAAATACATTTTCCAAAGAGCATAACACCTTGACGATATTGTTCAACAAAACTTCCAAGTTCTTTATTTTAATTTCTAAAACAAATATCTCAAAAGCATATATTAGTTATGTATAAAGCGTCGTATACAGTACGTGGTAAGAACTTTGCAAATGAAATGGGGATGATTCGCTACGTGAAAACATGACAACCATGACTCATCATCCCAATGAAGCTTGAAAATAATATCCACACATCGGGCGAAGTTCGAAGCATATCAATCGAGAAATTTAACATCATATTTTAACCACCTTAATAATGTCCTAAGACCAAACAATCTAAATTTCGAGATCAATGCATTTCATTTACATAACTCCAACTTTGATTGTCGATATTATATCTTGAAATCTTTCTTCGACTATATAATTCGTTTGTCCCGCAACATTCAAAAAATATTGATGATGTTATCGAAAAAATTTATCTCGATATGTATATTGTCCAAATTATATCACAATATCATTCACCTTGGCCTTATGGTATTTAATGCCCACGATCTCCTTCGTATTTGACCGATTCTTGTAAATTTTTCATCGTGTTTAGTCGTTTGGATAGGATTTATATACCTTTTTAATGATTAGAAATTGTTTCTTGTCTTTTTAAATGTATGTCCATAAGAAAGAAATCTTCAATGACATTCAAACTAATATGGTTTATTTTTCGTGTATAAGACGAAACGAACCTATATCTTCTATACACTACGAACATGTCAATCTCATGTGCATGCTCCATCTAGATAATATTTCATATATAGGAAAGTCGTTAATTGTCCATTACACCACTATTTTCAACGTGAAGTTCTATTTCATATGCAATAATTCTATTATTCCATAAATCTCTCAATTCATGAATCAATGATTGCAAAAAGATATCAAAACTTTTCTTCAGAAACATAACTTTTGTTTTTAATACATCTCCGTAGACAAATTATACGTAAACGAAATGATAAGCCATAGAGAATATTGACTTTCAGAATGTCCATATGGACTAAAACCATCGGTTCATAGACAAAGATATTTCATATACAAACTCATGAAATATCTTGTTGATAGTCTTTTAGGCCTTAAAATCCGATGAATGTTGTATTAGTCCTACATTCATCGAGTATTTTGTGTGCCATCTCAATGATACATCAGTTTTCTTCGACTCGTACAATCTTCTCAACATGTTTTTAATGCATGTAGAACATCTTTTTGTACGATATATATTTTTGTAAAGATTATTTTTTCGTACGAAATCTTCTAGCACCTAAAAATTTATATTCAAAAAGGTTTTTGTGTCCTCTCTAAAACAACATGACACTATTTTTACAAATATCAATCTTCTAATGCGATATGTCTAGATCCTTTAAAATATTTTTTTTTGTTTCATGATATATGTCTGGAGTTCCATTATTTTGTGGTAAATATCCACTCATTGTTTGATGAAATAAATATATGCAATTTTTCGACATATGTAATATTTTATATACTCATAATCTTGATGATAATGATAAATGAGACTAACCTTCACAACAACCTTCATATATAGGTTGTTTCGACACACACAATAAGTTGCAAAATCATCGTGCCTCATTGATTTGCGTTTCTTCATGTGTTTACTCAACAACTCCACGAAAAGTGTCTGACATCATTTCAACTTATGGTTGGTCATTGTTGTTTCTGTAAGACTGCCTTCATTTCTTTCGATTGGTTGTGATCCTTGAACAGTCACACCTCTAACGCCATTATCTTCATCATGCAAGAACCAAAGTTGATAATTCTTCACGGAACGAACCTTACAAAGTATTTTCAAATAATTTCTTGACTGTGATACCTCATGTTTTACATCTTTTTCATTATTATAACAGTGTCCCGTGTTCTTGACACAAGGTTGCACTAATGAAAACTTCATAAATTTTTCCAAACCGTGTAAGAATTCTTGTGTAATCTCTTTTGTTACTGGATTTTTTCTTCTATACATTCACTCTTTCGATGTATATATTTTTCTATTTGAAGAGGCTGATGTTAGACAAAATGAGTTTGTTGTAATAATATATTATTTCCAATGGTTTTCCATTGTAAATATCAATTGATGGCTATTGAAAATATCAAAAGATGATTGTTGAACTGTAACAGTCAAATTTTTCAACGATTTCACCAAAAATAAAAAATATGGCGATATGAGTAACATAATTTTTAATGGTATAATATACTAATGGAGGGTTCAACGGATTCTAATGACCTCAATATACGTTGAATCGTCGTTGCTAAACCAAATTTGTTGCTATTTCATTGAAATTTACGTCGGATTTTTCACGATTATCAATGGATGCCTAAACACAACGTAACCATCGATATTGCATTGAAATTTCCAACGGATTTTATCAGATTATTCACCGTTGATAACCGTTGAATTCCATTGGTATATTTTTAAACGAAACGATCCATTGAATTGTCTTTTGAAATTGACATGTTTTTTGTAGTGCTAATACAAATCCTATTAAAACATTAAAATATCATCTTGAGACTTGTTTGAAAATACAATCGAAAAGTAAAGGTCGATGAGTATACTCATCGAGAAGATTTTTGTGTGACCCTCAACACTTGCTTCCTAGCGATCATTTTCACGTCCTTATTTCCTCTCCATCTCGAACATTCCACAGTGGAATGAGTACTAATAATTGTATTTAGTGAGAATGATGCATGTATGATCTCTTGCACATCTAACCGTCCACTCACAATATGCAGGTAAAATGTGTAAACACAAATATAATGTATGACACTCAAATACCAAACCTGCCCTTCGAATGAATACATGCATTCATGTCTAATATCCTACCATGATCACCGATTGCAAGGTCTCACTGGACCCAACCAACATCGTGCTCGCAAGTCCACCGATCTTAGTCTCCCGACACACATAATAGGTGTTCGCACAATCTCGACATAACACAATACAATCATAACCCTTAAAAGATCCATCGACCCCAGCCTCTAGCTCCAATGCTCTTAACATCCCTTCGAATCCCAACATGAGTTGTCTCTCCCATTGCACTCCCAAGACACCACAATACTATCATCTCTAACCTAGTCTTCCTCACGCAACACATTCACATTACATTTCCTCATGTGTATCACCGAGGTACCATCCTTATACGAGCATTATGACCCCAAATTTGACCATCACGATCCCATTTTACTCTCGAAACCCACATAACTTTTTCCATTTTCGTTGAGATTTTGGAACACTTCGGAAGAAAGAGATAAAGTGCAACCCACCTTTTTCCTTTGAAATAGGGGTCCAAAATATCAAAATGCATCTCAGAACTCTTTTGTCAAAGAAATACTTTGCCAAAACAACATCGTATGTATATATATATTTCTTTCTTATAAGATAAAATTTCTATCACTGTGAAACATTTCGTACAATATATACATATAATAATTTATAGATTACATAGAACATATTATTTACAAATACCAATCACAGAACGTGGACCCTTATTTAAAATAGGTTATTCATAATAGACCACACAGTCTAGTTGTCTTCCGGAATAATCAAGTTGCCAATTATGACGATTAGGGATGTCAATGGGTTGGGTTGTGCCCAACCCATTAAACTTAAATGGGTTTTGAGGTGTAAATGGGTTGGGTTTAACCCGACCCATTTAATAATGGGTTATATAGGTCGGGCTAAACGGGTTAAACGGGTTAGACGGGTTTATTTATATAATTAACACTTGGTATATATATTTTATCATTTAACATTTATGATATATACTTATATATAATAGATACTATAATTAATGTTTCAATATTCAAACGAATAATTTATGAAACCGATTTCACCCCATTTTAAATCGACTTCATATAACTTCACCAAATTTTAACCTGATTTAACTCGACTTCACCCAATTTTTCCGAATTTTAACTTGATTTCATTGAATTTCAACCCAATTCATCCAATTTTGACTCGATTTCATCTAATTTTAACCCAATTTCACCAAATTCTAACTCGATTTCACCCAATTTAACCTGATTTCACCAAATTTTAACTCGATTGCACTCATTGTCACCGTATTTTAGCTTGATTTCACCCAATGTCATTGAATTTCAACTAAATAAAATTGGGTGAAATCGAGTTAGAATTGGATGAAATTGGATGGAATTGAGTCAAAATTGGATGAAATCAAGTTGAAATTCGATGAAATGTGATAAAATCGAGTTAAAATCGGGTAAAAATTGGGTGAAATAAATTTGAAATCTGGTGAAATTGGATGAAATCGAGTTAAATTTTGGTGAAATTGGGTGAAATTGAGTCAAAATTAGATGAAATCGGGTTGAAGTCCGGTAAAATGTGATGAAATTGAGTTAAAATCAGGTTAAAATTGGATGAAATAAATTTGAAACTAGTTGAAATTGGATGAAATCAAGTTAAAATTGGGTGAAATTGAGTCAAAATTGGATGAAATCAGGTTGAAATTCGATGAAATGTGATGAAATCGAGTTAAAATCGGGTTAAATTAGGTGAAATATATTTGAAATCCGGTGAAATTGGATGAAATTGAGTTAAAATGGGGTGAAATTGAGTCAAAATTGGATGAAATCGTGTTGAAATTCAGTGAAAGTGAAGAAATCGAGTAAAATCGGGTTAAATTAGTTTAAATAAATTTGAAATCTGGTGAAATTGGATGATATCGAGTTAAAATTCGGTGAGATCGGGTTAAAAACGGTGAAATTGAGCTAAAATTGGGTGAAATCAGTTTAAAATTGGGTTGAGATTCGGTTAAATTGAGTTAAAATTAGGTGAAACCGGGTTAAAATTGGGTGAAATCGAGTTAAATTGGGTGAAATATGGTTGAAAGTAGGTGAAATCGAGTAATTAGGTGAAATCGACGGAAATTGAGTGAAATCTAGGTAAAATTGGGTGAAATCGAATTAAAATTGAGTAACGATTTGAAATTCGATGAGATTGGGTGAATCGAGTTAAAATTTAGACAAATCGAGTAAAACATAGGTCAAAATCAGATATTCGGAATGACGGTGAATTTGAAGTGAAAGATAAACGGGCTAAATGGGTAAAACCCATTAAAATGAATGTAAATGGGTTTTAAACCCATTAAGCCCATATAAATTTAGGCCCATTTATGATGAACCCATTTATATTTTAAATGGGTTGGGTTGGGTTAACCCACTAAACCCAACCCAATTTGACATCTCTAATGACGATAGTATTTAAATGTATTAAAAACTTTAATAATAAAAATGATAAAAAAGGAAAAAATTGTTATAAAATAGTAATAATTGTGATTTTTAATTTTTAATTTTTTGCAACTACATTTATTTACATATAATTATTATTTATTATTATATTAATTTATTTCTACTAAGTATTTTTCATTTCTTCTATAATTATTCAAATTAAATTATATTAATTATTTTTCATATAATTTGTAAAACCTATAAACAAGCACAATTTTGTTATGAATAAAAACATAATTGTCTTTTGTGTTATCTTAACTTTTAAGATACGTTATTTCTAATTTATATTATGATGATATTTTGTTTATTTGTTTAAACATCATCATAATTTAGGATCTTATAGACCGTATTTGTTGTGGACCTCCTATATTACAATTATAGTTATTTTCTTTTATTTTATTGAATTTGTCATTTTTATAATCAAATTTTTATTTTAGATATTATTGAGATAATTGACAACTTTTTGTGATATATATATATATATATTCACAAATCTCTTGTCATTTATTAAGATCTTGATGATCTCCTGTCAAGTGTTTTATTAGATAATAGAATCCAATCTTTCATCAATTATATATTTTGGATTTTGGATTTCGAAGATCCATCAATTATCATATTTCTAAGATTTATCGGATATAAAGTATTTAAGATGCATGTCTTAAATGTTGGGGAAATCTCGACTTTCCCGCTTCGTGAAGTTAAGATGTACATTTAGAATTGAAAGAAGAAATGGGAGCACAAGAGTACAATTCTCAAAGTGAAGATTCTTCTATTATATATAATAATAGTAGGATTACAAAATTGTTTCACACTCGGTGGCTCACTCAAGCTTGAGGGTTGACTCTTCCCAAGCTTCTTCTCTTCTCTCATAAAGAGGCTCTCTTAAGTTTCCTCACTCTAGGTGGCTTCTCTCTTGAGTTTTGGATGATTGGAAATGGATGCCATTACCCCTATTTATACTACTCCACCTCCAAATGGATGGTGGAGATTTCTTGCATCCAATGGTGGAGATTGATTCTCTAGAATGCTCCACACACTCTAGGAATTTCTACACTCTTCCACCACCTTCTTCATCCTTCCATATTCTTCCATAAGCTTCCACACATCTCTAGAATGTTCTAGAGGGTTACACATTTTTCTACACACTTCTAGAGAGTTCTACAATTCTCTAGAATTCTCCATAACGTTCTAGAGACTTCTATACTTCTTTAGAAATCTCTAGAAAACAACTCTCCAATTAAGGATGGATCCCAACAAATCTCCCCCTCCAGCCTTAATCGGGAGGTAGTAGTAAACCGGAAGCTTGGCAACAATCTTCAAACTTCTTTGTTGAAATCACCTTGGTCATCATATCAGACCAGTTCTCATCTGTATGAACTTTGTCAAGATGTATTCTCTTTTCTTCAAGAACTTCTCGGATCCAATGATACCTTATATCAATGTGCTTTGTGCGGGAATGAAATGTTGAGTTTTTTGCCAGGTAAATTGCAATTTGATTGTCACACTTTAAGACATACCTTTCTTGATCTATTCCCAACTCAAGCAAAAGGTTCTTTATCCACAACATCTCCTTTCAAGCTTCAGTAGTTGCGATATAGTCTGCCTCTGTTGTGGATAATGCAACACACTTTTGTAGCTTTGACTGCCATGAAATAGCTCCCCCTGCAAAGGTAGTCAAATATCCCGATGTTGATTTCCTTGAATCAATATCACCAGCCAAATCTGCATCTGTGTATTCTTCTAACACAGGTTTTCCTTTTCCAAAGCATAAACATCTTTTGGAAGTTCCACGCAGGTATCGGAGGATCCATTTAACTGCTGCCCAATGTTCATTTCCTGGATTAGCCAAGAAACGGCTAACAACACCTACTGCATAGGCGATATATGGTCTTGTGCATATCATTGCATACATGAGGCTGCGTACTGCAGATGAGTATGGTATCTTCTTCATTTCCTCCATGTCTTTTTCATTTGTTGGACTTTGCTTCAAACTCAACTTGAAATGTCCAGCAAGTGGGGTGTTAACCGGCTTTGATGTTTGCATGTTGAACCTTTCCAACACTTTCTCAATGTACCTCTCTTGGGATAGCCATAGCAGCCGCTTTGATCTATCACGTGTGATTCTCATCCCAAGGATTTGTTTAGCCGGTCCCAAATCTTTCATGGCGAAACTCTTGCTTAGATCTTTCTTTAAAGCGGCTATCTTTGTGCGATCTTGTCCCACAATCAACATGTCATCAACATATAGCAGAAGTATGAGAAAGTCTCCTTTTTCATACATCTTTATGAAGACGCAATGATCGCTATCTGCCCTTTTGAAATCATTTTCCACCATAAATGATTCAAACTTCTTATACCATTGCCTCGGTGCTTGCTTAAGTCCATATAGACTCTTCGTGAGGCGGCATACTAAATTTTCTTTGCCTGACACTTTAAATCCCTCATGCTGCTCCATGTAGATCTCCTCATCTAGGTCGCCATGAAGAAATGTTGTCTAGACATCGAGCTGTTCTATCTCCAAATCTTGCACGGCTGCTAGACCAAGAACAACTCGGATGGATGTCATCTTTACCACGGGAGAGAATATCTCTTCAAAGTCGATACCTTTTTCTTGACCGAATCCTTTGACGACCAATCGAGCTTTGTAGCGAGGCTTTGAGCTACTACCTTCAGTCTTGATTCGGTACACCCACTTATTCTTCAACGCTTTTCTCCCTTTTGGTAGCTCCACAAGTTCATATGTGTTTTTCTCATGTAAGGATTGCATATCTTTGCATGACTATTCTCCACTTTTCTTTATGACAATCACTCATGGCTTCTTTATAGGTTTGAGGCTCCCCCTCATCAGTGAGCATAACATACTCCTCTGTGTTGTATCGAGTGGACGGTCTTCTATCCCTCGATGATCGTCTCGGCTCTTGTGTGATTGGAGGGTTAGATTGAGGCTCTTCTTGAACTGATCTATCATGTGTTTCTCGGTTGCTTTGCTCCAACAAAGGTTCATGATCTTTAACATCCCCGCTTTCTTGTGTGTTATTTTCCTCTTGTTGGGCTAGAGTAGATTCCATGTTCTTACTACTTCTCAATCTTGGCCTCTCCGATTTTTGAATGTCTTCAGTTGTTTGCTCTTCGAAGAAAATAACATCTCTACTTCGGATAACCTTCTTATTGATTGGATCCCAGATACCCAGACTCATCCTTGGGAGAACGAAGGTAGATGCATTCCTTCGTCTTTGCATCAAGCTTTGCTCGCTCATCCTTGGGGATGTGAACAAATGCCCTACACCCAAACACCTTAAGATGATCGTATGAAGCCTTCTTGCCCGTCCAAACTTCCTCTGGAATGGCCCCATCAAGAGGGACTGATGGTGTGAGGTTTACAATGTCAACCACAGTCATTATGGCTTCTCCCCAAAATGATTTGGGTAATCTAGCAAGAGAGAGCATGCAACGAATTCTTTCTTCAATTGTTCGATTCATTCTCTCAGCTATTCCATTCAATTGTGGTGTCTTGGGTGGCGTCTTCTCTAGCCTAATGCCATATTTCTTGCAATAGGCTTCAAAGGGACCTCTATACTCTCCTCAGTTATCTGATCATACACTTTTGATCTTCTTTCCAGTTTCACGCTCCACTAGAGCATGGAATTCCTTGAATGCATCAAGTACTTGATCCTTTGATTTTAGAAGGTATACCACACCTTCCTTGAATGGTCATCAATGAAAGTGACATAATACGATGCCACGCCTATAGATTTCTCAGACATCGAACATACATCGGTATGGACGAGGTCTAGAATATTCTTTCTCCTTGTGGGTGAGGAAGATCTTTGAAAAGCAACTCTGTGTTGTTTTCCAGCTAGACAATGGGCACAAGGATCAAGTAGTTTACCTTTTACGTCATGGAGGAGATGTTTTCGAGCGAGTATATGAAGCCCTTTCTCACTGATGTGTCCAAGCCATTTATGCCATAACTCCATATCACTAGTGGTGATGTTTACCTCTTCCTTATTTAGTTTTGCTTGTGTTACATACAATGATCCTTCCTTCTTACCTCGAGCCATGACTAGGCTTCCTTTGGTGAGCTTCCATGTTCCTCCACCAAAGTAATTCATAAAGCCAGCATCATCTAGCTTCCCGGCAGAGATAAGGTTGAGACGCATGGCTGGGACATGTCTCACATCTTTCAAAAATTTGTTGTCAAGACGATGTCTCCTATCCCGATGATTTTACTCCTATCTTGATTTTCCATTTGCACTGTACCGAAGTCTCCACTTTGGTAAGATGAGAAGAAACTTCCATTAGGAGTAACATGGAAGGAAGCACCGGAATCGACAATCCAAGAACTATCTTCGAAAGCGATGTTCAAGATATTAGCTTCTCCAACGAAATACAGAAGATCTTCTTTCGAAACTAGAGCAGTAGTGGTCTTCTCTTCTTTCTTCGTTGGGTTGATTTGGTCCTTTTTGACATTACCTGCCTTCTGATCTTTCTTGAAGGATCGACATTCAATTTTCTTGTGGCCTATCTTTCCACAATAATAGCACGTGATCTTTGAGCGTGATTTAGATCTACCTTGAGTTTGATGCAGATCTCGGCTCTTGCTACGTCCACGAATTTCATTCTTACCCCGATTCTCAACAACATTAGCTTCGAGGTGGACAGACTCACCTCGCTCCATTCTTCTTGCTTCTTCACCAAGAAACTATCACTGACGGTATCCATCGTTAACTTTTCTTCCGGAGCCGAGTTACTAAATGTAACCACCAATGTGTCCCAACTTTCCGGTAAGGAACTAAGGAGTAAAAGAGCTTGTAGCTCATCATCAATCTTCATATCAATTTTTGTTAGTTGATTGACGAGCCCTTTGAAATTATTCAAATTTTCAATCATACTATGACCATCCTTATACTCCAGCTTCACCAACGTCGAACTAAATTAGCCTTATTACGAGGTGTTTTCTTTTGAATCATGGACTCAATCTTTGTCCATGTGGATGATGGGTTCTACTTTGTCTTCTACTTTGTCTTTGTGGATGATGGGCTCATGCAAATCCTTGCAATACAAGTGGTCCTCCATCATCGGTTTCCAATACGAGTAGTTGTTGGCTGTGAGCTTGAACATTTCTCCATCATGAGTGACATGATCCTCCATCTTGAACTACACGAGCTTAGTACGACTATATAGAATCGGGCTCTGATACCACTGTTGGGAAAATCTCGACTTTCCCGCTTCGTGAAGTTAAGATGTGCACTTAGAATTGAAAGAAGAAATGGGAGCACAAGAGTACAATTCTCAAAGTGAAGATTCTTCTACTATACATAATAATAGTAGGATTACAAAATTGTCTCACACTCGGTGGCTCACTCAAGCTTGAGGGTTGACTCTTCCCAAGCTTCTTCTCTTCTCTCACAAAGAGGCTCTCTTAAGTTTCCTCACTCTAGGTGGCTTCTCTCTTGAGTTTTGGATGATTGGAAATGGATGCCATTATCTCTATTTATACTACTCCACCTCCAAATGGATGGTGGAGATTTCTTGCATCCAATGGTGGAGATTGATTCTCTAGAATGCTCCACACACTCTAGGAACCTCTACACTCTTCCACCACCTTCTTCATTCTTCCATATTCTTCCATAAGCTTCCACACATCTCTAGAATGTTCTAGAGGGTTCCACATTTTTCTACACACTTCTAGAGAGTTCTACAATTCTCTAGAATTCTCCGTAACGTTCTAGAGACTTCTATGTTTCTTTAGAAATCTCTAAAAAACAACTCTCCAATTAAGGATAATCCCAACATTAAAAAATAAGGATTTTAATTAAATAACAAATAAGTTCACAATGAATGATTTATTTGGATTTTTAATATCGAAAAAAGTTCGATAAATTGAAAGAATAATCCAATTAGAAAAATGTGCACATTTTTATCATGATTCGTAAAAAGAATAGAAGTAAGTGTACGAAATAAAAATTTTCATTTTTGAATTAAATTCATGAAAATTATGGAGATATAATAATATATTAGTGTAAATTAAAAATGAGATTTATGATTTTTTTTATAAATTATTCATTCTTTGATATGAATGTGATATTGTATAATATTTTACATGATTTCGATTATGATAGTAAGAATGTCTATGATAATTGCCTAAAATTTTGTGTTTGCGTAAAAAGAATGAAATTCAAAAAATATTTATATAATAAATATATTCGTTAATAATATGAGACGTGAACCACTAGATTCGTAACTGTAATATATATTCTTTAGTCTAATAAAACATTTGGATCTCGAATATCTCTACCATATATATATATATAATATACGACTACATTTTGAATCAAATTCTCGTTATTTTATTAATAACGGAATACATTTTTATATAATATACAATATCATACGGACAAGGAAATATAATATCGCATAATATTTTTACAATCTTCGAAAATATTTCGTTATTCAATGAAATATCAGATAATATCAAAAATATATCGTAGAATATCATCAGAATAATCCGTATGATTTTAGAGTATATTCTTGTATCAATCACATGGATTATATCCATTAATACCCTCCCTCAAGTTGGAGCGTAGAAATTGTTGACGCTCAATTTGGAAGAAAAACACCGATGGGTCGGTACGCAAGAGGGCGTCGGGATCGGTACGCCGAACGATATCGGATTCGGGAACACCAAAGGGCATCGGGTTCGGGTACGCCCCAGGGTGTCGAGTTCGGGTACGCCGTAGGGCGTCGAGTTCGGGTACATCAGAGGGTGTCGAGTTCAATTACGCCGGAGGGCGTCGAGTTCGGGTACGCTAGAGGGCATCGGGTTCGGTACGCCGGAGGGTGCATGGTCAGAATGCCAAAAAGCGTCATAGTCGGAACGTTGAAAGGCGTCATAATCGGTACGCCGAAAATGCGTTACAGTCGGAAGGCGGAAAGGCGTCATGGTCGAAAATATAGCGGAAGTTCAATTGTTAGAGAACAAAAAAGAAAAATGAGATAAGATACTTTGTTTTCAAAGAGGAAAACAAAGTCGAAACACGTTCGAAGAAGTTAATTTTGATGCGATGAATAAAAAGAAAGAAGAAAAAAACATAAGCCCTAGAAAAGGCTCTATACCATGATAAAATATGCGACTACATTTGGATCTCTTATTACAGTTTGGAGAATACATTATTCTTACGAAAAATAATTATATCATTAAATACGTATAAAATATGTATAAGATCCTAAAATCTAATATTGCTAATAAATTTTTTAATATAACATTCTTTTTGAGAAAAAATATCCATTTGAAATAATGATTTGATAAAAAAATTTATGATTATTCACTTACCATTTTTTTTGAAATAATAAATGAGTTTACAAAATCAATAACTATAAGATAATAAATTAAAAGTTTAATATTGTATATTAATATAATAAACAATATTTTTACGAGAATAAAATTTATAGAGATATTGAAGATCCTTAGTTAAATATTATTAACAACTTAACACTCGTTTCTCTCAAAATAAAACTAATTTTTATATCGAAATCATTTGAATATAAATTAAAGTTTAAAAATGTTAACTTTATAAGTTTTCGAAGAACTAATTTTCATTGTGAATGTAGACATAAAATTTATAATGTTTTATCAAAATTCTAAATAATGAAACAAAAAAAATATATGATATATAGATTTCATGTCAATATAATATCAAATTATCATCTGAATATATTGAGGATGAGAATAAAATTATCCCCTTATATCCCTTCTTTTTTTACAACATTTATTATTAAACACGATATAAGATCATGAAGATCTTAAATTGTTAGTTATTAAATAAGGATATAAGATTATGAAAAACTTAAAGTGCTTATAAACTTCTTTTGAGTACTAAATTTTAAAAAATTATAACGATAAAGATATTAGTATAAATATATTATGTCTATGAAATGATATTTTTACAGTAATAAAATTTATAAAGATACTGAGATCTGGTTATAATATTATTAACAACATGACACATTTTTCTTAAAATACGGTTAATTTTTATGTCGAGATCCATTAATATAAATTAAAACTTTAAAAGTGCTAATTTTATAAACTCTCGAAGAACTAATTTTCATCATGAATGGAGACATAAAATTGATAACCGATAATGACATTTAAAAAAAAATCTTAAATTTATTTGATGACGAAATAAAAAATATAGAAAATATAGTATAAAAAATATCCAATTATTTTATTTTAACCTATAACACATGAATTATTATGTTCAACCTAAAAAAACTCAAATTTATTGTTTTTACCTTGAAACACTAATTTTAGAAATACAGTTTAGAAAATACCAAACTTTTTAATTTTTGTCTATAAAACACAAATTATTACTTTTAACTTAAAAATTTTGAATTTTTAAGTTTTGTTAAAAAACACAAACTTATCAAATGAATCATATCCATACATAAACACTAACTCTTGGTAAACTTCCTATAGTGTTTACGATGTAGAATTATTTTTTAACAGAGTTTCAACCGGTTTCAAAATAAAATCCGAATTTCACCCGATTTCAACCCGGAATCCAAATTAAACAAAAAAACAACCGAATTTCAACCTAATTTTTATCGAAAATTCGAATTCCACCCAATTTTAGAAAGAATTCAGTCCAATTTCAATTTTAGTAAGAAATCCAAATTCGAACCAATTTCAATCTGAAATTTGAATTCAACCCAATTTTAACCTCATTTCAACCGAAAATCAGAATTTCACCAAATTTCAACACGAAATCTGAATCCAACCCAATTTCAACCGAAAAATTCAAATTCCACCAAATTTTAGTAAGTATTTCAATAACATTTCAACCCGAAATCCAAATTCAATCGGATTTTCGATTGAAATCGGGTTGAAATTAAGTTAATTCAAATTTCGAGTTGAAATTGATTATAAATTGGTTTTTTTGTTGAAATGATTACTAAAATTCGATGGAATTCGGATATTCGGTTGAAATTGGATTTTGAGTTGAAATTGGGTTGAAATTCTTGTTCAAATTGGGTGAAATTTGGATTTTCGGTTGCAATTGGTTTGAAATTGAGTTGAATTCAGATTTCGAGTTGAAATTTATTCAAATTTGGATTTTTTTAATCCGAATTCGGATTGAAATCGGGTTGAAATTGGATTTACCAAGAGTTAGTGTTTGTGTATGGATATGATTAATTTTATAAATTTGTATTTTTTAGACAACACTTAAAAATTTAAAGAGTTAAATATGATTTAGTGTTTGTGGTTGTGTATGGATATGATTAATTTGATAAGTTTGTGTTTTTTAGACAAAATTTAAAAATTCAAAATTTTTAGGTTCAAAGTAATAATTTGTGTTTAATAGGCAAAAATTAACAAGTTTGGTATTTTCTACACTATATTCCTAAAATTAATGTTTTTAAGGCAAAAAAAATAAATTTAGATTTTTTTAGGTTGAAATTAATAATTCATATTTTATAGACTAAAATAAAATAATTTGATATTTTTTATGCTATATTCCCAAAAATATATTATATGATATATGGATTACATGTCAACAAATATCAAATTATCAAGATATTTGAGTATATTATGGAGGGAATAAAATTATTCCATCTTATATCTCTTCTTGTTTTTCTTACAACACTTATTATTAGTTTATTTTATGTTTATTTCACAACAAAAAATCGTCTAGAAAAGTAATTATTGAGATTATTATGATTTTCTTTCGTAATATTTAACTCACAATATTTCATAGTTTTTCTAAACTTAAAAGAAATTGAAATCATATATATTATTTAAAATTTTCAATATTACTTATGTGACTTAAAATTGTATTGTGTGGTGCAGTGAACCAAGAACCGAGTCAGACTAAAACAAAAATATAACTCATGTTCCATATTACATAAGAACAATTTTGAACCCTTTGAATTGTCTAGTTAGACAACGTTGATTACGCGAAAAATCCACAACATTTATGGATCAAAGTTTGATAAATCAAAACAAACATTAATGAAATAACTAAATTCTAATAAAATAACTAAACAAAATAAATTCGTTATTCTAAAAATATTCATAAACTAAAACTCACAAATCCAATATATAAAGTGAAACTCTAATGAACAAACTTCGTATTATTAATCAAATTGTTTTGCCTATTAGGTTGCACAAATCTTAGAATGACTTAAATATCACATATATTAATGTTGTCAAAGTTGTAAAAGTCCATAAGATCTTTGAACGGATTTGAAGATCATTTTTTACTCTACTTTGACTTCCAGCTTATATTTTGAATTTGATTGATCAAATTTACCAACACCTAGATTTTTATATCCTATAAAGCTCAAGAGGTTTAGTTCATGTTGCTTCAAATAGAAAAGCAACGGGAATTATAAATAAAAAACATTATGCATTTATCAATCAAATGTTATGCATGAAACAAAAAAGTCTACTCATAGTTCATTTTTAGTTCTGAATCGTTGATTACGTCCTTCTCTAGAACCGATACTTTTATCTTTTCCAGATCAAACTATAATAATTTGACAATTTATCCGCCACTAGAATCACGCATTTATACTCTCAAACACGAAGTTATAACCAATATCGTCCAATTAATGCAAACTGCGTTCAAGACCTAGAATTCCTCTCATTGAATGAGCATCTCTTTTTTCTTTTTATAATACTTCACATCACAATAACCGCCCGCTTTCTCTCCGAATATGTTATTCCTAATTTTACAATTTCATAACTTCAACTTAACATTGGTATCACATTCACTTCTTAAGAAAAATCCCACTACAATCTTTTTCGAACGATAAAGCCCGCAACATTCACACGACGTTGCAGTCATACAAAGTGTCAAACTTAACCCATCTTCCCAGCCAACTGAACTGAAACAGGACATTACCTTGAACATGATCTTAGATCAAAGCTGAACGTATATATATATATATATACGTATATATGTATGTATGAATTAACTCGTTGCGGGTCTGGAGTGAAGCCGTTGAAGATGACCAGAAGACATTCACCACCCCATCAACGTTCTTCTGACTCTATCAACAATCTGACTCCTAGCACCACTGCTACTGAGCTGAAATGGACAATTCTCGTCCAGAAGAAATCTGTACACCTCCCATTCCCAGTCACAAGTCGAGTATCGTCCTATTTCAGCCTGTGATGACACGAAAACAATGGTTCATACTAGATTCTTTGATAAAAGGAATCTCCTTTTAGCTGCATTCCAAAGTGTGGATTTGTTTCTTACCGAGAAAATGCAGATTCCGAGCATTTTCAGTGAAAGAGTTACGTCGTAGAAAACTCTTGGTCTACCTTTTCCAGATAGCTCTACTGGGTTAGCAACCAGAAGTTCAGTATCTGGTCCTCGGTTTGTGATGATAACACGCAATGGGTGAAGCAATTCAGCCTTCAGCCGTGAACACAGGGACCTTTGTTTATCAGGATCCATTATCTTTTTCCCATCTTTCAGCTGAATAAACAGGTCGAGTTCTCGATGTCCTTGAGATTGAGGCGAGAAGCGGCCATAACATATCTGCAGGGTAGCTCACAAAGTTGAGCTATCACAGAGAAGGATTGAAATAAGTTTTGAAACTGCAAAGAAAACCAGAGAAAGTTTCTGTACCTTAATGTCACGGTCTTTTAGAGTTCTTAATACATCATAGAGAAGGCCCTTGTGATCAACACAGCGTATTTGGAGCAACGTGTGAGCTGGGCTTAATGAGTTGTCAACAGTCACAGTAGACTTTTTCAGTTTCGTCATATCAGAACTAAGGGCCTGTGTACGGGTTTCTTCCTCAGATAGCTCTGACCTAAACAACTCATCAGCCACCCCAGGTGAAAGGGATGGAATATTCTGATGACACTCGTACTCAGGACCTGCCAACTGGAGTTCACAACTGATACATGATTCTCCTAATACAGAATGCAACTTCTCTAATGTCTCATCTTGTCACCCTTTTGTGTGTAAAAGATCCCTGATAAATAGGCGGTATAACAGAAAAAGATAAGCTAAAATCACGGAGATTACATTCATCCTAAACTCGAAACTTTAAAGACAAAAGGAAAATCCAAGAGAACGATAAATGAGAAGGGGAAAATGTATAAGAACCCACAAGTTATCTGTAATGAGGAAAAGGTCTAGAACTCTTTGGTCTGGAGTTGTTGTCACTTTAACAGTTTGAATTGTGAACTCAAGCTCACACAGAACTTGAGTAACATCTGAAAACCAGAATTTTAAGAGTCACTCAAAACAGGTCCAGACGTGAACAAGCATAGGCTTGAAAAACTACTTTGGATGTAACCGGACAAAAGGAGATATCATTGTTACCGTGTAGAAGTCCCTTTCGATCAAGAGAAAAGAACTTCAACAAGTAAACAGGTGTTGATTTGGGAGAAGGAGACATCAAATTCAGCACGAAGGAAGTCGGACACGAGGGGCAGACAGATAGAAGTTGGTTCTTCAAGTTGGACCATCTTATAATGAGAGAATTGGAATAAGGAACCACCCACAACACAATGTAACACCACCGTCCATCCGTTGTAAAATCTACTCTCAGAACACCAAACACAGAAACAGGGTCACTCTCGAACATACACCGACCAAACCTCAAAAAGCTCTAAGCGTTGATCACTTCAATAACTCCCTAACAAAACTAGACCCTAATTCACAGCGAGAGAAGACAAAACCACTCTCACTTAAAAGTCAAAACTCTCTCCAGATCCGAAAAATACTTGTCAAGTGAAGTATTTATGCACAAAACAATCTTCGAACAGATGAACGGGGTTAATTTACACTCCTGGAGAAGGCAAAATGAACAAAATATCTACCATCAGTCAACTCCAATTTCCCTTACGATGACCGATTGTCAACTCCAAATTCCATCAAATATACAGAATACGAAATGCTACAAATCCAGAAAAATAATGCTACAGAAAAGCTAAGCCTGTCAAGGGGAAACTTAATACCTCCTTTCGTGATGTAAAGGCCGAAATCAAGGATGATCCTGCAGATGTCGCAGCCGAGACCGGTACTATCAGGACAATTGACGGTGATAACGTGCGGGTCTCCAGGCTTCTTCCCCTTCTGTATGACGACGAAGTCGTCGCTCCCCGGCACTCCCATCCCGGAACCCGACGGTTCTCCGGTTAATTTCACGGCGAATTCCGGCGGAGATGACGTTTGCTTCTCGTCTCACCACCTCTTCCGTTGTAGATTCTAGAGACAAGAATGATGAAGAAGATAAAATTTTAGTATTAGATTACCAAATTGCCATCGGCAGCTCCAGTGATGACACATGGCGCTTCATAGCTTGCAGGTGAGAATCGGCAACGTGGACCGTCCGATCAGTTTGACCGTACAAAGACAGTAGGCCCCGCGCTCCTTCTCGAGGATTTAGTTACAGTTACAGAGATGAGCCTAGCGTGACGGTAGATTGCAAAGAAAACATAAAATGAAATAAATTGATGAGATATCATTTTATATTGGGTAAATAGTTTATTTGTCATTGAAAATAGAGTTGGTAAACAGAAAATGTCTATAAATATTTAATTATTTATATTTATTTGATTAATGTTCAAATTTATTATTTATACGTGTCTTGATGATGTTTGATATATATTGTCTAAATTTTTTAAAATAAAAAATTAATAAAAATCATATAATTATCAAATAAAATTTATAACTAAAATTCAAAATCATTCAAAAATAAAATAAAATACCAAATCTTATATTCATCTTCTAATCGATCATCTAAATTTAATTTCGTTGACAACTTTATTAACATCCTTAATTCATCTAAAATAATAAAACATAGTATTAGATAATCAAATCAAACATTAAATGTATAAAATAAAACTCGTATTATTTATTAAGTTTTGTTTTTTCGATATTCTACGATATCGAAAGTAAATAAAGGAATATACCACGCTAGAAATGAATTATTCGTGTATGCAGTTCGACGAAAAAACCTCACATAAGAAGTTCAGAAAGCAAAAGTTATTGTTGATTTTTTAACATTTTTAGTTTAGTCCTTCCATAATAAACTTATTATATATCAGTGTTCTAAAAATCCCGTCTAGGCGTCGCCTAGGCGCTAACCGCTCCTTGACCGCCCGATTAATTTCTAGGCGGTCTTTAAAAACAAATAACTGACGTCAAAACGACGTCGTTTTGGTACTTAAAGAAAAAAACTAACAATGACATATATTCATGCGTTTATCTTTTATTAACTTTGCTATCGTCATTTCATTTGTCTTCTTCTATCTATTGAATCGTTTATTGTCTTCATCTAAATCTTTTGTCCTTGCATTCGTATCTCATTTTCGTCTTCACCTTCATTCTTGTTTTTCTTATCTTCTCTCTCATATGTTGTTATCGTCTTCATCTTTTGTCATCGCCTTCATTTCTCATCTTCATATTTGTTTCATCTCCACCCTTGGCTTCATCTCTCGTATTCACCCTCGCCTTTTCCCTTGTCTTGGTCAAACATCATCTTCACTCGACAACCATTTTCTATATTTTATTTGTTTTATATTATTTGTCATTGTAAGTTTGATATTGTCAATTTAATACTTATAAATATTTTTTTATAAATACTAAACTGTATTTATTTATATGTTTTTTATAAAATTAAGTACTTATAAATATTTGGAATTAAATATTTATATTATAATTATATTAAATAAAAATAAAATATATATATCCGCGTAGCCCGCCTAGCGCCTAGCGCTTTCTTGAACCTTGTTATATATATATATATATAATAAGTGTTATCAATAATTATATTATTTACAATCTTATCCTTAAAATTAAATTTGTTATATATTTAATTAATTATTTAATTAGTATTTATAGATACAAATAATTCGGATAATTGAGTTCATATAAAATATATTTAATGCTAAATTTCAAAGGAGAATTAGATGAGATCAAAATCAAAGGTTAAAACGGACAAAAACAAATCTTGATGTAGAAATGAAAATTAAATTTTTAAGAGAATTCAATTTAGAATCAAAATAAAAAGAGAAATCAAACTAAAACAAATTTATGAGAGAAATAGATTATTTAATGTGTATAATTTTCATAGATCAATTATTCTAAACTAGATCAATATTCTAAATAATATTTAATATTAAATTATTTTTATAATTTGGAATATTAACTTAAAAGTAGTTTTTATTTGGATAATTATATAATGTAAATATACAATTATTTTTTTTAACATTGCCTATCAATTAAACATTATTTCTATTTCTATGTTATTATAATTTTATCAATCAAATATTATATTTTTTTAATTGAAGTTTTTCTAGACTCAAAATATAAATAAATTTTTAGAAATAATTAAATAATGTATTTACATAGTTATTTACATCAATTTGTTTTTTATATGATATTACTTTAGTATCATATATTGTATATGAATTTAATAAATCAATTTGTATGTTATAATAAAAACTACCATACTTAACATAAAATAATTACTAAAAAGAAAACATAATATATTTTCATTTATCTAGATTCGTTAAATAAATTTTTGTTTTGCTATGTCTAATTACCTTGAAATCACTATTTTAAAATTAATATAAATAAAACAATCATCAAATTCTTATCATATATATTTGTTGAAAACAAAATATCTACTAAAATAATAAAAAACAACTATCACAAATTTGTATCATACTAAATAACTATCCATTTATTAAATACTACAAAATATTTTGATTTATATAAATTAGAAAACTAATTCATTGTTGGATATTTTTAGTAAATGTTTTCAAAAACAATTAAAAATTCACTTAATTGATATACTTTTATCTCATTTTTAACTTTTTGTTTCTTATTTTTTTGTCTCCATCTCTATAATAGAATATTTTTATAATCTAAAATGAAAAACATTTCCCACTAAAAAATCAATCTAATAATACTACTCACTGATAAATAACGTAATATTTTTCGTGAATCTCCACTATCTGAATATGGAATATCATAACAATGAATAGAAATGAACGACTACAACTCTTATATAAATTATTGGAAAGATCATAGCGAAGAAGTCGAGATCTAACTTAAAAAAAATCCAAACTCTTTAATAATATTTTTCAACCAAAATTTGAGTGTTTTTTTTGTCCAATTTTGATTTTAAATATGAAAGTTTTAAAATATATAAAGGGTTGAATTATGAAATTATATTTATAACTATTTAAATATATAAATGATTAACTTATTAAATTTCAATACAAAAATCTAAAAGCAAAAAGTTATTATCAAACTATATTTTTTTTATAATTTCTCTAATTTTTTCATCAAATATATAAAATTATGTAATTATAATTTATAAATAATGATTTAAATTATATATAAATTAATATTTGAGTTCTTTCAGTAAGTATTATATATATAATAAAGAAATGGACTACAAGGAACGAAAACGATCAAATTGTAAATTAATATTTCATCATATGAAAAAGTTTAGAATATTGTTAAAAAAAAGTGTATTGTTTGAAAAAATGTATTATTCACTAAATAAATTAATGAGAAAGAAGAAAAAAAGAGAAAAATTTGAGTAGGAAGTCCACCGCCGGTCGACAAAAGCCGGCGGGCCAGATTTTGTAGGTCTTTCTCTGTAGCCTTTGCTAAAAGAAGATAGATGGCTGTCTATTTTTCTCTGTTATTTTTTTTCATTCTCCCTTCTTTATCATTTTATTTGATAAATATTCTAATTCTTTTATATATAGTCATATTCTTATATTATAGTTTTAATATTTTCATTCTTATAATATAATTAATTTAACAAACTGTCGGTTTTTCGATATATTCTACCTAAAAATATTCCAAAATCAACAACATTTGATTTATTTGTTATATGTTTTGTAAGTCAACAACAAAAAATGATAATGGTAAATTATCTATACGTCACATGATTATATAAATATTTATATGATCGTTTGATTTTCTATAAGAAAAATTACGGAAATTTGACAAAAATCTTATAAAAAATTTTATACAAAAGGTTTGTATATATTGATGATCAACAAAACATAAAACTATAATCTCGCTCGTCACCGTTTTTCGATTTATCCATTGACTCGTGCTTTATTTTTATAATAAAAATAGAGCTTTTCTTTCGCAAAAAATATACAAGTTAAGTAATTAATATTGAAGTAAACTTAGAATTAGTCAGTGTCGTAAATAGTTTCAGTGCAATTTTATATTAGTATTAGTTTTAGTTAATTCATTTTTTTTGTCTTGGCTAAACTAAATGAGTTGAAGTAGTGTTGAATTATAATGAATAAGTCTTGTAAAATATTTTCGATGCAATTTTATATTAGCATTAATTTTAGTAATTTCGTAATGTTTTACTTTCAACGAAAAAGTAAGTTAAAATAATGTTATATTACGATGCGTTTATCCATAAAATATTTCAATGCAAACTTTATATTAATAATAATTTTGATATCTCCATTATATATATATATATAAAGAGTCAAATTAGCGTCCAATTAGTATAGAAAATGTTTTCAAAGCAAAATTATATTGGTATACCAGTCTTACTAATTTGATACTTTTTATTGTATAAAAGGTCTATATATACATATTTTGTTGTCACATTGCTAATAGCCCTCTAGAATAGCATGATGTGTAAACAAGTTGATAGGTATCAGCAGTCATTAAGTAACAGGGACAAGCCTCACTATAATTTATCTGTCCCCTCCAAAAATCAATTAATTTATTGCTTTTGTACCTCATTATTGCCACTAATAATTTGATCAACTTGTAGTTTAAAAGAATAGCTATTTTCCTTTTGTTAAAAGGAACACTTTCGGAAGGCTATATTAATTATTGTGGTTTGAAAATTTTTAAAAAAATCAATGTAAGCATTATATTAACAATATTTTAGTAAATGGTGAGAAATATATATATATATATATATATTGATCATGTTGTATATCACTTTTATTATGTTGTTTCAACTCACTCGAGGTTTACTCGGTCATCAATTTGTATTGGTTTTGACCAGTGTTGTAAAAGTCGGCCTAGGCGGCCGACTAGTCGGTGCCTAGGCGCCCGGCGGTACTAAGCCGCTCAATCTAATGGAAAATCGGTTCAATTAGTCGGTAGAAAAAAAATCGGCGATTAATCGGCGTCTGGGCGGCCGATTAGGCGGAAATCGGCCGCCTAGGCGGATTTTAAATAAAAAAAGACCAAAACGACGTCGTTTTGGTCTCCTTCAAAACGACGTCGTTTTGACTATATTTAAAAAAAATAAATCAAAATTTTGTTTTGTTCATTCTTCCATCTTAACAATTCCGCAAAGCTCAAATTCAATGATTTAGACTTAAAATCATTTTAATACTAATATATAATTTACTCAAACATACTACAAATATTATATATTTATATTTTTATTAATATTTTGTTATGTTTATGATATAGTTAATTAATTTATGTAATTTTATATTTTATATATAATATTTTGTTTATTTTTGTTATATTTTAATATATTTTTTTATAATTTAAATTAAATATATATTTAAAAAATTAAAAAAACAAAAACGGCTATTCACCGACTAATCGCCGACTAATTTGACTACAATTTTTTATATTTAAATTGTGTTGTTTATCATTAAATGATTCCCTATTTAATATCGTCTTTTAATTGAGGATTATAAACAGTTGATATACCTTTTTTATGAAATTTAGAAAAGTATACGAATATGCATTTTATAAAAGCAAAAATATGTTTTGACATGTAATAGATACAAACCTTTATATATGTTTGGTATTTAAGAAAATGTCACACAGGTTACTAATTTACCACTTTTTATTACCTTTTAGAAGCTTTATGCCAAACTAGTGTTCTTCATTTCTTGGATTTTATATCTAAACTTTTGTAAATGTTTAGAAACTTTCAATTTCTTTGCTTTTTCAATTAATTTAATCATGTGATATATTTCAAGTGATTGAGACATTATGGTTGACAAAACAAATCAAATAATTACTCAATTTATTTTATTCATTTTGATGCGCCTGTGTTTCTTTTGGATCTGTCTTCTTTGGTAGAAATAAGGAAAAAATAATAATACCAAAATACATGATTTCTTATATACAAAAGAAATAAACACAAAATTTATACGTACTATAACACAAATAATACTTCAATTGGTGGATAATTTAACTGATCAAACGGAACTGCAAATGACTATCACCCATACTCAAACTATAATTTTCTTTAAAACGATAGATATTTTGGATCGAATATCCAAATTCTAACGTTAAAAACACCCAATGAAGATAGTAAAAAGCTAAAAAAAAAACTAATAAAACAAGGCATTTAATTAATTTTTTTACAGAAAAAAAAGAGAAATAATCTAGAGATTAAGAAAGTGATTAGTGGAGAGAGAATCAAGAAAAGAGGTCCAAGTATCAAAATCATGGTCTTCATCAACAGCATGCGAAGCTTGAGAGATGATTATGTTATTCTTCTCTCCCATCTCTTCAATATTTCTTGCAAATCTCCCTCTTACCCTTGGCCTACTGTCTGCCAATGTCTTCCTACACTCATACTGTATATCACACCAATTTAATAACCATACTCTTCACATCTTATATCAAAACATGTCAAAACAATGCTTACTTACTGTAAATGTCTATATATGTGCACACATATATATATCAATAACATGTGATATGAAAAGTGTGTGTGTATATATATATATGGTTGTGTGTGTATAGATAACACAACTATGCTTGTTATATATGTAAATTGCTGATATAGAATTTAAATTGAGTTAATATATATATATATATATATATATATTTGCATATTGGATAGTGAAGTTGTATATATATAACCAAAGTGCAAAAAATAGAAAAAGGCCCTAACCAACATTTAAGCTTTGAGCTGTCTCTCTCGAAAGATTCCTGAGACCCATTTTCTAAAAGCTTGGACGACGTGACCCAACAACACACACACATGGATTTACTTATCATTTATTATTTTTACACACATATATAATATATATAGTTCAATGAATAATGCATTTATATTTATATGTATTATTTGCACTCAGTGTGTGTATATATGCGAGAGTGCGCGCGCATGCTCAACATGTAAGTTACATGTTTTGATATGATACATATATGTATATATACACATACATACAAAATATAATGAAAGGGGATATGTACATTTATATATATATATATTACCTTTATTCTTTTGTTGAAATTCCTAAGATTTCTCTTGGTCCGATACCTCTCAATCCTCTCTTTCTTCTCCTGAGGACTATACCTAACTGTTCTCTTCATTCCTTGTATTATTGCATTGCTTTCACTCCAAAGCTCACTCTCCCCTCTCTTCCCTCCTTGCCCCTTATTATTATTCACCCTCTGCATATATATTCCATTTTCACATTCCGACTTATTACATATTAATCACTCAGTTCACTTTCATTTTATATATGTTATATATTCTTAATCCCGATCATTAATGGGTAATATTACCCATTCATATACTCTTCAACAATATAAACATGACAGTTACTACCAATTTCTAATTATTATTTATTCGGGTACATGCTTTAAACTCAAAATTTAATACTACTGTACTGCTTCATTCATTATATAGAGAGAGAAGAAAGCCCATTTATTTAATGTCTTTTTAATTATAATTTTCTAAAATAAAATATATATGAGTCTTTTTTAAGTGGAAACTCACGCGCAGATCTCCGGCGCTAAGAGCCCGTCTAACGAGACCAGATTCAAATGTAGGCCCATGGGCCGATGCGAAATGACCCCAAAACCCATCGTTGCTACTAACACTCCTCTGCATCACACTCTGCTCTCCCCCGCCGCTCCCGAGCGAGCTCGGCGAGTTGCAGGCGC
>CM071860.1:37165843-37188221 GCA_036759665.1 Gynandropsis gynandra
GTTCAGCAGAAGTTGCGCCGGCGGGAACTGCTCATGTGCCGTCGGAGGGGGCCGCAGCAGAGGGGCGACGGAGTCGCAGGAATATCCGACGAAGCAAGGACACGTGTTGGAGCCTATGGCGGTGCTGACGTGTCCACACATGGCGGTATTTTTGTGTGTATAGGTGTTTGTGTGGTATGATGAGTGTATGTGAATGAGAACTAAACAGGTTTGGTTCTATTTAAACCGAGGAAGGAGAAGACATAATTGGATGCTGACGTGGGTAGTCGTAATGGGTCAACTCTCTCAGCATTGACTTAATCAATATATGTATATGTATAAATATATATCACTAATTATTTTTCATCACACTTTCCTGATCCATGTTTTTTGGTGCAAATCTATCTGAGTGTACGGGATTTTTTTCAATCTAATATACTGTCATTTAATAATAAAAGTTAAATGGGAAATCTTTTTTAAAACATCGGATAGAAAATATAAAACTATAATTTTTTAAGTGACGATAATTTCTCTAAAGCAATAATGGCGAATATATTTTCTCAATGCAGTTTCCGAAATCTGTTTAAATTACTTTATAAATATATTATATGTGACCGTTCTGTATGTAATAAAAATCATACATAAATATATAATTTATGTTCAGATTTTCATATAGAAATACAAATTATTATATTTTCATAAAAAAGTAATACATTTGAAAATAAAAATATAAAATTTCAAAATTAAATCCGATTATTCCATAATTCTCTTATTTTCACCCACCGTAAGAAATTTTGTTTTAAATTCGAAATATAATAATTATTTTGAAATACTTTTAAATTTTATTTAAAATATATAATAAATTTATATATTAATACAAAAATATAACAATTCATGTATTTATTTTAAAACCTTAATACAATTCATTTATGAATATTTCAAATAATGAAAGAAATATTTTATATCATCTACTTTCTAATTAAGCTAAGTAATATTGGAGCATGGACCTTTTAGATTTTGTATAGTAAGATTTTCCAATGTGTATTTTCTAACAATTACAATACATATAATATTCTAAATTAAACTGAAATAATTAAAAAGTTTCCTGTAACATTCTTGAAGAAGAAAATTACAGAAAAAAAATATGAAAGAGATCCACCAAGACCACTTGGGGAATATAGGTTGTAGGAGAGACAAAAAGACGGTTAAAAGCAATATTTCACGCGAACCCATGTGACCTCCATACTAATCTCTCCTTAATCATATCCTTTAATTTACACTAATGTCTCACTCACTCTACCTACCTCTCTCTCCTCTCTCTCTAGATATATATAAATACATATAGATAAGCACATATACATATATATGTATATATATGTATTATGTATATGTATATGTACACACACTAGTATAGGAATTTATGTTTAATCAGTATTTAATTAAACCGACATGATTAATCCATGTAAAAGGAAAGTCTTAAACATGATTAGGATCATAATTATCCAAACCGTTTTCTAATTTTATTTCAAAACAAGAAGAAAAGTCTACAAGCAAATTATGTTACTCTTATGATTGGGTTTTACAAGACCATCAATTCTTATGTTCCATAAGCAAATTCTTTCCCGATTACTATACAAACCAAAAGATTATACTTTTAGGGAAAATGTTTTGGAAATCTTTTAATTTGGTTTCATTTATCCGCAAAACTCATGTATCATGTATTTGTATACGATTTAATCCATTCACCACATTAGCGTCACACGATTTTTAATGGCGTTAAATTTGTTGACGTGACTACTAAAATTTACATGTGTCATGTCATATACACTACATCAGAATCCATGAATGGAAAAAAACCTGAAAATCCTTCAAGTATGTTGTCATATATTATGGATCTCATTTAAATTGTTATCTATATAGCATTTGATATGGTAAGTCAACAAAAATTGCAGTCAGTAAAGTTCTGTTAATTTGATGTGGTATATGGATGAATCGAGAAAATTTAAGTATTTTAGAATTTATCAAATTTTAAATCGAAGATTATCATAAAGGGACTTTATACATATATGTTTTGAAAAAACGAAATTAACTTTAGGAATTTTCAGTTTTTTTCCCTTCATGCAATTACTAAGGTATCATAGATAAATTTTGCATTGCCATGTCGGCAAAAATTAACAATCGTTAAAAATCTCACAATGAAGAAGTGACATGTGGATGCAACAAAAAATATGGGAGCCTTCAAGGGATATCCATATTTTTTTCTCTATCGTCGGAAACTATTATATAAAAACCTCAGCATACATGGGTTTTTCCGAAAAAAAATTTGTTTACTTAAAAAGATATCTATACTTTTTGTTTTTATACTAAAAGAATGTATGATAATATAATTTAATTTCAAAGGATCGATGTTTTTTCTAACATTTAAAAACTTACAATTCATTATCTGTATTTTTGTATTATTGACTAGACATCAATTTCTCCTTTAAAAATATAATTTTCCATCATAGATATATCAAAGAAAAAAAAGAAATTTTAATAAGTACTTATTTATTAGGGATGGCCAATCCAGTTTACCCGGATCGGATCGACCCAGATCGATCTAAAAAACTCGAATTGTTAGGTAAACGGGTTACCCTAAAAATCTATAAGGGTCTAAATCTTAGAACCCATTTGAGTCAATCGGATCCGGGTTCGGGTTGAATTTGAGAAACCCGAACAACCCGAATTAAATTAGGGTTATCTTTTGTTTTGTACCTGCTGTTGTTGTGTTCTCTTCTCTCCCTCATCATCCAGTCTAAGCCTCTCTGTACTCCATTCCATCATCTTCTTCTCTGTTCACCGGCCGACGAGATTTTGCCTCCATTCCATCCTCTTCTTCTCTCCTTCATCCCGCTCGAGTCTCCATTCTCTTATCCCTCTACACCGCCCGACGAGATTTCTCCGCACCATCCTCAATTTGCAACATGGGTCCGAGCGGGGAGGGTCACCGTTCAGGACATATGCGACCAAGCAGCTTACGATGCCTACTATTATAACCAGTTCCTCTCATCGTGAACGATTGTTTGCATTCGGTATCAGCGCATTGCAAATTGGATGTTCTACTTCGACGTCAATGAGTACATTTACTTGTCCGATGGCAATACAATCGAATCGGTTCTCTCAGAGGTCTCTGATAACACTCAGTTCACCATTGAACAGAACCCAATGTCTAATGTTCTTTTGCTTGAACGATTCAGCTCAAGATTATGTTGGGTAAGCTTCGATATACCTCTCAAAGACATAATTTTCGTATGTAATCAGAAAATTCAGTGATACGTTGTGCTAAGAAATTCAAATGGAATTGGTGGACCATCATACTTTAGTGATATGGTCTAGGAATGATGTAAGATTTCATATGGGTGATGCTGCATTTTGATAACGTTTCTGTTTTCAACAATGTTGATGCTTGTTTCAATATGTGGGTAGTTGGAGGATTTCATTTTGCTTTCTCTAAGACAGATTATCATGGATGTTCTGAGCATGTTAAGCTAATTGTACTGTCAACAAATATGAGGCGATCTAAACCAGAATTAAGTTCCCTTTTTAGGTATAAATTAAACCATTAGCTTCACTCTTTTGACCAATATAAGAGTACATTTAATCCTAACATGGTTGAAGCATTGATTTTGATGCAAAATTGGTTGCAATCAATTTTTTATATAGATACAACAACGAGTCTTCAATAAATAATGGATGAAAATGAATTCATGGATATACTTTCTCTAGGTATGATCTTCTTATTTCGTTTTATCTTTTTATATAACATTAAAGTTATAATTTAATGTTTGTTTTTCAGCTTATCGGATACAAATAATGGAGGAGAATGAGATGTGATTTCATGGATACACTTTGTCAAAGTATGTTCTTCTTATTTCATTTTATCTTTTTATATATCTTATAATTTAATCTTTGTTTTTCAACTTATCAGACACAAATATTGGAGGAGAATAAAATGTGATTTCATTTTGTTGCGCGACAACAACTTGACGATTCTGGAGTTCATTTTATTTTGGCGTTTTTGGATTTATTTCATTTAGATGTTTTCATAATTCATTTCATTTTGGAATTCATTTAATTTTGGCGTTTTTTGGATACCCGAATTTAATTTGGGTTATTACGGGTTCATTGCTTCAGAACCTGAATAACCCGAACCCGAAAAACCCAGATCGCAAAAAATTCGGGTTCAATTCAGGTCCAGTTTTCGTAAATCCGAGGAACCGAACCCATATCGAAACCCGAGGAACCCGGATCGAAACCCGGATTGACTACCCCTACTATTTACCTATTGAATACATTGTAAATTAACAGTACCCAATCATGGATATTTTTAACATAATAATATAGTTTTGAAGAAAATGTTCAATTTTGAATACATTTTTATATAATATCGTTAAATATGTGTTTGAACTTAACTAATATCTAAATTTAATTTAAAATTTTAATATCATATATAAGAGTAGGTATAGTTCATGTCATATATGATATTGGAAAATACAACATAACAATCGTCTTCACGTTCAGACTCGATTCTAGAGTGTGGACATCACAATGAATGGTTCAACATCAATATATTCAATTCGAAATGAACAATACTCTAATATCATGTTATATATAGATTTGGGGTTAGCTAATCTTAAAAGTTAAATCAAGAGGTTATGGTTGGCTAATACATTATATAGAAATGTTTAGGGACAAACTCATATTTCCCTCTCGAGTTTGCTTACTTTGGCTATTCCCCCTCATGTTTTGTACTCATCTTATTCTCCCTTCATGTTTTGGTTCTAGTTCTATCTCCTCTTAATGTTTAACAATTTTGCCTATAACAATTTTGCCGTTAAATCAAATCTTCCAATTTTACTTTAAAATCCTAAAAACCTATAAATTTTAACTCGATTTTGACCCACTTTTGATCCGACCGATCCAGAGTTAATTTTGACCCAGTTTAGACTTAATTTTGAACCGTTTTGAATGTAATTTTGACCAGGTTTATGCTCAATATTGACCAAAATTTCGGTCCAATTTTGATTCGGCTTAGGCTCAATTTTGACCATAATTCTGACACAGATTATGCTCAATTTGATCAAAATTTGAGCCCAATTTTGACTCGAATTAGGCTCAATTCTAACCAAAATTTGGATCAAATTTTGATTTTCACACGATTAAAACCCAAATTAATATGAAATTTCAATAGTTAAAAACCTTTAAATTTTAAAAAAAACCAATTCTTATATGCTTGTTCAATTTTGATCCGAATCTGGTCAAATTTTGATTTGAATTGTGTGCAACTTTGAGACAATACCAGTGCAATTTTGAGTAATTCGGGTTTTAACCTAGTGACGATCAAAATCGGATCAAAATTACACTGAAATCGCAATCAAAATTGCACTCAATTTTGAATTTTATCTGATTAAAACCCGAATCAATATGAAATCTAACCTAAACTAAACCAAAATTAGAAAAAAAATTCTTATCAGTTTATTCGATTTTGAACCGAATTTGGTCCGATTTTAACTCCAATTGGGTGCAATTTTAAGATAATATTGATGCAATTTTGAGTGTTTCATGTTTTAATCGAGTGAAATCAAAATCAGATTAAAACTGCACCGAAATCGTAATCAAAATTGCACTCAATTTTGATTTTCACCCGAATCAATATGAAATTTCATCCGAACTAAATTGAAATTTAAACAAAATAGATTCTTATTCGTTTGTTCGATTCTGACTCAAATTTGGTCCAACTTTGACTCGAATTTCGATGTAATTTTGCGTGATTCGATTTTTAATCGAATGAAAAAATCGGATCAAAAAGTGCACCGAATTCGAGTCAAAATTGTACCCAATTTTGATATGATTTTGATTTTCATTCGATTAAAATCCGAATCACCCAAAATTACATCGAATTGGGTCAAAACTGCACCCAATTCAATTCAAAATTAGATCAGTTTCAGGTCAAAATTGAACAAACCGATAAAAATCTTTTTTGAATTTCAGTTTAATTTTATTCAAATTTCATATTGATTCGGATTTTAATTAGATAAAAATCAAAATTGAACCCAAATTATGGTCAAAATTGAGCCTTATTCAGTCAAAATTGGACCCAAATTATGGTCAAAATTGAGTCTAAATCGGATAAAAAATTGGACCTAAATTCTGGTCAAAATTGCCCTAAACCGGATCAAAATGGGATCTAAACCAAATCAAAATTGGACCTAAAACTGGTCGAAATTGGAAGATTTAACGGAGTTTAAACGGAAGAGATTATAGACAAAATTACAAAAGATGTGAAAAAAAATATAATTAGGACCAAAAACATGAGGGATAATAAGATAAATGTGAAACATTTAAAAATAAATAAGACAAACAAAGTTCTGAGAAAAATAGGAATTTGTCCCAAATATTTAATTCATGTTTTAACGAATGCGATGCATACTATGTAACAAATATTCATATATTCTTATCTATAAAAATACTTTTAAAGTGTTGTATGGCAATGGAAATGCCCCAACTTCGGAAAAATATTTGCGAAGGGAGGTAGGGGACCCCAACGGCAATCTTTCATGTAGAGAGAAAGGGTACGTAGCCCTTTAGAATTAAGACTTTTTATATATAATACTAAAGTTTTTGGATTTTGGATCCAATATAAAATAAATATTAAGAAATTGTGTAATTAAAATTTTCATCGTATTCAGTTTTGCTGTTTTTGTTATTCTATATATAGTTATATATAATCGGAATATTTGAATATACAAGATGTCATTTGCATACTCCTTAATTATATAAGAATTAATTGTTTTTTTTTTCACTTATATATTGTTAAAAAAGAGTCTCATATCTACTTATGATGTCATTCAAGTTTCTAGAAGATAAATATGTCAATTTAATAATAATAATAATAATAATAATAATAATAATAATAATAATAATAATAATAATAATAATAATAATAATAATAATAATAATAATAATGATGATGATGATGATGTCTTCTCCATTTTTATTTTTAAAACTTTGATTTTAAGATCTTATACTAATATAACCAAATAAAAAAATAGTATGTTAAACTACTCATTGAACAATAAAAAAATCTTGATAATAAAAACAATAGAAAAATACAAGAACGTTTTCCCCTGTGAATCTAGTGTTTTTGAAATCGAAGATTACGGATCAATGTTCACCGGTATAGAGAAAATAAGAGGTGTAATGACATATGAATGAGATTCTTACAGTACTAAGGGACTTAAGAACACATTTGTGTATCCAAGGAACAAATATGCCACACAAGTTGACGGAGGAAAAAGTTTCTCTATGGAAAGCAGTGATGATAGCATTGAAGACTTTATGGTAATTTCAACTTTGTTGCTCAATGTACCAAACCAAAACGTTTCATTCCATGGTTGGTCCATAACTAGCTTCACTCTCAAAACATCCAATAGGAATTTACTACATTTAATTTTTCTATTTATTTTACTTTATTAATTCATTATTTTGTGCAAATTATTGGGTTATATAACTTTGGCAAGAGCCATCTTCATTCATATATCCCACTATGGTAATTATTATTTCCAATGAGAAAAAAAGGGTTTCTATTTGTATATATCTACGAACCAAAATAACTTATAATAACATGAAAAATGAATATTTTTCTAAAGCTTGTATGAATACAAAATTTGCAATTTAATTGAACATAAATTTCAAGAGGACTATAATTCAATTTCTCTGCAAGAAATGTTGTATTATCATTTTAAATAATTATAACTTTCAAAAACATCATAAATCAAGTGAACTCATATATATGTATATATCACTAAATTCAACGTGATAATTATGTAAAACAAAATCTATAACATCTACATGTTCTTTTGTTTATAATTCAATGGGGATTAAATAATAAAAATTAATATTTGGATTTTCAAGTTAGTCTCTCAATATATTAAAAATTACCAAATACTCCAAGTCGTATAAGAAATTTTCAAGAATATTAAAGAAAATGATATAAAATATCTAATATACCCCTAATTATTATATTAATAAATTAAATGTTTTGTATTTTTATTATCTTTCATTAAAAGTAAAAATAAAATCTATTACATAATTTTTTTTATTAAAAACTTAAAATAAACTTTTTAAAACAATTTTTTTTAAAAATGTATTAAAATGATAGGGAATAATGTCTACACAATAATATCATAATGAATATATTTATAATTCTAATATTAATTATATACACTTTATTTAAAATAATCTAAAATAATAATATAACACACATAAAATAATATTTTTGGTTTTGAAATTCTAATTAACAACTTAAAATTAATATATAAATTATTCATGTAAAAATTTATATGCAAAATATTCAATGCCTATGCAAGGTCTTATATGTAGGCAATGAGTGCATGTCAGGGATGTGATCCAAAGAAATGAAAAAAAAAGGTGGGGTTACTTGTCGAATGGAGAAAAAAACGAGTTCATTGAATTTTTTTTAGTCTCTTAGGGTTTCTTGCATGTGTTGAAAAAAAATAATTATAAAGGCAAAGGTCAACAAGCTCAATAGTTTCTCCACTATATGAGCATATATTCTCTTCATCGATTTTTTGACCAATAATATTATGTAGGATTGATATATTTTTTAATATATATATATATATTCGGGAAACTGAAAAAATACAGATATTAAAATTTAAGATCTTGATAACATGGATAGTATTGAAAACGGTATGATTTCGTCTTATTTCTCATTAAACAGTACAACGCATATATATATAGATACAAGAAGTAGAAAACCCTAATAAAGCATGAAATGACTGAAATGCCCCTTCTTCTTATATGCCCCCTCAAGATGGAGCACCATCGGTGAGTCCAATCTTGCTACAAAGTGACACAAACGGTTGGCGAGAGAGGGGTTTTGTGAGCAAATCCGCAAGTTGATCAGCCGAGCTAACATGAGATACGCGTAGGAGGCCGCCTTGGACTTGTTGCCGAACAAAGTGATAATCCAAGGCAAGATGCTTCATACGAGAATGGAAGACGGGATTCGCACTCAGATATGTGGCACCAACATTGTCACAGTATATGACCGGTGACTCAGAGATAGGCATGCCAAGTTCCGTCAAGAGAGACATGATCCAGCGAAGTTCGGCGGCAGTATCCGCTATGGAGCGATATTCCGCTTCGGTGGATGAGCGAGCCGTTAACTTCTGCTTCCTCGAGGACCATGAAATGGGATGGCTGCCTAGGTAGACAATATATGCCCCAGTAGAGAGATATTCATCACGATCCCCTGCCCAATCTGCGTCACTGAAGGCATGAAGAGACGAAGTGTTACCCGTGGAGAGGAAGATGCCACGGTCCCGTGTACCAACCAAATACCGAAGTACCCGTTTGAGAGCTTGAAGATGTTCCGTTGTTGGTGCATGCATGTATTGAGATAGACGGTTGACAACAAAACTAATGTTCGGTCGTGTAAGCGTGAGGTATTGGAGGCTACCCACCAGAGTTCGATACATCGCGGATCGTCTAATTTATCACCCATTGTTAAGGATAGGCGTGAGTTCGGGGCCATAGGCGTTGTAACTGATTTGCCATCTGAAAATTTGGCTTTGTCAAGAATATCATTGACATATTTGTGTTGAGTGAGGCGCAAACCCAAGGCAGTCCGTGTGGCTTCAATTCTGAGGAAATAGGAGAGATCACCCAAGTCTTTGATTGAGAAGCGATTGCCTAGGGCGGTGATGAAGTATTGAACCGCCGTGGGGTTGCTTCCTGTAACCACAATGTCATCCACATAAACAAGAACATATATGGTTACCTCAGTGTTGCGGAGGATGAACAAGGATGCATCAGCAAGAGAGTTAACAAAGCCTTGACCAAGAAGGAACTCGCGTAGTTCGGAATACCACGCCCGGGGAGCTTGTTTTAGGCCATAGAGGGCTTTGTGAAGTTTGCAAATGTGGTGCGGACGTTCTGGATCAACAAAGCCTCGAGGTTGAGTCATATATACCTCATCTGTGAGAATACCTTGGAGGAAGGCATTGTTGACATCGAGTTGGCGAATAATCCACCCATTTGAGATCGAGAGACTCAAAATCAATCGGATGGTGGCTGGTTTGACAACGGGACTAAATGTTTCAGTGAAGTCCACCCCGGGTCGTTGAGTAAAACCCTTGGCCACAAGTCTAGCCTTGTAACGTTCCACAGAACCATCGGGTCGACGTTTGATGCGAAAGATCCACTTGCAATCAACAACATTGGAGGCTTGGTCCGCCGGAACTAGATCCCAAGTGCCATTGCGGACAAGTGCATCAAATTCGATTTGAATGCTCCAAATCAAGTAATTGGATGAGGTAAGCTTGGTTACATTCGACATGTTAATCGTGAGAAACGTACCATTGGGTTCATTGGGATTGAACGCCGGAGTAGCATCGACAGCGGATGAGTGTGACATGGTGAGACAAGGAGCGTTGGTAATGTGCCCGATCGGGTAGTAAATGCGTGCCCGGTCGGGTAGGGAAAAACGTGAGACGAGTGCGTGGAGCTTGCGACGGCTGAACTTGAGACGTTGGCAGCGGAGAGACGTTGGCAACGGCCGAACGTGGGATGTGATCCCACTGGTTTGTGCGACGGCTGAAAGGATGAGCGGAGGACGAACGAGCGGTTTGGCTGTAACGTCGAGCGCACGGTTTGAAGATGCCGTGCGTGAGACGTTGGGTGAGCAGACGAGCGGACGAGTGGCTGATCGTGAGGTTACGTGCATGGGCGGGGTCTCGAGAGAGCGACTGGGCTGTCGGCGGACGAGTGGCTCAGCGTCGGCAGTTGACAGAAGCAACGCCGGAAAGTGCAGCTGGAGGCTGTCGGCGGTGGAAGAAGAAAAGGAGAGTGGCGGCGCCGAAAAAAAAAATTAGGGTTTGGCCGGTTGAAATTTTGACGTATGTCTTTAGGGTTCTGATACCATGAAAACGGTATGATTTCGTCTTATTTCTCATTAAACAGTACAACGCATATATATATAGATACAAGAAGTAGAAAACCCTAATAAAGCATGAAATGACTGAAATGCCCATTCTTCTTATAAGTATCAAATGATTTTTAAATATTCATTATTCAAATCAACATATTAAAATTTAAACTATTAGTATTTTTTCTTTGTTCAAAATAAATTCTATTTCCAATTTGTAATTATAGAGGGTTGTTATATTATTTGCTTGCACTATTTTGAATCATGATTTATTCCAATTTGTCATATTTTTATAATTTTGCAATTTTTATCAAACATCCAAGATTTAGGATATACTTATTAGAGTTAGTATAAATGGTTTGTTAGGATTTATTTTTTATTGTTGTATTTTTTTTTATCTCTTTAGGTTTTAGTTATACCAAATTAGGGTGCATATTATTTATTCATTAATAAATTTTTTATTTTTCTTTTTGTAAGTTGAGAATTTTTATCTTTCTCAACTATTTATCATCATTCACCCTCAAATTGTTGTTTCGGATACTTGGTTGAATTCGTTCAATGTGGTATAGAAACCATTTTCATGAAATGATATTAGAACCTGTAATCCGCATGTCATCCCATTTTAACCGATTTCTTCTCCAATTGGCTCTTTTTTTTTCTTCTTTCTGAAACCCTAATCATTTTTCGATTCTTTGTTTTTTTTGAAATTTCCGATTCTATACATTTTTCTATTTTCTACTATTCATCTTTATGTATCCTTGTCTATGAATCTTTTATGTTTCCTAGTTTATTTGTTGACAGTATGGTGAAACCACTTTCTTAAGGTTCGTCGTCCTCGGTCACCATGGCGGATCCCTATAAAAATCCGCTCTATCTCCACACCAATGACATAAATGGTGTCCTCTTGATGTCAGAGAGGCTCATGACGGTTTAAACTTCTCGACATGGAAAAGATCCATGTAATAAATTGGAATTTAACACATGTAAGATCCCTAAACCCTTTTCGTATGATTCTGAATATGAATAACGGACTAGGTGTAACGACATAGTTAGTTCTTGAATCATAAACTCAGTTTCAAAAGAAATTGGTGATAGTGTTGTATCTATGCAATCTGCTCTGGATATTTGGAAAAATTTTTATGGAAGGTTCAACCAAAACAGCATACCTCGTTTATTCGGTACCAAAGAGGATCTGCAAAGCCATAAACAAGGTTCTATGGATCTCAATACCTACTATACAAACAAATTACATATTGAAAAGATATTAAAACCTTAGAAGAACCTACATCTTGTCCTTGTTCAAACTGCACCTACAATATTGTATACAACTTCAAACTACCGATGAAAGAAGATACCTTTTAAATTTTATAACGGGTTTAAATGATTCATTTGCAATAAATCGTATACAAATACTTCTCATGGATTTTTACCTACTGTGTCAAAAGCATTTAATCTAGTTATACAGGGATAAGCAACAAAGGACATTACCTTTTTCTTCTCCTATGGTTTTCCAATCTATTGTCTATAACATTTCAGGTAATATCTCTACAGTCTCTTCTATTTCTTATAACAACTCTTCCTCTAAGCCTCGACCAATTTGGTCCCAATGTGGCATTGTTGGTCAATTGGTAACTAGTGTTACCGTTTACATGGTTACCCATCATGGTTTAAACCATCATCTTCTCGACCTCATTCCTCTTCTTCTTTTATTCCTACTTCTAATCGTGCTAATGTTCTTGTCAATAAAAATTCTGATTGTCACTGTACCTCACATCCTAACTCTGTGTACAATAACTCACAAGTTTCCGATCTTTTTACCAAGGAACAACAACAACATATAGTACAACATCTTAATGCTATCAATATTACTAGTATTTCTCGACACCAACAATCAATTTCAAATTCTATAGTCATCACATCTAATATAGGTACTTATCCTTTATCATTTTTCTTTCAACCATAATAAATAAAAAAAATTAATTTTTAATTAATTCAGTTTGACATTTGGGGCTTATTACAAATAAAACTTATTGATGGTTTTAGGTATTTTTTTATAATAGTGGATTATTGTACTCGTGCAGTTTGGGTTAACTTATTTAAAAATAAATCTGAAGTTTCTACTATCTTTCCTTCCTTCATCAATCTTATTCAAACTCAATTCAACACTAAATAAAATGTATTAGATCTAGTAATGCTTTTGAGCTCAAATTCTCTAACTTTTTATACTCCAAAGAAAATTTCCACTATTTTCATGTGCCTACAATCCACAAACAAAAATATGTTGTGGAGATCCCACCAACACCTCTTCAATGCTGCTAGGCCCCTTCTATTTCAATCTAATATTCCTCTTAAATATTGAGAACACTATGTCTCCACAGTAGCCTTTTTAATCGACATAACTCCCTCATTTAACCTTGATAATAAATCTGCTTTTGAAGTATTATATCATAAACCTCATGTTTATAATTTTTTTTTTAAATGGATGTCTCTGTATGTTTCAACCCTTTCTAAGGATATATAAGTTCAGTTCTAGGGCAAACGTTTCCGTCCTTATAAGATATCTCGCTAGCTAAAGGGATATAAAATGCTTGATCTATAGACCAATCATATCTTAATTTCGAGAAATATCATTTTTTCATGAGAACATCTTTTCTTTCCATAACATTTTTTCATCTCCTTAGGTTTCTAATCTTCTTAACTAATTTGTTTAACCAAATATAATACCTAACCATGATTCCAACACATGCCAAAATATCCCTTCTATTTCTTCTTCTATTTTTACAACTCACATGTCCTATGGTTAATATTTTTTGCCTTTAAATTCATCTCCTTTGCATTCTTTTAAACAATCTTAATGTTTTCCCTATGATAAATATCCACCCTCTTCTTCTTCTTATGATTAGTTGCCTCTGATAATACTAGACCTAGACATCATACAATACAACCTCATTATTTCCATAACTTTGATTGCTACCAAATTCAACAATTCATGTCCTTCTTCTTTCTCAATTTTCACTACATATAAAGTATCTTTATTTGTTTCTTATTCTAATTCTAAACTTGATGAAAATCTTAGACACTTTATTTAAATATTTCTACATATTATGAACAAAAAACCTTTAAATAAGCAATAAAATATATAAAAAAAGAAAACTGCCATGCAATGCTTTATTACAAAATAAAACATGGAGTATTTGCTCTCTTTCTAGTGATAAATTTCATAGGATGTAAATGAATTTTTAGAATAACATATAATACTCATGGAACTGTAAATCAATATAACACATGTTTAGTAACTATAGGTGATACACAACTCGAAAGAATTGATTATATTGACACTTTTAATCCAGTTACTAAAATAACAACCGTTAGAGTCTTACTTGATTTTGTTGCTAGTCATAATTGGTTCATAAAAAACTAGACACTTCTAATGCTTTCTTGAATGATTTTCTTAATGAAAAAATTTACGTATTTTTCTCAAGAAAATAATCTTTTTGAAGGGAGTTCTAACATTGTAAACCTTATATGTCATCTTGATAAGTCTTTAATGGCTTAAAACAAGCCTCTAGATAATGGCATCAGACTTTTTCAACTATTCTATAGCAATTTGGTTTCAAGCAATCTGCTTATTGGTTCTCCGTTTTTACATTTATCCATCTTTTATTTTTTAGCTCTTTTAGTTTATATTGATGATATCCTCATCCTTAGTAACGGTTTAACTGTTATATATCAAATTAAAGGTTCTTTTAGTCTTGTTTTAAGGTCAAAGGCCTTTGGTGACTATAATATCTTTAGGGCTAGAAATTTCAAGGTCTTCTGCAAGTATCTTCATTACCAACACAATGTTTTGGTTGAAGATTATGGGATGCTAGGTTGCAAATCTCTTTCTATACAAATAGAGGTTAGAGCTAAATTCAATGTCTCTGATGAAACAAATTATTTGATGCTACTTTACAGGAAATTGATTTGAAAATTAATCTAGTTGACAATAACGAGACCCACCATTTGTTTCTATGTTAACAAACTCAGTCAATATATCTCTGCTCATTCACGAGCACCAATCTACGCTACTTTTCAAATTTAAGATACTTAAAACATAAACTACGTCAAGGACTCTTCCATTCTTTACAACAACAACACAACTCAAAGGATTATCGAATGCGGATTGAGCATCTTTCTTGGACAACCACATGTTTGTCACTGGTTTTTGTATATTTTTTTGGAGATTCAGTAATCTCGTGGAAATTCAAGAAACAATTGACGATATCTCGTAGAAGTGTTGAAATCGAATACTGTTTCATGGCAAATACAACATGTGAAATGTTTGACTAAATTCCCTTCTTATTAAATTGAAAATTTCTGTTATTTCTCATGCTTTGATTTTTTTATGATAATATCACAGTCTTTCACATCACAAGAAACCCGGTATTCCACAAGAGAACGGAGCATATTAATTATAGCTTTCTGAAAATCTACATGTATAATCCTCAAATAAGTTGATAGACATATTACCAAAACCATTATCGTCGACTTTGTTTTATACTCTTATCTCTAAATTGGGAGTATGTGATATATATTCTCCATTTTGTGAGAATATTAGAGTTAGTATAAATATTTTGTTAGAGTTTATTTTTATTGTTGTATTTTTTATTTTTCTTATTTTTATTTCTTTATTTTTGGTGGTATACATACCATAATATAGTGTATATTTTTTTATTCATTAATAAAGTTTCTAACTTTACTTTCTCTTAGCTCAAGCGTTCTTATCTTTCTCGACTCATCGTTCATCCCAAAATCTAGGGGTGGCCAATTTAGTTTCGGTTTTCACGGGTTATGGTTTGGGTTCCTTGAGTTGTGAAAAATTGGATCCAAATTGTAACCAAATATTTTCCGGTTCAGGTTCAAGTTATATAGCATTGAAACCAAAATAACACAAATGAAGTAGAGGACGATCAAGCAGGTGGATAGAGTAAAGCATGCAGTGTGATGGGCTATAGCACAAAGGACGATATATGTGGATGACAAACCAGAACATGCCAAACAAAAAGCATTCACAACGGACCTGAGCACAAAGGATAACAAAGCACAGAAATGGAGCATGAAAAGAAAAAAACACGACGGTGGTGGATAAAACGAAAGAGTAGAAGTAAATGGAGCACACAGACAATAGAGTAAACCACGACATATCACACGAGTGACAAAGCATGTGGATGATAGAGCACGTAGAAGATGGAGGAAGCGGGCGGTGTGAGGATACAAGAAGGTGTAAAAGAGAAAAATAAAGTGTTTATGAGGTGTGGGGAGAGAAGAAAAATAGAAACAGTTGACGACGTATGGGGAAAGATAGCAAAAGAAACAATTGACGATGTGTGGGGAGAGTAGAGAAGAAGAATCAGTTGACAATGTGTGGGGAAAGAACATAAGAAAAGAAATTGACCCAATTTTTTTAGTATTTTTTAATATTTTTTAAATTGCGTTGTTTGGTTTTTCGGGTTCTACCCGAATCCGACTTATCCGAATCCAAACGTGTTTTGAAATTCGATCCCATAAGGATTCTTAGGGTAATCCATATTTCAAAAGATAAGGGTTGTTCGAGTCGATACAAGATGGATCGATATAGATAATCCGTATTGGACACTCTACACCAAAATCATAGTTATAGGTTTAAATGCTCATTTGAATCCTTTCAACCTGATATAAAAGTCAAGTTCATGAAAATATGGAAAGTATAAATTGAATATGGATAACAAATAGGTAGGTAGAAACATAGCAAATCAAATGACAAAAATAACAATATAATTTTGATAATTTGGTGATTTTGAGACAAACAAAAAGTCGAGAATTTGAGAGAGATATGTATACTTGGTAGGTTGGGCAAATAACGAATATCCGTGAATATCTGACTATTTGTATTTGTATTTGTATTCGACGAATATCTGGATTTACTATTTGTATTTTATTTGTAAAATCAGATATTCGTAAATACGAATATCGTCGGATAGACTAGTATCCGGCAGAATCTGTAGTCGGATTTTCTGAACCTAATTTTTTTAATGTAAAAACATAAAAAATATTTTAATAAAAAACCAATAATCATTAAATATTATCTAAAATTAAAATTCAAATTAAACAAAAACACAAAGATATATAATATAAATGAAACAAAATACTAAATCTTCATATCCATCTCCACACAAGTTATTTAAATTTAGTTTCGTCGATGACTCTACTAATATCGCCAATTCACATAAAACAATGAAACAAATTGTTAGATTATCAGAGTAATATATTTAAATAAAACTCGCATAAAAGTTATATATTTAGCGAATTCTGATTTTTCGATATCTTGAAATGTCTCTATAACATTATTCAACCCATTTGGATTAAAATCAAATCTTGAGTGCAAATTAATGATTCAACAATATTAGTTATTTTAATGTATTTGATATTTTATTCCCCCAATCATAAATATATTTCATAATTGTCTATATATTTATATAATGAGTGTTAAAATAAGATTAATAATGTTTTTATTTACAATTTGATCAATAAAATCAATTTTGGTATATATGTATTTATATATTAAATAAATTATCTATTAGTATTTACGGATACGAATAGTTCGGATAATTAAATCTATTATTTGTATTTCTATTTATATTTGTTGAATATCCAAATTTTAATATTTATATTTATATTGTGTCAACGAATATTCTAATTTTCGTTCGAATATAAATCAGATATAAATACTTCGAATATTTTATCCAACCCTACTACTTGTTGTTTATAAATGATTTATTATTAAACTTCAAATATATGGAAAGATCTCAAAGTATGGGAACGAAATTAGGATTGGGAAGAAGTAACTTTCTTAAAATGGGTAAAAAAATGGGTTAGGTTTTGAAAGTGAATCTTTTCACTTTCGTTTTGGAAAGTCAACGTGAGATGTCTTTTGGTTTTGAAAAAAAAAAAACAAAGGACTGTACCTTTTCTAGGTAAAATAAATTAGTTATATTTTCGTGCACTAACAATTTGTGTATATACAATATATATACATATAATTGATAAGAAATGTTTATGCATGTTTTAGTGGAAGTAAAACAGATTTTGTTTTTAAAAATTTTTATGTAATATGTATTCTTTTTATTTTGTAAAATCATTGAAACTAAAATGTTTTCTAGGCAAAAAAAAATGTTCTTTTATAAGACGTAGATACAGAATTCTTGATCAAGTTTTCTATTTTATTAGGTTTTTTTCTGGTTTAGCGATAGGTCTACAATTAACTCTAGTGAAAAAATGACAGCATGCAATAACTAAAATCCATTTAATTGCCATAAATTTGAAAAACCCCTAAATTAATTAAAACATATGTTTTGTAAACACTTATATATTATATAGCCAGAAATTCTAAAATATATTTGTTTTTCTGTGTAAACAACGAGTTATTTATTTGTACCGATGGTGTCAGCGGATCTATAGTATCTAAGTATCTATTGGAACGGTTCATATAATTTTATCCGATTTTAAGATTAAAAAATGTTCTCGTTTATTCTATTAACACACATATATATATAATACTAAATCAAGTACAAAATATGTATGTTAAAATATCAAAATCAAAATTGGAAGCACTAAAAATAAGAGAAAACATTAAATTAAAATATGTGGGGAGTTGACTAATAATGAAAAAGAAATGTTGGTGTTGCAAAATGCTCCCTTTTTTAAGATGAACCCTTCCTCTTCTCCTCCCATTACAGTCCCTTTATTTCTCTCTTTTTTTCGTCTCCTTTAAAATTAGTTAAAAAGTAAAGAAAAATCATTTTTCATATAAAAATAATAATGTTATGGATGAACTTGGAGAACACACTCCAATCTGGGACTCCATTACGCTATAAATCATTATTACAAGAATTTTAACTATTTTTCTGCCAAAATAAATTTTCTTATGGTACATTTTAAGGAAATTATATTTTAATAAGCGAAATTTAGCTAAGAAATTTTTGGGTAGTTTCAAACGGATGAATATGTTTGTATTTGATAATTTTTGAGTTATTTATTTCTTCTTGTATTTGGGTCTTATTTATTTAGTTTTTATTTAATTTATTTAGTTTTAATCAGAATCCACTTAAATTTATTTAGTTTTAATTTAATTAAAAAAATAGCTAAATAAATTAGGGTTGTTTAACATTAGTTATACATCTCCATTATTTATTTTCTAATCGAAATGAAATAATACAATATCACACTCTATTTCACGTTCATATTTGGTTTTGAAGCGTACATATTATATCAGAACGTAACATATAAATGTTCAAATTAATATAAACTAGACTCTGATAATATATCAAATAGGTTTGAATTTAAAATTCAATCCATATATTAGTTCGAATTATGATTGTAAAATATGATATAAATATAATCGATATATGAAAATACAACCTATCATAATGCCATTCCCAAAACATGGGCTGGAATTTGAATTTGAGATGGAAAAGTCACTTTATATCCTCTATTTACCAAATTGACTTAATCTATTATGGATTGATCAAATTAATTTTACATGAGACCACCGAAAGATAATTAGTCTTACACGAAATTTGTGAAATATAGTCACTAAGGAGTGTGTATATATCGAATTCAAAATCCATTATAAATTTATTATGGGTGTTGTGAATTATTTTTCATTTGTCAATCTTTCGATAACTCTTCGTAATAATGAGATTTATTGCATTTTAGATTCGTCATCATCTAAATAACGTTAAAGAATTTTTAAAACTAAGTTATTAGCAACAAAAGGCTAAACATTTAGACATGACAAACATTTGAACAAACCAACAATAAACTCCTATATTTGAACAAGTCAATAAAAAATTCCAAGAGAATAGAAATATCTCTAAAGAAGGAAGACCACAACAATTTAGAGATAGAAGGATATTATAAAGCCTAGTTGAGGAGAGTCTATAACAAGAGGCAACTACAAATGGGGTGACTTACAACAATTAGAAAGAGGTTTAACTTGGGAGAGACGATCACAATTTCACAAGAGAGAACTTATTACAATAATTGTTTATGTGTTCGTGTGTGCTGATATTCCGTGTGAAGGTTTTACATTGGGGTACATTAAATTAAAAAGGCGTGATTATAAGATTTACAGTTGTATGTCACTCGAAATTAATTCAGGGAGATGATATGTATTTCGAATTAGTTCAGGGATACTTGGATGAGAAATATTTATAGTTGAACATTTATAATGTGAATAAAATAGTTTGCTTTATGCAGTGGTGAAAGGTCACTATAATTTAATCTTGATGCTTAATTGAGATCCATACTATTTTTTCAGAAATTAATGTAATTAATATGAATCTTATAATTTATTATCCAAATATTTAAAACACTTATATGTATATATACGTTTCGTATGCATATAATATATATTTATACAAAAGCAACTCATAGCCTACATACGTATAATATATACATGTATATGAACATGTTAGGAATGCAACTTCTATTATTGAGTTTTACTAAATCAAACAAAGTCTACTTTATAATATTTTGAAAGATAAATTCATAAGTCTAAAGGAGTAAATGATGTGGTTAATCTCAACTAATAACTACTTAAATTAACGTTTCTACAAAAATACGGATCGTGTAGTACTAGGGTCGAACACCGAAGAATCGATGCAACACTAAAGCTAGTTAACTAATGAGTAGGACGTGTAAAAACATTAAGTGTTTGGAATGCAAATAAATATAAACTAACTAACTAACTAACTAACTAACTAACTAACTAACTAACTAACTAACTAACTAACAGATTAAACTCAATAAGCTAAACACCATATGTTTCGAGAGATGCATAATAATGTAATGAAGTTCTAACAAGATCATTGGTCTTAGATATTATCACAAATTCAGAGAATTCAAACTCTAATTTAGGAACTGACTGGCGTAGACTTGTCCACTACCCAGCGTACGTACTACCAATCTTCCAACTATGTAATCTTACCCATTAGATGCATTAAGACCGCTATCCTAATCCCTAGATCCAATTGACTGACCTGGCGTAGATTCTAAATCAATTGAGACCCTGAATCATGGCTAAGTTCCAAAGTCTAATCCCCTGGCGTAGATTCATTAGACTTCTACAAACATTCATTCAGGTTGCATAAAAGAACGAAAGAATTAAGAACATCCAATCATTCTGAAAACGATCAAATGCCATAATTATTATTTAGGTTGCGTACAAGAATAAAAGCATTAAGAAGCACCAAACATTAAGCACAAGACTTCATTACATATCGGCAAAGCTCTCTAACTCGTGGCTATGGACCTACTCGGACATGGACTTAGAAAACAAAACACAAAAGAAGTCTATCTTAAACATAGATAAAGAACAAGATTTCTCACTATTCTTATATCGTAGTCTTCAAAAGCTTCTCCGTGTTCCGAGTTCGTCGCCCCGTCTCTATCCTCGTATGCGTTCTGGTCTCCAATTCTCGCTCTCATGTATTGCTGTGTGTGTGTCTCTTCTGCCCAAACTCCTCTTGGTCGAATCTAAGCTATCCTCTTTTCCTTTTCGTGCTGATTTCCTCTTCTGTACTTGTTTCGTTTTTCTCGGTTTCCATTTTCTTCGGTTTCCTTTCTTCTTGTGCAACGACTGTTTCCTTTCTTCTTGTGCATCAGCTATTTCCTTTCTTCTCGTCAGCCATGCAGCCTTTGATTTCCTTTTTTTTTGCTGCAGCCGAATTACCTTTTCTTTCTCCAGTCGATTTTCATTTTGTTGCTCTAACCGATTTCCATTCTTGTGCACCAACTTTGTGTTTCCAATTTGATCCAGCGGCTTGTGTTTCCATTTCTTCTTATGCAACAACGTTTTTCTATTCTTCTTGTGCAGTAAACCGTATCCTCTTTCCATTTTGTGAGCCAGTAACCGATTTCCATTTCTTTTAGGCCTCTGGTTGGTTTCCATTTCTTTTAGGCAACAACCGCTATTTCCATTTTCGTGAGCGGCGACCACTGTTTCCATTTTTGTGACCGAAGGAGTCTTGGATGTTGAGTGTATACAGCTGAGCTTGAAGTAGTTTTGCCAATATTTCCCGACATTTTCTCGTGTTCGTAATCTGATAACTTATTTCCTACAAAACACGAGAAAATGTTAGAAGAAGACTAAATTGTACTTAATACTCGGTAAAGTCCAAATAAATGATAAAACTAACTATGAAAATAGATGAAAATACTAGAACAATTTAGACGTTATCAAACTCCCCCAGACTTGAATCTTTGCTCGTCCTCAGGCAAAACTAAAGTTAATCTCAATGAGAGTTAGATAACAACCGGATACTAGCACTGATAACACGTAATCCGTTATAGTTTTTATATCATTCTTAGGTCTAGTTTAGAGTAGAT
>CM071860.1:37201833-37216339 GCA_036759665.1 Gynandropsis gynandra
CTAGCCAAGAACAACATTAACACATTCGTGCAAGGGGCAGCCGAGAGCTTATACGAAGCGTGGCATGGAATTATAATGATAAAGAAGATAGATGCACTCTTGTCAATGTAGGGCTGAAATATTAAAAGGAACTTATTCAATTGCCAGTGGAGTGTAAGCGCATGGAATTATAATGATAAAGAAGTAAATCAAAGAATGAACGACAATAAAGAAGCAAATCAAAGAATGAATGGTATACTAAAAAAAAGTACTTAGGATTGAGATCTAGGGGGCAGAATACAACTATATGCTATGGATTCATGTACAACTACTAGACTAATCGATATCTAGAGGTATTTTTCAGCAAGCCTAGACTTTTGTTCCCGATTCGAAAAAATTGCACAAAGATGGCTAAAGTTCAAAAGTTCGTACTAGATATCGGTCCGTCTAATCCTAGCGAAAATAATATAAATGCTGATTTAAAACGAAGAACTCATCATCTAATCCTAATCACAATCATGACACTTCGAAGAGTACCCCAACACTTGAACAGAACACCGTCCCGATGTTTAAAACCTAAGAGAAGGATTCACATGCAAAAACTTGGGGGAAAATAAAGAGGGTAGGAACGTGTGCACCTGTTATGTGCTTGCTTTCCCGAGTGGATACAACAAGATGTATGCGTCTCGCCTTTGTGGTGGGTGATGTCGAAATGGAAAACCTATAACACAAAGTCACACAATCCGAAAGAGATAGTACGATACATCGAGGTTGCTAGTAGATTGCATGCGTGTGAAAATAATAAGAGTCGAATTCTAGAAAATAAAACGAAATAAATAAAAGGACACGAGACTTGGGTTGCCTCCCGAGAAGCGTTTGTTTAAGGTCATGAGCCTTACCAGATGCGCTACTCATTAGGTGGACTTCCTTGTCATCATTGTGTTCGTAGCATCTCGCGTGCATAGGATGCTCGATTGGGTATTGCACACATATTAGTTGGGCTTCTTGTACAATCAGTCATATCCTCCCTAAGCTCGGTCGTGTTTTTCCCTAAGTTTGAGACCCAGTCGTGCAGTCCAAATAGCCTTGTTGTGCTATCCATATGTCCGGTTGTACATTCCATGAAACCGGTCGGGCGTTCATCTCTCGTTTCTGTCAAAGTTTCCAGAATATGTTGGTGCGTGAGCCCTTGTGGTGAAGGCTTCATCTTCACCTTGGTTGCCTTGTCGATACTCCAATTGGGTTCTGTGCGTTTGGTTATGTTTTTTCGCATCCCGAGAGTGTTTTTGTACCGATCCGCACTGCTCTCAACTCGGTTTGCATAAAAATCTGCTCGGATCGCGCTGAAGTTCAAGGACTGTTCTACAAAATTTTCTTGGTCCAAATTCAAGTCCACTCGAGCCATACTCATGTGTGTGTGATCTGAACACTGCTCTTGGAGTAAGTGGTCCAAATTCCCTCCATTAGTTTGAATTTCGTTCAATTGTGTTCGGGACGCGGTCTGCTACGCTTGGATTGCGCAGAGTTCTGCCCGTATCTCGTTTAACTTTTCATCCACAACTTCCTCCTCTTTTACTTGGTCCAATAGCTTTGTATAGTATGTTATGTTATTTAGGTATTTATATACTCTTTCTCCAGCTGCTAAGAGAGCCATCTCAAGGAAATCCATGTCCCCAAACTCTTCAAGAACCTCCTCGGCTAGTTTCTCTAGGACATCGATGTAAAATACCGAATCCACCATACAAGGCTAGTTGAGTGTGTCGTTCAGATTGAACTCCACTTCTCTGTCGGAAAATTCAGTGTTAGTCGTCCTTCCACACAATGTAAGATTGTTTTTCCAGTGTTAAGAAACAGTCTTCTGAGGATGATCGGGATTTTCTCATTTTCCTCCATGTCTAAGACGACGAAATCAACCGGAATGAAGAACTTCCAGACCTGTAATGGTATGTATTCCAGCAAGCCTTCGGGGATTTTCACACTTCGATCAGCCATGGTAAGCGCCATTCGTGTAGGTTGAAGATCCATCCTACTTCTAAGATCCAATTTCTCGTATAATGACAATGGTAGCATGCTTACGCTTGCTCCGACATCGATTAGTGCATGGTTAATTTCATAATCACCTACTTTTCAAGGGATCACGAATATACCTAGATCGAGAATCTTCTTTGGTAGATTTAGTTGCAGCGTTGAGTTTGTTACCATTACGGTTTCCGTCTCCACGTTTCGTTTGTTTTCAAGCACCTCTTTCAAGAACTTAGCGTATGAAAGCATCTTCTTCAACGCTTTGTGGAATTGAATGGTGATATGCATCTTCTTCAACATCTCATCAAACTTAGCGAATTGAGCATCCTCGTTCTTTTTGCGTTGACAGTGGGGAAATGGCAAATGAGGCGATCTTGTTTCGGGTTTTACGTATTTCAGCTTCTTCTTCTCGGTTTTCTTCTTGTGCTCTTCAATGTTGCTCCCCTTTTCCACTCCTGTACTAGATGTTTCACCCCTTTCAAATGTTGAAGGAGTGGGCTGATTTATCATTTTATTGCATTGACGTTTTGGAAACGACAAAAGAGGCGGTCATGGTTCGGGTTTTACATATTTTGGCTCTTCTTCCTCCTCGGTCTTCTTCTTGTGCTCTTCAATGTTGCTGCCCTTTTCTACTGCTGTACTAGATACTTCACCCCTTTCAAACATTGAAAGAGTGGGCTTATTCACCGTCTTAGCACTCCTTAGATAAATGTCATTGACGTGCTCATGGGTATTCACTTCCGGCCTCCCCGGTAGAACTCCTTGCGGTTTAGAGGAGTTGGCAGCAAGTTGTGCAACCTGATTGTCTAAGGTCTTTACATGTGTTTGAATTCCCACAACCTGCTTCTTTACATCGTCATGATCTACTCTCATCCCTCTAGGTTCGGCGTATTGATCTTTTTATCCTTGTAAAATATACACGAGCATAGACGTAATTTCGGTGTTAGCTTCTTGTTGCGGAGGAGGGGGCGCATGTGACTGATAATTATGAGTTTATGGCTGCGTCCGTGGATGAAAGTTTTGTTTCTCTGCATCACTCGCGGCTGAAAGTTTTCGAATAGCTGTTATGCACTCAACGCACCGTCGGAGTTCCTATACGGGAAGTTTGAGTGATCTCTCCATCCAGGGTTGTATGTGTTCCCGAAAGGCTGATTGAACTTCACGTAGTTCACTTCCTTATACCCCCGAACTTCTTGTTCCTATGATTGCTCGAAGTAATACAGATGGCGTGATTTAGACAACATATGATAAATCCCCGCAACTTGATCTTTTACTTCAGCTATACCGTCGTACAAAATGCATCTCATTCATGTTACCTCACAAAGTAAAAAAAAAAGAATTGATTAAGCTCCGAGAGGTAAAAAAATTGACTAAAAAAGAAAAGAAAATAAAAAATATGAAAAACAACTAAAGATTTCGAAAGAACTGTATCCTAATTCAAAAATATCCTAACTCTAATACCGTAATCAATTCCTCGAAAATGGCGCCAAAAACTTGATGTGGTTAATCTCAAGTAATAAATACCTAGACTAACGTTTCCGCAAGAATACAGATCGTGTAGTACCAGGGTCGAACACTGGGGAATCGATGCAACAATAAAGCTAGTTAAATAATGTGTAGGATGTTTAAAATAAATAAGTGATTGGAATGCAAATAAATATAAACTAACTAACTAACTAACTAACTAACTAACTAACTAACTAACCCACAGGTCTTGAGAGATGCACAATGATGCAACGAAGTTCTAACAAGATCATGGTCTTAGATATTATCATGATATCAGATTAAACTCAATAAGCTAAACACCACAAGTTTCGAAAGATGCACGATAATGTTATGAAGTTTTAACAAGATCATTGGTGTTAGATATTATCACAACATTTGCTCGTTGAGTGTGAACAACTGAGCTTGAAGTTCTAAAAATGATCTTTAGTTTGGGTGTTGAGTGTCTACATCTGAGCTTGAAATAGTTTTGCCAACATTTCCCCACACTTACTCGTGTTTGTAACCCGATATCTAATTTCCTGCAAAACACGAGAAAACATTAGAAGAAGACTAAATTGTACTTAATACTCAGTAAAGTCCAAATAAATGATAAAACTAACTATGAAAATAGATGAAAATACTAGAATAATTTAGACGTTATCAGGTAATAACCTTCTTTTTAGGTTGGGATGGTGGAGAAAACTACCCTTTTCCAATATTTTGTTATAAATATCCCATTTAGTGTTACGAGAAGATACAAAAAACCCAAACTAAAAATCATTTTTTATAGAAAAAATATATATTTAGATTTTATCAATTTGGTCAATTTCTCAAAACGTTGGAAAGGCAACTTCAAAAATACACGTGAACTGTTATTAAGACTTCAATCCTACCCTTCTCTAAAAAAGTCTTAACATCAAATCTATTCTTAAAATATTGATATCCCCATATTGCCCTTGCCCTTTTCCTTTATCAATAGTTTTTCTCTCTCCTCTAAACCACCTCGATTCCCTCTTTTCTGTGGCGCGAAAATTACTATTATCCCACACTACATTAGATTCAACGCAAATAGCTCAAAATTGGCATCAAAATCGCCCAAAGTAGCTTGAAATCGGCATCAGATTCACTGAGAATAGGTAAAAATCGTTTATTATCAACATAGAAGCTTTCAATTAAGCACGTTTTGCAGAAAAACCAGGTATATATAGTGAGTTTTTTGTGTTTCTCTTGTATTTTTTTTATGAAATTAGATAACCTGAGTGAGTATAATATAATATGTATAGATTCGATTCTACCTTTTTTAAAACGAGTCTTATATTGATGTAGTTAAAATGAGTCATATTTATTAAAATGTCAAATGATCGCAATGAGTGACAGTTTTTTTGAGTCGCACGGTTGCACTGGGTCACATAGTCATATTGAAACACATTGTCGCAGTGGGTCACATAGTCTTATCGAGTCGTACGGTCGCACTGGGTCACGGAGTCTCATCGAGTTGCACAATCGCATTGGGTCACAGAGTCTCATCAAGTTGCACGGTCGCACTGGGTCACAGTTATATTGAAACACATGGTTGTAGTGGGTCACAGAGTCTCACTGAGGCACATGGTCGTACTGGGTCACAGATTCTCATTGAACTGTACGGGCGTACTGGATCACAGAGTCTCATCGAGTCGCACGGTGGCATTGGGTCATAGAGTCTCATCGAGCCACACGGTCACACTAGGTCAGAGTCATATTAAAACACAGTGTCGCACTGGGTCACAGAGTCTCACCGAGTCGCAAGGTCGCACTGGGTCACAGAGTCTCATCGAGAAACACATGGTCGCAGTGGGACATATAGTCTCATCAAGTCACACGGTCGCACTGGGTCACAGAGTCTCATCGAGTCACACGGTCGCACTGAGTCAAAGAGTCTCATCGAGTCGTGCAGTCGCACTGGGTCACAGAGTCTCATCGAGTCATACGGTCACACTGGGTCACAGAGTCTCATCGAGAAACACATGGTCGCAGTGGGACACAGAGTGTCATCAAGTCGCACAGTCGCACTGGATTACAGAGTCACATCAAGTCGCACGTTCGCACTGGGTCACAAAGTCATTTCGAATTTGAAACACATGGTCACAGTGGGTCACATAATTGAACCTAATTTATATTTTTGTTAGAGGTGTAATGGATTCGGTGGGATGAGAAAATCACACTGATTTATTTTTTGTATGATAGTAAATGGGAAAAAACGTAAATGGAGAATTTGAATGGGTTGGTAGAGTTCAGAAAAACCAAAGAGTATTTTTTATTGTCCTCCGATTAGTTTGACATACCAACAACTTATTGATGAGTTATGCATAGAGATGAAGATGGAAAAATACAACGAAGTTGAAGTTAAGCTATTTGTCCAAATTTCTGAAAATAGGAAGCCGACATATATAATGAATGACTAGTATCTTATTTGTTATATATTCGATCGCATAAAAGGAATTTAACCACTGCTATATGTGGAGATAGAATTGGAAAATGTGAAGTGTGAAATGAAAACTGAGATAATTGAACCTTTAGTTCCTATTTTTGGAAGCATTGCTAAAGAAGGTGAGGATGTAGGTGTTATAGATTTTTATGATTGTGTTATTGTAGGTTCAAATAACAAAAGTAGAGTTGGGAGTAATGCGACAAAAAACAATAAATATTTTGGATTCGGATAATTCTAATAGTGAACATACCAGCGGGCTAAGAGAAGATGATGGTTGTGCTATGAATATGGTAGTTGATGAAGTTGTTTGTGGCAATAATAAAGTTGATACTGATGTACCAACAGAGCATAACGATGGTGATGGTGAGAATAATTTGGAAATTGTAGTTTATGAGAAGGCAAACAATCAAAATAATATCTTCGAGTTCAAAGATGAATTGTAAATTAAAATTGGACAAGAGTTTGTTAGCAAGAATGGTGTACATGCAATTGTAAGGAAGGGTTCACTTGAAGCTTGTTTTAGATATTGAACATTGAGTTCGGATTCGAAGCTGTGGGAAGTACGATGCAAGTTTGGCAGAAGTAGTTGTAAATGGAAATTTCTCGTGGCAGCAATCCCGAATTCCAAACAGTTTAGTATGAGAACACACTATCCCATTTATAAGTTTTCACCTGTATCTAAATCGACATATGCTACAAAGGGTACGACACAATTGGTCAAGGATTATTTAAATGAGGAATATGTCGAGAAAGATGAAGCACCTCCAGGAAAAGAATTGATGGCTCGTGTAAAAGTAAAGTATGGTGTCAATGTATCGTATTTGATGGCATTAAGAGGCAAATGCAGTGCTCAAAATGAGATTCGTGGTTATGACCTTGAATATTATAGGAGGCTTCCGGGGTGATTGCACATGTTTACAAAAAGAAATCTCGGATCTGTCGTAAATCTTTAGCTGGACCGTGATGAGAAAAAGCTACAAATACCTTTTTATGGCTGTTAGAGCGGCTATAAGAGGATTAAAATACATGTGAAAAGTTGTTGCTATGGATGTAACATTTCTGACAAGAGTGTACAAGGGAGCATTGATCGTAGCAACCACGCAAGATGGTGAACATCACCAATATCCGCTTTCTTGGGAAATAGTCAACAGAGAGAAGGACAAATCATGGACGTTGTTTATGTCAAGGTTGAAAGAGGTGATATCGGATGGACGTGGTATCGTTGTGATATCTGATCGAAATAAAAACTTGATAAAATTAGTCAAACAAGTGTACTGACAAACTGATCATGATTTTTGTGTGTGTCATATATCGCAGAACATAATGAGCTATGCCAATAAAGGCCAAGATAAAAAGAGTTGAAAGGGTGAACTATGGCGGAAATGTTCTTGAAATGTGCAGCAGCATATATAATGGACAAATTTGAAGTATTATTTAATGATTTGAAGGCCATGTACAAATATGATCTTTTTGACTTTTGTGATTGTCATAACCTTTGTGACCATTTTGACCTTTGTGATCTTTGCGCAGGTATCTTACTGTTGCAACGTATTTGGAGAAAGAGGAACTTGATCCTGTTAAGTGAGCAAGATGTCAATTTAACGGTGAAAGGTACAACTTATTAACCACTTATGGAACCAAGTCAATAAATTCAACGTTGAAGACGTCAAAAAAGTTTTTGATCCTAGCGTTTTTAGATATTTGTTTGGGAGAGGCAATGGAATGGTTCAATAGGTATAGGTTGGAAGCATCTACTGGTGATGATTCTCAAATGTTAACACCTTACGTTGAGAAAACGTTACATGAACGGTTTAAACAGACATCCAAGTATGAGGTTATTGAATTGAACAGGCTGAGTGATGAGTATGAGGCGAGAAATGAGATGGGTAGAAGATTTATAGTGAGTCTTAAAAAAAGAACGTGCGGTTCTTGATTGCATTTGGCTTACCGAGATACCAAAACTATATTCAACATAGTACCTTCGGGAAACATGGTATTTGGCTTACCGAGAAACCGTGTATCTGGTTCTTGATTGCAGTGATTGGAACATTCCTTCTCAATATTCTGAAATTACGGTTCTACCTCCTATGTTGGTTGAGAAAAGGAAAAGTGAGATGCCTAAAGAGAATCGTTATCCTGGATCCGGTGAGGCTCGTTATCCTGGACCCAATGCTAACCTAAAAAAAGAAAGGTTTGATAGTTTGTAATATTATATTATTTGTATTATTAGTTTGTAATATTATATTATTTATATTATTTGGACTAAACCTTGGTACTTTCATCATTATAATTCGATAAATTCTTCAAGTTCATATTTATTTTTCCTCATTGACGTTTAATCCCTATTGTGACCTTTGTGACTCAAGCGACCCATGGATCCATGCGACCCTTGCGATCCTTGTGACCCTTGCGACCCATGTGACTCTTTTGACTAATGGGACCCATGTGACCTTTGTAACCCTTGCGACTCGTTGTTTTGATGTCAGACTCCTGTCTTTTTGAGTGCGAGCTATGCGTTTTTTCTATTGCCAGCTGTGCTTATTTAATACGTATGTCTACCATACACTCTATCCATCCATCTCTGTTACCCCTATATTAAAAGGTTCATCAAGTTTTCTAAGTCCTACCATCTCACCCATTTGAGATGAGATTGAATTGGGAGAATTCCATCTCTCTCCTCTCTTCGTCTACGTCTCTAACCCCAAAATATCTGAAAATTCTTTTTGACCTTTGTCACGAAGGTCACATGGTGGACGCAGGGCATCGTGCTGTCTCTGTGTTACTCAACGTCTTGGTAATTGACCGACCCTGTCTCTATGCAGTCACACACAAGTCCTTACAACATGGATGGAGGACATTGTGTTGTATCTACATTACTTATGGTCATGGTTGCAGGTGAACTTGGAGATGGCATTGAATCACACACGAGTAACCTTGGAGATGGGGCTGGGTAACCTCAGTCGTATGCAATGTGTCTCTCTGATGTGTCTCTAAACTCTACAAATGTGACCTTTGGGACCTTTTGTAACCTTCTTTTCGTTCCCTTGTTGTAACCTTTTGTAACTTTCATTTTCTTTCCCTTTTTGTAACCTTTTTGACCTTTGTGACCTTTGTCAATAATTATAAATAAATCCATATTTAAACGTTGAAAATATATTATTTTGCACCTATTGTTTGTAATTACGTCAATTCATAAATTCTTCGACCCTTAATTGGAATAAAGAAGAATGAATAAATTAGAATCAAGTTTAAACGGGAACTCATCAGACTCATGCGATCCAATATGAACCTTGTGCGACCCTCAATTGGAATAAATTAGAATCAAGTTTAAACGAGAATCCATCCAACTCATGCGACCTAATATGACCCTTGTACGATCCTCAATTGGAATAAATTAGAATCAAGTTTAAACAGGAACCCGTCCGACTCATGCAACCCAATATGACCCTTGTGCGATCCTCAATTGGAATAAACTAGAATCAAGTTTAAACGGGAACCCTATCCGACTCATACAACCCAATACGACCCTTGTGCGACCCTCAATTAGAATAAATTAGAATCCGGTTTAAACGAAAAACTCATCCGACTCATGCGACCCAATATGAACGTTGTACGACCCTCAATTGGAATAAATTAGAATCAAGTTTAAACGAGAACCCATCCAACTCATGCGCCCCAATATGACCCTTGTGAGACCCTCAATTGGAATAAATTAGAATCAATTTTAAACAGGAACTCATCCGACTCACGCGACCCAATATGACCCATTGCGGCCCTTAATTGGACTAAATTAGAATCAAGTTTGAAAGGAAATCCATCCGGCTTATGCGACCGAATATGACCCTTGTGCGACTCTCAGTTGGAATAAATTAGAATCAAGTTTAAACAGGAACCCATCCGACTCATGCGACCCAATATGATCCTTTTACGACCCTCAACTGGAATAAATTAGAATCAGGTTTAAACGAGAACCCATCCGACTCATGCGACCCAATATGACCCTTGTGGGACCCTCAATTGGAATAAATTAGAATCATGTTTAAATGGGAACCCATCCGACTCATGCAACCCAATATGACCCTTGTGCGACCCTCCAATGGAATAAATTAGAATCAAGTTTAAACGGGAACCTGATATGGTTAATCTCAAGTAATAAATACCTAGACTAATGATGTGCGGAAATAAGAGCTTTAATATTTCCTAGACCACTCTACCGCAAGTATACGGTTCGTGTATTACCAGGGTCGAACTCTGGGGACTAATGCACCCTATTCTAAGAATATGACTAAACTAAGACGAATGGAATAGATGGTAACGTGATATAAATCTCTAAAACACTAAGATAAATGGTGCAGCGATGGAAAGATGCGGAAGACTTGACAATTAAGAACACTACGGGTTTCGGGATACCAGGAATTGCAAGGATGTAACAACAAATGATCATAAACCTATCGAACTATCTTGACAACGGAGAGTTCATGCTCTAAAATAAGGAATGATTCTGCCGAACCTAAACCTCCTAACCATAATCACGTGCAATCCTACTTCCAGCAGCAATTAACTCGTGCCTACGGCAGCGTTAAGCACACAATCCTAATTCCTATGCCGATTAACCGACCGGTCAGATTCTCATTAACCAAACTTAACCTACAATCGGCAGTTCCATATTCATAATTTAACCTTCCAGCTAAACATGAGTTCCTAGGTTACTGAGCGGGCAACACTAGTATGAACGTTTACGATGTTGATTGTAAAACCGAATATCAAGAAAGTTTCAATAACTCTAAGCATTAACGCATGATTCAAACATTCATTACAAATCCGATATCCCTAACCCATAGTTGGAAATCTACTTACTCATGGCTTTCACTGTCAAACAAGAGAAAACAACCCTAGACATGATAAAAATTTGGAAATACGATTTCTCGATCTTTCCTATCTTGTTACCGAAGTCCGGATTGATGCTTCTCTCCTTCTCCAGCTTCACCTGAGTCTTTCCTGATGAATTTCAGGCCTTTCCTTCCCCTAGCCGTCGCCCTCTGGTCTCTGGAACTGATTCCCCCTTCTCTTTTGCTCGTTCAAACACTTAAAACAGGTTGTTGCGAGAAAGGCAGCCCGTGCGCGCACATGCTTCACCCGGTCGTGCAGAAGGCAGCCCGAGCGTGTAGCACATCACCCGAGCGGGCAATGTTACCCGACCGTGTGCTCTTCATGCCCGAGTCGTGTTGCATCTTCGGGTCCTTGCGGTTCAATGTGCAGCCGAGCGGGTTCCTTACACAACTCGAGCGGGCTAAGTCAGATTTGTGACTCTTGCTATATAATCTATGCAAAAGTGATGCAAATGTCTAGCCTAAAACTGATACACACTACGTGTTATCAAACTCCCCCAGACCTGAACCTTTGTTTGTCCTCAAACAAAACTAAAGCCAAGCATAAGAAGAGTTCAACAACGATGGATACTAGCACAAAAAATTCGAAGGATTAGTCATATGCAAAACAACGCGTCACATGAACGTAAGCCTAAGCGTACCGAGTTCAGACTTATATCAACCAAAATTCACGAGCCATGCAATCCTACCAATAATCTAAGTCTATTTCACAATCCTAGACAACGTCCAAGCGATCTCCATACCAATTCCCCTAAGCTTGAGATATTATTAGACTCCTATTCTCGTTCATATTTTCTTTCACTTTTGTTTCTTTTTTTTTCTTACTTAGATCCACGCTTGGTTTCTAGGACGTCGAAGTCGAAGAGGGATGACTTTCTACTTAGACCCAGGTTGCCTATGGCACACTCATAAGGTCGTGTAACCTTAGCGGAGTTGAGAGGTGCGTCATTGAAGAACATTTTTCTCTTTTTTTTGATGTTACGCCACAACTCTAATCCTTAGGACGTAGAATAGCGCCTCAACCCACCACTTAGACCCGAACAATCAATCTCGATGTACTCATGTCAATGCAGACCTAAAATAGTTAGAAACTTTTCCAAGTTGACAGTGGAGTATAAGAGTGTGAAATCTAATAATGCATGAGCGGTAAAATATATAAACAAAGCAAGGGATTAACGGTATACACGGAGATATGAATACTTGGTACTGAAACGTAGGAGGTGAATGCAACTATAGATCATGGTTTCAAGAATAACTACTCGACTAATCGGTATCCAAAAGACTTCTAAGCAAACCTAGACTATTGTTCACGGTTCGACAAGGTCGCAAAATAATGACTAAAACTCAAAAATTCGTACTAGGTATCCATCTACTTATTCCTAATCCTAATCGCAAATATGTCACTAAAAAAATCATATCACTCAAAAGAGTACCCCCAGACCTGAACGGATCACAATCCCATTGTTGGAAATCTATGAGAGGTACCTGCATGCTAAAAACTCGAGAGGAGATAAAATAAAATAAGAACGAGTACACCTAGTGTATTTTGCTTTCTCGAGTTTGTGATACATCCGGATGTTATACTGTTCTACTCTATTGCGGGTATTATCATGAAGACCATGTGTTGAGAATCATGCAACACAAAAATAGAGAAGAAAGTAATACATCATTATGTCAAATAGAGCGTCCATAAACGCGAAAACGAAAAAGAAATAAAATAAAGAAAATAGGTTCATAAAGCAAAAAAATGGAAAAAAGAAAAAGAAAATGGAAAAAGAAAGTAGTGGCCTAATCCTCTTCCTCTCCACCACGGGTGGTCGGAGGGTCTGGTGGCTCCGCGGATGTCCTTTTCCCAGGTGGGAAGTAGAATGACTGCAGCTCGTACGGGATGTGTGGGCGGTATGGAATAGCGCCTGCGTGGTAGTCCTGTGGAATCAGCACGTACGGCTCCGAGTAATGCTGCATGCTCAGCTGCTGGAATCGACGAACGGACTCCGTGATGTAATATGTGTGCTGGAAGGACTGCTCCTGGAATTGTTGTTGCTCCGCATATCTCGCTGCCTCGATGTCGTACCTCACCGCCTCGAGGTTGTATTGCTGCTGATAACACGTAATTCGTTATAGTTTTTATATCATTCTTAGGTCTAGTTTAGAGTAGATTATTTATATTTCATTCATCTATTGAGTATATTCGAAGACTTTATCCACATTTCGTGTTTTGTGTAGGAAACGAAGACTTGAAGAGAAACACGAGTGATTATGCAATCTAACCCCGAAAACGAAGTTGTGTAACAAGGTTCGACTTATGCAATGCCACGGATGGAAGCGAGCACTCAAACACCGAGCGAAAGGAGCGGAAACAACACCTCAAGTCATGCCCGCTCGGGTGGATTGGGAGTGCCCGGTCGGGTTGATTGCTACCAAATATCCCCGTAGCTTTACACGACTCGGGCACTCAAGGAACACGACCTGGGAGGTGTGCCCGCTCGGGTATGCTCGGGCATAGGTGCCCGCTCGGGTGGCTTTACAATGCCCGCTCGGGCCAATTCATCCAAGAAATCACCGTGCGTTTTACCCGTTCGGGCTGAGAGTCTACACGATCGGGCATGGGTGCCCGTTCGGGCTTGAAAGAAGCAACACGGTCGGGCAGAGTGGTTGCACGAGCGGGTGCATGATGTGCCCGCTCGGGTCCTTCATTCCCAACAACTTTTCCTAAGATCTAGAACGGGCAAATTAAAGAGAAATCAGATCTTAAAAGTGGGGAATCGAACCAGAACACATCAGAGGAGAAAGAGAGACACTAGGGCAAGAGGAAGGAGGAAGAAAAGGACGGATCTACGGATCGGGAGCGAGAAGAATCTACCGAAGGCATCGGTTTATGAATAGGGAGTCATCTCTTTCTACATCTATGTCGAATCTAGACTTCTCTTGTGTTTCCTTGTCTGTATTTATGTCTGAGTAGATTCCTTGCCATGGGTTAGAGAGATTTGCTATGTTGTAATGAAGTCTTATGCTTAATGAATGGTGGTACTTAATGCTTTCATTACCTGTACGCCACTTGAATGAATGAAATTGGTATCTAACATGTTTTCAGATTTCATGGTTGTTCTTAATGCTTTCTCTACATGTACGCCACTTGATTGAATGATCTTACAATCCTAATAAACCAACGCCAGGGCATTAGGTTTCGGAACAAAGCCATGATTTAGGGTTTAGCCGGTTTAGAATCTACGCCAGGTCAATCGACTTAATCTAGGGATTAGGATAGCGGCCATAATGCGTCTATGCATGTAAGATACGCAATGGATACATTGGTATATGCATGCTAGATAGTGGACAAGTCTACGCCAGTCAGTTCCTATAGGAGAGCTTGAATTCCCTGAATCCATGATAGTGCCTTAGACCAATTATCCTTTTAGAACTTCATTACATCGTTATGCAACCTCTCGACACCCATGGTGCTTAGCCATAAAGTCTATTCTCTTCGATTTAGTTTAGTTCAGCTCAATCACAATCCCAATTTTAGTCATCTCACACGTCTAATTCAATTAGTTTAATAGCTACGAAGTCGCATCAATTCCTGGTGTTCGACCCTAGTTGCTACACGATCCGTATTCTTGCGGAAGCGTTAGTCTAGGTTTATCACTTGATTAAACGCATATCA
>CM071860.1:37217141-37232896 GCA_036759665.1 Gynandropsis gynandra
CGCCGGAGAGTACAATCGCAACGCTCCAGCAAGGGTAGCTAACGTGGATAATACGCGTTCATTATATGCCGAGTTAGCTGAAATGAGAGCCGAAATAAGAGCTGAAATGAAAAGTGAATTCAATGAGCTCCGCAATATAATGTCCGGAATGAATCAGCAAGAATATTACGAGCAGCCGGACGAGCGAGGAATTCAAGGGTACGAAAGGGTGAATTATGTAAGTAACAACCAACCTTTGGGTAGTACGAAAAGGATGCCCGATCGGGCATGGCATGTGTGCCCGCTCGGACACAAGGAAAAATGGTCGGGCATGCTTGCCCGAGTCGTGCTAAATGGTCCACACAATTGGTCGTAGGTTTTGCCCGATCGTGCAAGGGTTGTGCCCGACTGGGTGAGGCTTTTCCATGCTCAATCTCGTCCTCGATCAACTAACATGTCGAGAACAAATTCGGCCTAATCGAGTTTTCAGTCTTAATCCTAGGTCCACCACGGCTACCCATGAGAAAGTAAATCAAAGGAGACTAGACACGCTACCGTAACTCCCTCCACCAGACAAGACTTCAGACTATGCTAAACCTAGGTCAACCGAGGATATTTGATTCTTTATTTCCAAGCTTCTTCTTTCTTTTCTTTTCTTTTTCTTTTTATTTTCTTTTTATGACTCTCCTTTTTTTTCTTTTGTTTCCTTTTTATTTTTTCTTTTATTTTTCTTTTCTTTTCTTCTTTTTCTTTGCATACACACTAGGCTTCTAGGACGTCGGATTTGAAGGGATCCAGCCTCTACTTAGACCCAGACTACCGATGACGGTATACTCATGCATCTCGTGTAAGAGCGCAGCGGAGTAGGCGGCTTTTTGTGCCATGCCCTTAGGACGTAGAAAGATGATCGCCAACCCACCACTTAGACCCGAGCCACCGAAGGAGTAACAAGGTCGATGCACTCATATCGATTTTTGATCATGCTTTTTAGGCACTATTTCTATCGACAGCGGAGTGTTAGTGTGCGCTTTTTAATCTGCAAGATGAGCTCAATTTTATATGATACAATAATCCCCAATATAACAGAAGCAGAGCATCATCTAGTCGAAGTATGACCATCTGGGTAGAAGGAATAAACGATAAACTAGCCTAGCAACCTCGTTTAAACCTCCCCACAAGCAACACTAGGATTCCCAAGAACTTCGACCTATTGTTTTTCAGCCGACTAATAAGCTCTAACGCATAGGGAATCCTAGCTCAATCATGCAAAGTCTAACGGAAAAGGTCAACCTCTTAAGCATTCCTAAGTTCGGGGTTCATCTCAAAACGTGGCACCGGACAAGTGCCTTGGGACGACTCTGACTCAATGAAAACAAGAACAAACTAAAAATCACAATAATAACCTAACAACTAAAAAGTCAAAAGAAAGTGAAACAAAACCACCTGACAAACGTGAGCTGCTCCCCCAGACTTGAATTGAACGGCGTCCTCGACTGTAGCCGCGGCCGCTATTTTCATTTTGTGGAAGTGACCGACAGTTTGCATTTTTTCTTCTCCATCCGTGATGCCTATTTTTGACTTTAGGAAACTTAGATGTTGACCGTGCATAGCTGAACCGAGGGTAGTTTTGAAGGGATCGAGCCTCTACTTAGACCTAGACTACCGATGACGGTATACTCATGCATCTCGTTCAAGAGTGCAGCGGAGTAGGTGGCGTTTTTATTTTTCCATGCTCTTAGGACATAGAAAGATGATCGCCAACCCACCACTTAGAACCGAACCATCGAAAAAGTTTCAGGGTCAATGCACTCATATCGATTTTAGATCATGCTTTTAGGCATTATTTCTATCGACAACGGAGTGTTAGTGTGTGCTCTTTATTCTGCAAAACAAGCTCGATTTCATACAATCTAATAATCCTCATCAAAAGAAGTAAATCATCGTCTATGCGAAGTATGACCATCGGGATAGAGAGAATAAATGATAAACTAGCCTAGCGACCTCGTCTAAACCTCGCACAAGCAACACTAGAATTCCCAACGAATTACGACCTATTGTTTTTCAGCCGACTAATAAGCTCTACCGCTTAGGAAAAACCTAGCTCAAACATGCAAAATCTCACGGAAAAGGCCAACTTCTCAGGTATCCTAGGTTTAGGGTTCATCCCAAAATGTGGACCGGACAAGTGCCTAGGATGACTCTGATTCACGAAAGCAAAAAAAAACTAAAAATTACGAAATCAAAGAGAAAATAAAAGAAAATGAAACAAAATCATCTGACAAACATGAGCTCCTCCCTCAGACTTGAATTGAACGACGTCCTTGATGTGAAGCTCCGATGGATGGTAAGAGAAGTGAAGTCGTGTTTGTGGTTGTATTATATTTATATTTTTTGTGGTTTTTTTTTTATCTGAGTCTTAAACTAAACAACTAAGAAAAATAGAAAATAAACAGCTAGGTTGGAAATCTACTCACTCATGGCTTTCACTGTCAAACAAGAGAAAACAACCCTAGACATGATAAAAATTAGGAAATACGATTCCTCGATCTTCCGTATCTTGTTACCGAAGTCTGGATTGATGCTTCTCTCCTTCTCCAGCTTCTCCTAAGTCTTTCCTGATGAATTTCAGGCCTTTCCTTCCATAGCCGTTGCCCTCTGGTCTCTAGAACTGATTCCCCCTTCTCTTTTGCTCGTTCAAACACTTAAAACGGGTTGTTACGAGAAAGGCGGCCCGCGCGGGCACATGCTTCACCCGGTCGTGCAGAAGGCAGCCTGAGCGTGTAGCACATCAAGCCAGAGTGGGCAATGTTACCCGACTGCGTGTTCTTCATGCTCGAGTCGTGTTGCATCTTTGGGTCCTTACGGTTCAATGTGCAGCCCGAGCGGGCTCCTTACACAACCCGAGCGGGCTCCTTACACAACCTGAGCGGGCTAAGTTACCCGATCATGTTCTCTTTGTGCCCAGGTTGTGTGAGGTTTTCAGTAATTTTCCCCGTAACTTTTGCCCGAGCGGGTCCGCTTCAAGCCTAAGCAGGCTTACTTCATTCCGTGCTTTTGCTCCTTTCGCTCGATTCTCGGGTGTTCCATTTGGTTCCGTGGCCGGAATTTAGCTCCGAGTGATTTGTAGCTTCCAATATGTGCGGTTGAATCCAAGAATTTGCATTTAAAAGCTCGTTTAGGCATTGTGACCTTAAAACCTGAAAATAAACAAAAAAGGGCGTATATAAAGAACATTCGTGTTGTGTTTGTAACTCGTGCTATATAATCTATGCGAAAATGATGCAAATGTCTAGCCTAAAGCTGATACACACTACGTGTTATCAACTAACGTTTCCACAAGAATACAAATCGTGTAGTAACAGGGTCGAGCACTCGGGACTCGATGCAACAATAAAGTTACTAAACTAATGAATAGGTCATATAATAAATCAAGTGATTGTAATGTAAAGTAAAGACTAAACTAACTTAACGGGATAAATTCAATAAACTTAACACACCATAGGTTTCCAGAGATGCACAATAATGCAATGAAGTGCTAACAAAGATCATGGTCTTAGATATTATCACGGATTTAGGAAATTCAAGCTCTTTCTTAGGAACTGACTAGTGTAGACTTGTCCACTATCTAGCATGTGTACTATCAATCTTCCGATTGCGTAATCTCATCTACTCGATGCATTAACACCAATATCTCAATCCCTAGTTTCAATCGTTAGATTCTAAATCGATGAAGACCTAAATCATGCCTAAGTTCCAAAGTTTAATCCCCATGCTTAGATTCATTAGAATTTTATAATCATTCATTCAAGTGGCATATAAGAATAAAATCATTAAGAACAACCAATCAAATAGAAAACGATTAATACCATAATCATTTATGCAAGTTGCGTACAAGAATAAAAGCATTAAGCACATCAAGCATTAAGCACAAGCCTCCATTACATATTGGCAAAACTGTAACCCGTGGTAATGGATCTACTCGGACATGGACTAAGAAAACAAAACACGAATAAAAAGTATCATAAACATAGGTACAGAACGAGATGCCTCCCTTATTCTAATATCGTAGTCTTCAATAGCTCTTCCACTTTCTGAATTTATCGCCCCATCTTTATCCTACTCTGCATTCTGCACTATTCTCTCTCTGTCCGTGCATGTTGCTCTCTGTGTGCTTCTGTCCAAACTGAATTCTGTTCTTCCTCCCCTCGTGCTTGTTTTCTCTTCCTCTCTTTCCTTTTTTCTTCCTTTTCATCTTTTTCGTCCACTTTCATTTTCTTTCCAACGGTTGTAGTTTCAATTATTGTTCTAGCGGCTTCGATTTCCATTTTATTTGCAGCGGTTCGCAGTTTATTTTTTGAGTTCAAGCGGCATGCTTCCATTTTGTGTAAGCCACATTTCCTTTTCATGTTTCAATCGTGATCTTCCAATTGTTGTTCCAGCAACCGAAAATTTCAATTTTGTTACAGCAGTATTTTAATTTATGTGAGCCGCGACCGCTATTTTCATTTTGTGGAAGTGGCCGACAGTTTGCATTTTTTCTTCTCCATCCGTGATGCCTATTTTTGACTTTAGGAAACTTAGATGTTGACCGTGCATAGCTGAACCGAGGGTAGTTTTGTCGACATTTCCCGACATTTAGTCGTGTTTGTATCCAATATCTTCATTTCTTGCAAAATACGAGAAAACGCTAGAAGAAGACTAAATGATGCTTAATACTCCGTAAAATCCAAATAAATGATAAAACTAGCTATAGAAAGATTTGAAAATAATAGAAGAAATAAGACATTATCAAATTCCCCAAGACTTGAACCTTTGCTCGTCCTCGAGCAAAACTAAAATTAAACACAATGAGAGTTAGATAACAACCAGATACTAGCAAAAGCATTTCGAAAAATTAGCAATCATGCACAACAATGCGTCATACGAACATAAGCCTAGGCATACTTAGTTCAGACTTTTATCCATTGAAGTCACGAGCCGTCCAATCCAATACATAACCCAAGTTCATTTCAGAAACCCCTAGACGACATCCGAGCGATATTTGTACCAATTCACCTATTCTTACCTGAGATACCATTTCTTAAAGACACTTATTTTCTCTTTTCTTGTTTTTCTTGTTTCCATACATTTTTTCTTTGAAAATCCGCGCTCGATTTCTAGGAAGTCGCAGTTGAAGAGGACTGCCTTATACTTAGACCCAGGTTGTCGAATGACACACTCATAAGGTCTTGTAACCTTAGCGTAGTGAAGAGGTTGTGTCATTGAAGAATATTTTTTTTCCTGTTTAGATACAACTATTGTGATTACGCATCAACTCTAAAATTTAGGACGTAGAAGAAAAAACTCAACCCACCACTTAGACCTAAACCATCAAGATCAATGCACTCATGTTAATGTAAGGCTGATACAGTTAGAAACTGATTCTATTGACATTGGAGTGTAAGCGCGTAAAGTTAAAACAATAGAGAATCATATCAAAGAATGAATGGTATCCATAGAGATATAAGTACTTGGGATTGAAACCTAGAGGTGGAATACAACTATAAGCCATGGATTCATGCACAAGTAGTAGACTAATCGATATCTAAAGGTAAGTTTCAGCAAACCTAGGCTTTTGTTGTCTATTCGATACAAATGCACAAAGATGGATAAAGTTCAAAATTTCATACTAGATATTCGTTCGTCTAATTCTAACAAAATAACGTAAATTCTAAAATAAAATGAAGAATCGAGTGTCTAATCCTAATTAAAAACATTTCACTCGAAGAGTACCCCCCAGACTTGAAAGGAACACCGTTCCGGTTTTCAAAACTTATGAGAGGAACTCGCATACCAAGACTCGGGAGAATATAAAGAAAGTTAGAACGTGTGCACCTTGTGTATTCTTGCTGTTTCGAGTTGGTAGTGCACCTGGATGTTGTACGAATCTCCTATGTTGTGGATGATATTGAAGTAGAGAACCCGTGAAAAAGAAGAGCACAATCCACAAGAGTGAGAGGATGATGCAGCTGACAGCTGACTAAGTACATACGTGCAAAAAGAATAAAAACTAAGTTCTAAAAAAATAAATAAAAAGGATACAAAGTTCGGGTTGCCTCCCGAGAAGGGCGTGTATAAGCTCGAGCCTGACCAAGATGCTCTATTCATCAGGTCTCGGTTGTTGCCAAAATGAACCAAATCCTCCAGACTTGAATGTTTGCTTGTCCTTAAACAAACATAAACGTAGAACACTTGGGGTATATAGAAACCGAGAATGCCCATTTCTCCTAGAAATACCGCTAAAACGAACCTAACCGATCAACTAGCAAGTCGAGAGCAAATTCGGCCTAATTAAATTTCAGTCTTCATCCTAGGTTAACCAAGGCTACCTACGAGAAAGTAAATCGAAGGCAAACTAAACAAGCCATCGTAATCCTCTCCACCAAACGAGACTTCAGACAAATGCTAAACGTAGAACAATTGAGGATACTTGTTTCTTTTCCGAGCTTCTTTCTTTCTTCATTCTCTTTTTTTTTCTTTTTTTCTTTTGCTTTTTTCTTTTCTTCTTCTTCTTTTTATGTCCCTTTTTTCTTTATAATATGCAGACACACTAGGCTTCTAGGACGTCAGATTTGAAGGGATCGAGCCTCTACTTAGACCTAGACTACCGATGACGGTATACTCATGCATCTCGTGTGAGAGTGCAGCGGAGTAGGTGGCTTTTTGTGCCTTGCCCGTAGGACGTAGAAAGATGATCGCCAACCCACCACTTAGACCCGAGCCACCGAAGGAGTAACAAGGTCGATGCACTCATATCGAACCGAACCATCGAAAAAGTTTCAGGGTCAATGCACTCATATCGATTTTAGATCATGCTTTTAGGCATTATTTCTATCGACAACGGAGTGTTAGTGTGTGCTCTTTATTCTGCAAAACAAGCTCGATTTCATACAATCTAATAATCCTCATCAAAAGAAGTAAATCATCGTCTATGCGAAGTATGACCATCGGGATAGAGAGAATAAATGATAAACTAGCCTAGCGACCTCGTCTAAACCTCGCACAAGCAACACTAGAATTCCCAACGAATTACGACCTATTGTTTTTCAGCCGACTAATAAGCTCTACCGCTTAGGAAAAACCTAGCTCAAACATGCAAAATCTCACGGAAAAGGCCAACTTCTTAGGTATCCTAGGTTTAGGGTTCATCCCAAAATGTGGACCGGACAAGTGCCTAGGACGACTCTGATTCACGAAAGCAAAAAAAACTAAAATTACGAAATCAAAGAGAAAATAAAAGAAAATGAAACAAAGTCATCTGACAAACGTGAGCTCCTCCCTCAGACTTGAATTGAACGACGTCCTTGATGTGAAGCTCCGATGGAGGGTAAGAGAAGTGAAGTCGTGTTTGTGGTTGTATTATATTTATATTTTTTGTGGTTTTTTTATCTGAGTCTTAAACTAAACAACTAAGAAAAATAGAAAATAAACAACTAGGTTGCCTCCCTGAAAGCGCTTATTTAACGTCTTTAAGCTTTGACGTCTCCATTCCTCATGCGTGCGCGATGGTTGAATCAGAAAGGGAAATGGAATTTCCACTTTCGATCGGTTGAGCGACTTGGTAGAGCTTGAGTCGCTGTCCATGAGCTTTGAATGTCCCACTCGATTGCTCCATAGTTCCACTTCTCCATATGTGAAGACTTCTCATACCTGAAAACGACCAGGCCAATGGGACGGTAGTGTGCCAGAGAAAAGCTTAGGACGAGAATGGAGAAGTAGAACTAAATCACCTAGTTGAAAGTCATGAGGTATGATCTTCTTGTTGTGCCATCCCTTAGTCACCACTTCTATCTTTGGCACGTTATGCACGAGATTCACTCGTTTGCTGCCCGAGGTTGGATAAATGATATATGCATAAAAAATTTTTATGGTGTCTTTTTCCATTACCTCTTTCAAGTGCGAGTGCAACCTCCTTTGAATTTTGGTGGAAGGCTCGTGGCTGTCTTCCATATAAGTTCCGTGCGTACATATTGAAGAGATGACTCTCCTACGCTTCTTTACACGTGTGGGTTATTTTCTCATCTCAACTGCACTCAAGTTAGCATTCATAACAGCTGGATATGTTTTATCGCATTCAACGTACTCATACCGAAAAGAAGACGGAGGAGGTTCAAGCTCAAAATCGGGCGCCTTCTCCACTTTGAAATCAGCGTGCCTTTCATGTCGTATCTCCTCACATGGTGCGTCTCCTAGTGCTGCAATAACACTCATGAATTTCGTGTACAGCTCGGCTCCGCCATCGGTAAATCCTGCATCTTCGCAAACTCGTGATAGGTATCGCATAAGAGGATCGGAAATACTTACTTTATCAAGCGTGCCTTTTGCTAACTCGTCCAGCGAATCAACTCTAAAGCAAGACTCCTTGAATAAGGGTCCGTTCATGGAGCTGGACAAGTTGAACTCTATCATCTCATCTCCGACACGTAAAGAAAGGTTTCCTTGTTGTACGTCTATCATGGCACTTGCAGTAGCTAAGAACGGTCTACAAAGAATAATGGGCACCCTAGCATATTCCTTTATGTCAAGTATAACAAAATCAGCGGGAATGCAAAGATTACATACCTTGGTGGGAACATTTTCAATAATTCCCACCTGATATCTTACTGAATGATCCGTGAGGCGTAGAGACATCTTTGTAGGTTTGAGATTCCCGAAGTCCATCCGCTTGAAGACCGAGTGTGGCAAGATGCTCACGCTTGCTCCTAAATCTCACAAAGCATTGTTAATGTCAATACTACCTATTGTGCATGGAATGGAGAAGCTTCTGGGGTCCTTCAACTTTGGGGGCAACGTGTTTTGAAGGACGGCGCTGCATTCCTCGGTTAGTGTTACCATTCACTCTCTTCGATATGCCTATCCTTGGAAAGAACCTCCTTGAGGAATTTGGCGTGATTAGGCAGCTTTTGGAGGGCTTCCACAAATGGGATGTTGATGTCAAGCTTCTTGAGGCCATCTATAAATCTGCCCACTCGTTCTTCATTCTTCCTATTCACCAACTATTGAGGAATTGGTATTGGAGGTGGTACGTCGGTGGAGCAACGTATGGTTTGTCCAAATCTGGTTTGACTCCTTCCATATTCGCGATGGTACCTTTGCCTTTTCTCATGGACGTACCAGCATCAGCTTGCTCTTGCTCTTTGGAGCGCGAATGCTCAATTATATCAGTGTTGCACACGATAATAGCGTTCACGATCTCTATCGGATTTAAATCGGGAAGCTGTCCGGAATTCCGAGAGGATGAGTAAGCTTGCTGTGCTACGGAGTTCTCTAAGATCTTCACATGCTTGCTCAAGGATATTATCTCAGTTTTGAGCTCGCTAAGCGCTGTCCCCACATCCGCATTGAATTTGGCTTGAGTCGATTGTTGCTGCATTTTCTCATTGATAAGTTCGAGAATTACCTCCTCAAGGTTTGACGAAGGGGTTTGAGGAGGTTGAGGAGCTTGGGGAACTTGCTGAGCATGCTGAAATTGCTGGTTATCTTGCTGGTACGTTTGCTGTCTTTGCTGAAACGGAACTTGCTGAGCATGCTGAAATTGATGGTTATCTTGCTGGTACGTTTGCTGTCTTTGCTGAAATCCCGAATACTTTATCGGTTGAGTCGTTCAGTATGAAAAATTCGGGTAGTTCCTCTAATTCGGGTTGTAGGTATTTCCGAATTGCGTGTTTCCTTACTGTTGGGCATAATTCATGTATTCCATATTCTCTTGCAGCGTGCAATGATAAACCACATGTTCTCTACCTCCGAAATTCACGTAGTACATGGCATTCGCTGCATTGCCTGTTGCTCTGCTCTAATTCGGCTCATATAGGCGTCGAGTGTTGTGAGGCATACCTCTTGGTGTGGACCACTTGGTGTGGTTCATAGCGAGGTTATCAATCAGCTTGTATGCCTCCTCCACACTCATATCCATAAACGATCCTCAAGCAGCGTTATCCAACGTCGTTCGGTGTTCGTCTGAAATTCCGTTGAAGAAAGTTTGGATAAAATACCACTGCTCGAGACCATGGTGTGGACACATCTGTAGAAGATCCTTAAATCTACCCCAAGCTTCTAACTACGTTTCTCCATCTCTGCATCTAAATGTCGTGATTTCTCCCCTCTTCTGAATTGTTTTGCTAGGAGGGAAGAATCGTGAAAGGAACAATGTGGAGAGCTGGTCCCAAGTAGTGATTGAACCAGCGGGAAGCAATTGCAGCCATGTTTTCGCTCGTCCCCCAATTGAGAAGAGGAATAGGCGCACATCACGTCCTCCGAGACTGTGTATTTTGAACGTATCGGAAAGCTCTAGGAAGTCTCTGAGGTGCTGATGGGAATCCTCGTGATTTCCACCCATGAATTGCTTCTAATAAAGCATGTTGATCATCGTCGGCTTAATTTCAAACTGTTCTCTAGCAACAGTAGGCATCCTTCTGGCTGTTTGCACGTTATTCATATTCAGCACCACGTAATCTCTGAGGCGATGTGGTGGAGGAGCCTGGTGTTCTCGCGGTGCGAGTTGCTATTGCTGCATATGTCCATGGCCGTTCAACATATCGTTCTGATTATCCATCTCTTCTTTGATCCGATGGCTCTGCGAAGGACAAATAAAAAGAATTTAGGTAGAAAGAGCGAAAGAAAAAAAAACAAACAGAAAACAAAACAAGAATGCTTCTATGCTCGAATCTAAGACGTGTTAACAATAGTCCCCGGCAACGGTGCCAAAAACTTGATGCGATTCAAAGTTAAACAAATATTAACCTAAACTACCCGCAAGTGCACGACACCTGTGTAGTACTCTAGGTGTCGACCCACAGGGACTACGCAACACAACCTAAACTCAAACTACGAATCAAACTTGCAAACGAACGAAATATGAGTTTTTAAAATGAAAAAATAAAAACAAATAAACTAACGAGTTCTTAACTGTGAGACAAACGTCTAGGAATCCGGTTTCAACACAAGACTACCAAAACCAACAATCAACCTAACTAATTAAGTTATCTAAGGCAGACGATCCTAATATGAAATCTACCATCTCTCAAGGCATAGACACGTGATCTAGTCAAGTTATCCCCTACTTTCGTGGCTGACACCTTAAGCTAAACTTATAAGTTCTGTGATTCATCTATTTTACCCTCAACCATTGCTACCCCACTTTCGTGGCCTAACCTCGGTTGTTCTAAATCTGATTATCCGGAATTAGAATTCTCTTTTTGGTCTTTCTCTTAAGTTCCTAAAACATGCATCTACTTGGCCTTCGTAAACACAAGTCAATCAAGCACTCAGACAAAGAATAGATAAATGAGAACGGGAAATTGCATTCAAAGATAAATCAAAGTGGTTCCAGGATAGCCATGGGTTAATCCCTTCTCCTAGAACAAAATGACTACTCGCTCATGCGTTCAAAAGAAAATAACATAATCTAAGTAGAAAGTCTAAAGAACATAAAAACCAAACGAAACTGAAATCCTGAATTGATTTCCAATGCCCGTTGAATGTCTCCTCTGCAAGATCTCATGAACAGCTCTCCTCTCTACTCTCTCTCTGTAACTCTCTCTCTCTAACGTATGTTTTCTCCACCAAACTGAAGTCAATTTGGCCCTAGCTCTGCTCCTTGTCTTTCCTCTTTTCTTTCTTTCCTTTTCTCCTCTTTTTTCCTCTTTGGCCGTTCACTTCCTTTTCTCTTTTTTCCTCTTTGTTGCAGCGTGCTGTTTTGTGAGTTTTCCGTTCTTATTTGCATTGATTTCTATTCTTCAGTAAGTGGGCACGTTTCCTTTCTATTTTCTAGCCATTGAGCTCTCATTCCTCTTCTCTAATCATGTTTCCTTTTTGTGTAGGCAACTAACCACATCATTTTGTTGTTTGGCCAAGTTTCCTTTTCTTGTTTCTGCAGGTGACGAACACGACCCGCGCAAGCTGGAGTGTGTGCCTTGCGCGGGCTCCCTTGCTGGTGCTGGATCCGCTCGGGCTGAAGGCTTGCCCGAACCGTGCTCGTTCTGCTGGACCAAGTGCCATGCGCGGGCGGATGTTTGTCATGACGACCCATGCGTGTTGAGGACCTCCCCGAGCCGTGCTGAGTTTATTGGAGGTTGTAGCCTGTGCGGGCTAGGTGAATGCCCCGCGTGGGCTGTGTTAGTCCTTGCCGGTACTCGTCCCGTTTGCTCCGTTATGATCCTCGATGTTATTACTTTGTCCTGTGTACGCCTTTTAGCTCCAAATTGAACCAAATATTCATTAAAACGTGTAAGAACACGAAAACACGAAAATGAATAATGCGGATACAAAATCATACGTAAACATCGCATCTATATCGTAAACATCTCTAAAATCGTGCAAGAAATATGTATGAAAATAAAACGATCAGGGGTCGGGCTCGATGCTTGCCGATAGTGCTGTTCTAAAAAATGGGAGTCCGGTCGTGCGTCATGAGCAGCTCGGTCATGCTTGATATTCTGCCACTTCGCGCCGAAGATAATGCACGTGTTGGGCCCAAAGTTTTTCCGCTCGTTCTATGTTGTAGTGGGGATGCCCGATCGGGCACGACATGCTGCTTGGTCGAGCATGCATCAGCTTCGTCATTCGTCTCTTTCAACTTCACTTTGGGTACCTTGTCGATGCTCCAATAGGGTGCTGGGTGTTTGGTGTAGTTTCTTAGCATCCCAAGATTGTTTATGTACTCATCCTCGTTGCATGTAGCTCGGGTGATGCAGAACTCCGCTCGGATAATGCTCATGTGTGCTTGGGCTGCGCTTAACTCTCGTATAGGAGGTTCCTTCTAATTTTCTTCGTCCAACAGCTCGTTTGGGTCCTTATATCACCCTTCTTCAGCTGCTAAGAGAGGCGTTTCTAGGGAATCCTTACTCCCAAATTCTTCAAGAACTTCCTTTGTTAATTTCTCTAAGATGTTGATGTGGAACACCGAATCAGTCATGCACGACTACTTAAGTATGTTGTTCAAGTTGAACTCAACTTCCTCGTCTTCAAATTTCAGTATGAGTCTTCCTTCAGCACAATGTATGATCGTCTTCACTGTGTTGAGGAACGGCCTCCCGAGGATGATCGGGATCTTCTTGTCTTCTTCCATGTCTAGGACAACGAAGTAGACCAGCACGAAGAACTTCCCGACTTGTAGTGGAACATCTTCCAGCATGCCCTTGGGAATCCTCACTTGTAGTGGAACATCTTCCAGCATGCCCTTGGGAATCCTCACGTTTCGATCAACCAAGGTGAATGCCATTCGTGTAGGCCGTAGATACATTCGGCCCCTAAGATCTAGTTTCTCATATAACGACAATGATAGCACGCTTATGCTTGTTCCGACATCTATGAGTGCATGGTTAATCTCAAAATCACCGATTTTACATGGGATTACGAATATACCTAGATCGGGCATCTTCTTTGGTAAGTTTCGTTGCAGCTTTGAATTTTTCACCATCACAATCTCCAACTCTACGTCTCACTTGTTCGCAAGCACATCCGTCAAGAACTTAGCATATCATGGCATCTTCTTCAACGCTTCATGGAATGGAATGGGGATGTGCATCTTCTTCAACATTTCAGCAAACTTAGCAAATTGGGCATCATCATTCTTCTTGTGTCGACATTGGGGAAACGACAAAGGAGGCGGCCTTGGATCGGGTTCTACGTATTTTGGCTCTTCTTTCTCCTTAGGTTTCGTGTCGTGTTTGTCAATGTCACTAGCCTTTTCCGCTACTGTAATAGACATTTATCTTTTTCAAATGTTGAAGGAGTGGACTGATCTACAATTTTTTGCATTAAAGTTGTGGAAATGGCAAAGGAGGTGGCCTTGGGGCTGGTTTTATGTACTTTGGTTCCTTTTCCTCCTTGGACTTCTCCTTAAGCTCGTTGATAGCCTTTTCCGTTGCTGTGATAGATGCTTCAATCCTTTCAAAAGTTGAAGGAGCGGGCTGATCCACCGTCTTACCACTCCTTAGATAAATGACGTTCACGTGCTCACGGGAATTTGCTTCCGTTCTCCCCGGTAGAATTCGTTGCGGACGTGCTGCTTCTTGCGCTAATTGTGCGACTTGCTTTTCCAAGTACCTAAGATGGTTTTGAAAGTCCTCTATCTACTTCTTGGTACTCTCTTACTCCGCTTTCACTTCCATCAATAGATTGTTCGAATTTTGCTGCACTTCCATCAATAGGTTTCTTTGCTTTTGTTGCACTTGTACGAGGCGGGCAAACATGGTGTTGATGTTCGAGAGCTGCTTTAGATTGGTTCGGTGGTGCTTATGGTTGATACCCTTGATTTTGAGGCTGCATTCTCGGCTAGAAGTTCTGATTTCGTTGTATCACCCGATGCTGAAAATTTCCCGATGATTGTTGCATGCTTAAAGCACCATCAAAATTCGTGTATGAGAGGTTGGAGTGATTTCTCTATCTGGGGTTGTATGTGTTCCTCAAAGGCTGATTGTAACTTCTCATACCCCCAAACTTCTTGTTCCCATGATTGCTCCAAGTAATACGGACGATGTGATTCGGACAACATATGGTATATCCCCGCAACTTGGTTTTTTACTTTAGCTAAGTAGGCATGTAAAGAATGTGCCTCGTTCATATTAGCCACCTTTGCTGGAATATTGCGGTTGTATTCTCGAGTGGGGTTGCTTCCTTCGTCAGGCATTCGTTCAATCAAGTCCTCGGTTAGTGGAAACGTGAGGTTACTTAAGGAACCTCCAGCTGCAGCTATGGTGAATATCCTCGTGTTGTCCGTAAGCCCTTGCAGAAAACTGTGTATGCGTAGCTTTGATCCATGCTGTGGTGTGGGAAGAGGCGTTAATAGCCTTTAAATCATTTCCACGCTTCATATAAGCTCTTGGCTGCCCCTTGCACGAATACGTTAATCTGATTTTTGGTGAGCTGAGCTTTACTCTGAGGGAAGAACCGTGTCATGAACTTCTCCTCCAGTTGTTCCCATTACCGTATAGAATTCGATGGCTGAGAATACAACCAATCTTGCGCCTTATCCTTCAGTGAGAACGGGAAGGCAGCTAGAATGACATCTTCATTCGAAACTCCTTCTCTAGCTCTAGTGGTTTTGCAAAGCATCTTGAAATAAGTGAGATGCTGGTTCGGATCCTCATCAAGTCTCCCTCTGAACGCTGCATTGCTAAGCATTTGAATGAATACTTGTTTTAATTTGATGCGAGTGTTCCTTCTAGTGATTCATGACAAGAGTTCCTTATGCCTAGGAACCGTGTATGATCCATAGGTTAATGTGGCTTGCATTGGTGGCGCAGTAAGGCATGGTGCGTTTAGGTCGACGCGTTCCGCCATATGTTCTTCTTCGCTCTCGTCAGCAATTTTTGGTTCGATTACCTCCTCGAGCTTGCTGTCTAGGTTTGCTTATGTGTCATTTATCGGTTGGTGATGTGGGTTAATCTCAAGTAATAATTTACCTAGACTAACGCTTCCGCAAGAATACGGATCGTATAGTACCAGGGTCGAACACAAGGAATTGATGCAACTCTAAAGCTAGTAACTAATGAATAAGACGTGTGAAATCAATGAGTGAATGAGAATGCAAATGCAAACTAAACTAAACTAATGAACGAAATGACTCAACGACTAAACACCATAGGTATCGAGAGTCGCACAACGATGCAACGAAGTTCTAACAAGATCATGGTTATAGATATCATTACGTGTTCGGGAAATTCAAGCTCTTTTCTAGGGAATGACTCTCCCGATGCCTAAACCCACTATCTAGCATGCGTATACCAATCTCCCAA
>CM071860.1:37247159-37263066 GCA_036759665.1 Gynandropsis gynandra
TTTATTCAATTTTTATGCATTTATATAAAATTAACATTTTATTAAACTTATGTCTTTTTTATTTTTTCAGGCGAAAGAGAAGGGATCCGAACCATCGTATCTAGAATTGTTGGAACGTATGCACGTTAAGAAGTCAGATGGTTCGTGGGTGGATCCCAAGGCGAAAAGCCTTCACGATGAAATTCAAAACATGGAAGCGGAGCGAGTATCGAAAATTCCCCCGAAAGAAGAAGGATCACAAACTACTCTTAGTCAGGAAGAATACAACGAGTTGTATCTCGAGGTAATAATGACATTCTACTATGATCTAATTTCACTATTTATAAATATTATTAATTCTTAATATTTATTTTACAGCAAGTTACGCCATACAAAGGTCGTATTTTCGGACTTGGAGCAATAGCCTCAAAACATTCAACTTCATCCAAAGGTAAAGAAAAAGTATCGGATTACGAGCTCCGACATCAAATATCCGAAAGGTTCCAAGAATCCGACAGGCGCATTGAACAAGCACTAAAGGAGGTTGAACTATCAAGAAAACAAGCTGAACGATCAGATAGGCGAATGGAAAAGCTTCTGCGCATGATGAAAGCACAAATGCCTAACATCGATTGGGATGCAATTCAGAACAGTGATTCCGATCACGACTAATCAGAAATACTTCCAATGGTTTAGGATTAAAAATATTGGTTATATGTATGCTTTGTAATTATTGTTATGTACTAATTTTTATCTTTTAATGTAATCGAAATTTTTTTAATTTTATTTTTTTTATTTAAAAAAATTAGGGCTTGTCCCCAAATTTTAGGGACGGAAAACGGTTCGTCCCCAATCCCGGGACTGTTTGCGGACTAATTTTTCCGTCCCTAATTCGGGACAGATTGGGAACTGAATTTTCCGTCCCTACTTGGGGACGGATTGGGGACGGATTGCATTTGGAGACGCGCGATTGGGGACTACCGCTGGTCATCCCTAATCCGTCCCTAAACCTGTTTAGGGACGGATTTTTCAGATCCTAAAACCTGATTTTCTTGTAGTGATGTGAAATTAAAGGAAAATTCGGCTCATCCTTTAACTAAAGGCGTTCATAGAGATAAGGTAAACATGTTGTTAAGTGGAATGAGATTAAATCTCATAGCATGACAAACCAGTATGATGACAACGTAACTTGTCTAGACTAACAAACAATGTTAGATTTGATTGGAGCACCGAATTCACTAAAAAACAACAAAAACCAACGTAAATTTACATTTGAAATAGTCATTTTTACATTGTGTATTATAGTTTCCAACACAAAACTAATGCAAAATTTGTGTTGGCTACCACACCATTAGTAAATGGCAAGTGTTAGATTCCAACATTATATTTAGGGATGCAATTCTGACGTAAATTTAAGTTATCATTTATAACATAATTGTAACACACTTTTGTTATGACTCGAGGCAGAGATTTTCGCACAACTATATTCCTTTTAAAATTTTTCTTGTTACGTCATAACCTCTCGGAGCTTAATGACAATGAAAACGACTGGTCTTTTGTCCATATTTCAACTAAAAAGCATTAGTTTTGTCAATGTAATATGGACAAAACTATCGATCATACGTTGTCGATCTAGATAACATACCATAAACTAGATAATCACTTATTATCCACATATTAACACCTTGTAATATAAAATTTTGTCACCTCGAGACATCGTATGCTTGAACTCCCTTCCATAATTCTTTTAATTCATCAACAAATAAATTTTATAGTGTCATAATAACTTGTCACAACAAAGAATTCCTTCCAAACATTCAAAATGGATTAAAACCATCAGTGCAATTTTGACTCTCAGCTGCAAAATTAAGATATACTTTGTTCAAGTGTTTCCACGCCTTACTATCTTAGGGATGACACATTTCTCCATCGTGAGTGGAAGGCTCAGCATGCCATCTCATGTCGCTTGTGGAACCGATTTTCCATTCATTGTTAAATAAAACCGGATTTTCCACAAAATCGATAGTTATTCAAATTCGATGTTTCCATTTTCAATCTGTCTGTAAATATAGACGAATTGCAGACGAATTACGAAAGATTCTGGCCATCGGTAATCCGTCCGCATTCTGACTAGGAATTTGCGGATGGGCTAAGCTGTCCAAAAATTTTATTTGGAATTTTCAAATTTCTAGTAGTGGGAAGAAGTGGAAAACATGGGGTCGAGGGTGACTCACAAGACTATGACACTCCATTTGTTTCTTTCGAGTCCCTTTGAGACTCAGAGTCCACGAAAAGAAGGGATTCGCCGATCCTTTATATATGAAAGTCGAGACATTTTGCAAGACACAACAAAAGTAATTAGAAATAAAAAACTATCGAAAAACCAACTCAAATTCTAACTCAATTTAACCTCTATACTGACTCTAAACCAACTTAATTTCTAACTCAATTAATTCCTAAACCAACTTAAACCGAAATCGAAAAATCACAGACTGTTTGGAACATAACTTTCCTAAATAAATGCCCCATTCATACATAATTGACTTAAATAGATTTAAATCCGCCTAAATTATTTAAATCAACCAAAGCGAACTAAATAGATCTTATTCTTCAAAATAAACCTAAATATATTCACCAAAACATGTTAATTCATTCTAAACTATTAAATCTAACATACATTACAGCTAAATGTAATCTAAACAAAAACAAATACAAAAAGAAATATAATAAATTGTACATAAACTTAACTAAATTGGTATGCCTTCATTTAAAATGGTGGGTAATTGTATAAATATTGAAAATGTGATTTCCAGTTACATGAGGATAAGGATAAGGGAGGCGATTTCCGATTTTTACTTACAGTTTTCTCTCTGAATTTTGAAAATGCGAAAGGAAGAATCGTCAGTTCAGATTTATGAATATTTAAAATGCTATTCCATTGTTTTGGCATTAGAAAATATAACACAATTTGTGTTAGCCACTGAAAGCACTCTTGACAGTACGCCACGTTACCACATGCAATGCAAATCTGACGCCATCATGTAACAAATTCTAATGGAATTGCATTATCCATATCAATTTATGCGATTATAACGTCCATTTTGTTGACTTATGTAATGAGAATATTAAATGTTGATTACACGCCTTTCTAATGCAACGACATTGGAATTGTGTTACCAATATCAAGTCCATTGTGTTAAAAATGTTGGTTAACACAATTGAATTAAAAATTTGAACTTAGGTAAAAAAATCTTAATAATTTGTGTTGAATGTTGCATAATTACGTTATTAATTATCATCATCTTCTACATCATCACATCCATCATCTATATCATTGGATTTTTCATAATCTTTGGCCTATTCATCTAGCATTACATCTAACTCATTTGGAGATGCAAGTTAATCAATACATAACAATTATCGATCGTTAAGTTTATTCACGAGCTCCATGTTGTCTTCTTACATCAGTTAATTCATTGTGTATCATCGCCATCCAATAATACCGTTCCTCTAGGGTGTAGTTTACTAACCACAACTCAATTCCCATGTGGTAATTTTCTGTTTGGACATATGAGCAAAACCATATGATTAGCTTGTCATGATAAGGTGAAAAGATAGTACTTCCAAAACTGAGGTGATGTTTAGCATCGTATACTCTGCTCTTTTTTCTTCTAGTTTCTCTGATCGTCGGATCGAACCAAACATAGTGGAAAGTATCACCTTTAGTCCAACAAATCATTTATACTCGAACTACAAAATCACTTTAAGAATATTTTGAACGTATGGTTCTTTAGATGAAGCGCAAGAATTAGTTCATTTATTCAAATACCATATTTAGTTATCCTTATACTAAACCATCAGTAAGTGTGTGAAATGTGTAACCACAAGTACATATTATAGGCTAATATTTAACTATTCTTATAGCAGGTCGTATCGAGTCATTCAACCACGCGAATAAGCAAGTATAACTTGTGTTTTGAATGGTAAACTTGAAATAAATATGATATATATCGTTATCATTGTTTCTTTAGTAATATATATATATTTATATATATATCAATGTGTATATATAGTTTTACAGCCATGGAGCGTATGTTTGTTCACTCATTGCAATTAAATCTTGATCCATCAAATATGATTGTTCCCTCGTACCTTTTTGTTAAACAGACTATATATAGTTTTTGTATTTTATCTTTCATATTGATGGAAATATTGCAATTTAATAAAATGTATGTATGTGCATTGATGTGTGTCACGTTAAACAAGTTAACTTAAGACTACCCACAAGTGCACGGCACGTGTGTAGTAGTTAAGGTGTCGATCCCACGAGGACTAATGTAACACGATCTAAGAATCAAAAGTAGAACAAATGCTTGTTGTGAAAGAATAAGAATAGTGAGATGCAATGATGATGCAGAGGATAAGTGAGTTCTAAACAAAGAGACAAGCGCCCTAGGATCCGGTTTCACCATATAGCTTCCGAAACCTATCTCCGATCTATCTAATCGTGCATTCCCTATCATAATATCTAAGGCAGACGATCCTAATGTAAAACCTACCTTCTCTCAAGTCATAGGAACCTGGCTAGATTGAGTCATCCCCTACTTTCGTGGTTGACACCCTAACTAAACCCCATTACAATTCATGATTCGCCCGATTCAACCCTCAACTGTTACTATCCTACTTTCGTGACCTAGTCTCAGTTGTTCTACGCCTGATCTTCTAGGACTAGAATTCACCTTTCAGTCCTTCTCCTAAGCCATAACACTGATGTGTTATCAAAGTTAAACAAATAACCTAAACTACCCGCAAGTGCACGTCACGTGTGTAGTACTTCAGGTATCGATCCCATAGAGACTATGCAACCCAACTTAAACTCGAACTACGAATCAAACTTGCTAATGAACGAAATATGGTTTTAAGAATGAAATAATAAAAGCAAATAAACAAATTAGTTCTTTAAGAATGAGACAAACGTTCCAGGAAACCAGTTTCACCACAAGACTACCGAAACCAACAATCAACCTATCTATCATGCAATCCCAGTCAAGTTATCTAAGGCAGACGATCCTAATATGATATCTACCCTCTCTTGAGGCATAGACACATGATCTAGTCAAGTTATCCCCTACTTTCGTGGCTGACACCTTAAACTAAACCCATAAGATCTGTGATTCATCTGTTTTACCCTCAATCGCTGCTACCCTACTTTCGTGGCCTAACCTCGATTGTTCTAAACCTGATCTTCTAGGACTAGAATTCTCCTTTCGGTCCTTCTCCTAATCCCTAACACATGCATCTACGTGGCCATCGCAAACACAAGTAAATTAAGCACTCAGATAAACAATAGATAAACAAAAACGGGAAGATGCATTCAAAGATAAATCAAAAGTGGTTTCGGGATAACCATGGGCTAATCCCTTCTCCTAGAACAAAACAACTACTCGCTCATGCGTCCGTAAACAATCATAAACGGGATAGAAGGTCTAAGGAACATGAAAACCAAACGAAACCCAAGTGTGGGGTTGATCTCCAATGCTTCTTGTAAGTCTCCTTCGCAAGAAACTCCTTCCTCTCTCTCTCTCGATCAAGAACTCGAAAGTTGGTGAATGAGCTCCACCTCTCACTCCTCTCCTCTTCTTTCCTTCCTATTTTCTTTCCTTTTCTCCCTCCCTTTCCTTCTGGACGTTCAGTTCTTCCTTATGTTGCAGCAGCCACCGATTGTTGTCTTTTCATGAGTTTCCATTATTGAATAAGTTGGGTGACATTTCCATTAGTTCCTCCAGCGAAATATCACTTTTTCCTCTTCTCTAAAGTCGTTTTCCTTATTGTATAAGTCCCAAACAAACTTCCATTTGTTTTAAGTCAAATTAACTTATTTGGAGTTGCAGGTGAAGATCGCGACCCGCGCGGGCAGGGTAAGTGACCCGCTCGGGTATGGCGTGGAAGATCGCGCAAGAACGCGATGAAAAGAGGTGCCTCGATCGGGCTAGGGAGTGCCCCGGTCGGGCTGAGGTGTGCCCCGCTCGGGCTTGGGTGTGCCCTGGTCGGGCTTAAGTTACTGGACCGACTTGCCGACTAAACGCCCCGCGCAGGCAAGGGTGTACCCCGCGCGGGCATGGGTTGTTCTTTGCCGATTCTCGTCCCGTTTGTTCCGTGATGATCCTCGATGTTGGTACTTTGTCTCGTGTACGTCCTTTAGCTCCAAAATGAACCGAATATGCATAAAAACCTGTAAGAACACGAAAACACGAAAACGAGTAAAACGGATACAAAATCATACGTAAACATCGCATCTATATCGTAAACGTCTCTAAAATCGTGCAAGAAATACGTATAAAAACGAGATGATCAAACACATGCATTTACGTGGACTTTGTAAACACAAGACAATAAGCGCTCAGACGAAGAATAGATAAATGAAACGGGGAGATGCATTCATAAATAAATCAGCGAAGGTGCTGGGATAGTCATGCGCTAATCCCTTCTCCTAGAACAAATCTACTACTCAATCATGAGTCTAAATGTCATAAACAGAATAGTAAGTAAGGAGCATAGAAATATCAAACGAGAGATGATCCCGAATCAATTCCCGCCTCCTTGTTCTGTCTCTCGTCAAAGAGGGCTCTTGAATGGATTGATGGATGCTGTGTAGGCTCCTAGGGTTCTCCTCTGTGTTTGCTTGCTTCTGACCTAAATTTAAGGTCCCTTTTTATACAAATTCCCCGTTGGAAACGTACTAGGGAAGTTGTTATAGGCATGCCCCGCGCGGGCTCCTCATTTTCTCCATGACCGGTGCGTGCTAAGTGCTAGCACGACTTAGGCAATAACTTTTGGAACACCACCCCGCGCGGGCTAAGGAAGACACCCCACGGGGGGCCTTGTCTCCTCATGTCGAATTGTATTCCTTGCCCGTTTCTCGTTATGTTGTTTCGTTATGATCTCCAATGCTCGTACTTTTTCCCGTGTATGTTCTTTTGCTCCGAAACGAACCAAATACACGTTAAACCCTATCAGAACATGAAAAATACGTAAAAGAGATGGGTTTACTTGTTTAGGTGTGATTTTGTATCCGTTTTTACTTGTTTCTATGTTTTCATGTTCTTATAGGTTTTAATGCGTATTTGTGTTTTCAATCGTAAACTTGAAATAAATATGATATATACATATATCATTATCATTGTTTCATGGAGAAAATGAGGAGCCCGCGTGGGGCATGCCTATAACAACTTCCCTACAATGTCTCCAACGGGGAATTTGTATAAAAAGGGACCCCAAATTGAGTTCAGAAGGAAACAAACACAGAGGAGAACCCTAGGAGGGTACACAACATCCATCAATCCATTCAAGAGCCCTCTTTTACGGGAGACACAACAAGGAGTCGGGAATTGATTCGGGATTATCTCTCGTTTGATATTTCTATGCTCCTTACTTTTCTATTTTGTTTATGATGTTTAGTCTCATAATTGAGTAGTAGATTTTTTCTAGGAGAAGGGATTAGTGCATGGCTATACTGGAACCTTCGTTGATTTATTTATGAATGCATCTCCCCGTTTCGTTTATCTATTCCTTGTCTGAGTGCTTATTGTCTTGTGTTTACAAAGGCCACGTAAATGCATGTGTTAGGGATTAAGAGAAGGACTGAAAGGTGAATTCTAGCCTAGAAGATCAAACATAGAACAACCGAGACTAGGTCACGAAAGTAGGATAGTAACGGTTGAAGGTTGAATCGGGCAAATCATGAATCGTAATGGGGTTTAGTTGGGGTGTCAGCCACGAAAGTAGGGGATGACTAAATCTAGCCACGTTTCTATACCTTGAGAGAGGGTAGGTTCTAAATTAGGATCGTCTGCCTTAGATATCTTGATAGGGAATGCACGATTAGATAGATCGGAGATCGGTTTCGGAAGCTATATGGTGAAACCGGATCCTAGGGCGCTTGTCTCTTTGTTTAGAACTCACTTATCCATTACATCACCATCATTGCATCTCACTATTCTTATTCTTTCGCATCAAGCATTGGCTCTACTTTTGATTCTTAGATTGTGTTACATTAGTCCTCGTGGGATCGACACCTTAACTACTACACACGTGTCGTGCATTTGCAGGTAGTTTTAGGTTTACTTGTTTAACTTGACACACATCAAGTTTTTAGTGTCGTTGCCGGGGATTAATTGTAAACACGTTTAGGATTCAGAATTATAATCATACTTGTTTTTGTTTTTCTTTTGTTTTTCATTTCTTTCTACTAATTCTTTTTACTTGTCCCTTGCAGGTGCATGAACCGATCTCTAGGTAATTCGGATTTGCATCGAATTGACCCCGAGATTAAGGGAACAATTAATAAGCGAAAAAAGGGCAAGGGACAAGAAAGAGTAGACACGACCAATCCATAGGCAATGGACAACCTTAATGATGTATTGGATTGTCACGGACAGCCGAAATTACCCGTTGGTAATGTGGCGCAATTACAGCAACAGTAGGCTCCTCCACCACGTCGTCTTCGTGATTACATGGTGCTGAATATGAGTAACGTCCAAACTACGATAAGGATGCCCGCTGTTGTGAGGGAGAAATTCGAGATAAGTCCCGCGATGATCAACATGTTATACCAAAAACAGTTCATGGGCGGAAATCACGAAGATCCTCATCAACATGTACGAGACTTCCTAGAGCTTTCAAGCACTTTCAAAATTCATGGAGTCTCCGAAGATGCGATCTTCATGTGTCTCTTCCCTTTCTCAATTGGAGGAAGAGCGAAGACGTGGCTGCAATCTCTTCCCACTAGTTTGATCACTTGATGAGACCACCTTTGCACGACATTCCTATAACGGTTCTTCCCTCCGAGCATAACGGTCCAAATGTGAGGAGAAATCACAATGTTTAGAAGTCGAGAGGGAGAGACCTTATTTGATGCATGGGGAAGATTCAAGGAAATTTTACAAATGTGACCTCGTCATGGTCTAGAGCAGTAGTACGTGATCCAAACATTGTACAATGGGATCACGAATGAGCATAGAATGACGTTGGACAATGCTGCTCGAGGATCATTCATGGACTTAAGTGTTGAAGAGGCATACGAGCTAATCAAAAATCTTGCCATGAACCACACCATGTGGTCTACACCAAGAAGTATGCCAAACAAGACACGAGGTCTTTATGAAGTGAACCAAAGAAGTGCTATGGGCGATATGGTGAATGCTATCTATTGTGAAAATTGTGGAGAGACGGATCATATGGCTTACCAGTGCACAATACAAGAAGGTATGGAGCAGTGAGCTACGCCCAACAGCAAGGCAATATGAAATTCGGGAACACATACAACCCGAATTGGAGGATCCACCCGAATCTCTCGTATCGCACGACACAACCGGTGAAATTTTCGGGTTTTAAGCAAAGGAAGCATCCATATCAGCAACCACAGCCACTCCAGCAAGCTCCTCAACCTCGTCAAGATCCTTCGTCAAGCCTTGAGGCGGTGATGCTCGAATTCATCAAAAAGCAAAGAAAACATCAAGACAGCATCAATGAGCAGCAATCAATTCAAGCAAAACATAATGTGGAAATGGGAGCAGCGCGATGAATGAACTCAAAACTCGAATGGACTCCTTGACCACGCATGAAGTGGGGACTGCGATCAGTGAACTCATAGTGCAAATGGAATTCTTGAGCACGCATGTGAAGATGCTAGAAAACTCCATTGCGTAGCAGGCTGCATCATCCTCTCGAAATCCCGGAAAACCCGATCTAAACCTGAGAGAGTACGTAAACACCATCATTTTATGCAGCGAGAGGACAGTAGTTAGCCGGTATTCAAAAGGAAGAAGAAAGAATTGACATTTCCTCCTCGGCAAGCCTCCAAATTGCAAGAGAACGTTGCTGGACATTTAGCAGACAAAGGACAGTGCAGAATTGCGATCATGGAAGGGTACGAGCCTGATTTAGGGAAGCCATATGTTGCTCCGCCGGCATACGAACCTCTTGTACCGTTTCCTAGATGCTTGGTGAGGCGCAAGAATCAAGAGAGTGTGACCAAATTCTTCCATTAACTCAAGCAGATCGACATCAACATGCCATTCGTGGAAGCGCTCCAAAAGATGCCTAGGCGAGAAATTTACCTTAAGGAGGTTCTTTCCAAGGAGAAGCGCGTCAAAGAGAGTGAGACAATAGCACTCACCGAGGAATGCAACACAATTCTCTAAACAAGCTGCCACCAAAGTTGAAGGACCCCGGAAGCTTCTCTATCCCATGCATCATAGGAGACATTGACATCAATAAAGCTTTGTGCGATTCGGGAGCAAGCGTGAGCATAATGCCACATTCGATCTATAAGCGGGTGAACTTCGGGAATATAAAGCCTACCAAGATGTGCCTACGAATCGCGAATCGTTTGGTAAGGTATCCGGTGGGAATTGTTGAAAACATTCCCATCAAGGTAGGTAGTATTTGCATTCCTACTGATTTCGTTGTACTCAATATCGAGGAAAATGCTAACGTACCTATTATTCTTGGTAGACCATTTTTAGCTACTGCAGGTGCCAAGATACATGTACGACAAGGGAAGCTCTCTCTATGTGTCGATGATGAGAAGATTGAATTCCATTTGTCCAGCCATAAGGAGTCATGCTATAGGGTTGATGTAATGGACAAGTCAGCGAATGACATGTTTGATCGCGTAAGTATTTCGATCCTTTTGAAAGTTGTCTAATGCAAGTTTGCAATGCTGCAGGACTTACCGATGAAGGAGCCAAGGTCTACGCAAAATTCGTGAGTGCCATTGAGGCACTGCAAGAAGCCCCACATGAGAAGACGCCGCATGAAACACTCACTGATTTTGGAGTAGAGAAAGCGTCTAAGCTTCAGTTTGAACCTCTTCCTTCCTCTATTCGGCATGAGACGTGAAACCCACCAATTCGTCTCAAGAAGCGTAGGAGAGTGAGCCCTTCAAAATGTATGCACTGGATGCCTAAAGAGGACAGCCGTGAAACCTCCATCGACTATCAAAAGAGGCTACACCAAAGTTTGGAAGAGAAGGGAGCTGCGAAGGCAATGCGCAATGGGAAAGGGAACCGAGCTGAAAGATGGCACGATACAAAGACCATACCTCATGACTTTCGGCCAGGTGATCTTGTTCTACTTTGTGACTCTCGTTTTAATTCTATCACGGGCAGACTACATTCCCATTGGGCTGGACCGTTTCAGGTTCGAGAAGTCTTCACAAATGGAGAGGTAGAACTATGGATCGAATCGAGCGGGATATTCAAGGCAAATGGGAAATGCTTAAAGCTATATCAACCCGCTCAACCGATCGAAAGCGGAAACTCCATCTCCCTATTCCATCCACCCATCACGCGCACATGAAGCATGGAGATGTCAAGCTTAACGACGTTAAACAAGCGCTTTCTGGGAGGCAACCCAGCATTTTGTTTTTCTTTTGTTTCGTGTTTCAGACTTGGTTTATTTGAAAATCGTAAAAAAATAAAAATCATAAACATAAAAAGAAGAACACTTCAACCGTGACTTCACCTTCCTATCTTCCATCGGAGCTTCACGTCGAGGATGCCGTTCAATTTAAGTTAAACAAGTTAACCAAAGACTACCCGCAAGTGCATTACACGTGTGTAGTAGTTAAGGTCTCGATCCCACGAGGACTAATGTAACACGATCTAAGAATAAAAAGTAGAACCATTGCTTGTTGCAAAAGAATAAGAATAGTGAGATGCAATGATGATGATGCAGTGGATAACTGAGTTCTAAAAAAAGAGACAAGCACCCTAGGATCTGGTTTCACCACATAGCTTCTGAAACCTGTCTCTGATATATTTAATCGTACATTCCCTATCAAGATATCCAAGACGGATGATGTGCGGAAATTCAAGCTATAATATTTCCTAGACCACTCTACCGCAAGTATACGGTTCGTGTAGTACCAGGGTCGAACTCTGGGGACTAATACAGCCTATTCTAAGAATATAACTAAACTAAGACGGGATGAAAATAGATCATTACGTGATGTAAATCTCTACAACACTAAAATAAATGATGAGAGCGATGGAAAGATACGGAAGGCTTGAAAATTAAGAACACTACGGGTTTTGGGATACCGGGAATCGTGAGGATGTAACAACGAAGGATCATAAACCTATCGAACTATCTTGACAACGGGGAATTCATGCTCTAAAATGAGGAGTGATTCTGCCGAGTCTAAACCTCCTAACCATAATTACGTGCAATCCTACCTTCCAGCAGCGATTAACTCGTGACTACGGTAGCATTAAGCGCGCAATCCTGATTCCTAAGCCGATTAACCGACCAGTCAGATTCTCATTAATCAAACTTAATCTACAATCAACAGTTCCGGATTCATATTTTAACCTTCCAGCAAAACATGAATTCCTAAGTTACTGAGCGGGCAACACTAGTATGAACGTTTACGATGTTGATTATAAAACCGAATATCAAGAAAAGTTCCATAAATCTAAGCATTAACGCATGATTCGCGCATACATTACAAATCCGATAACCCTAACCCATAGTTGGGAATCTACTCACTCATGGATTTTACTATCAAACAAGATAACACAACCGTAAGCATGATAAAACTAGGAAATACGATGCCTCGATCTTCCCTATCGTGTTACCGAAGTCCGGATTGATGCTTCTCTCCTTCTCCAGCTTTTCCCGAGCCTTTTCTGATGAATTCCAAGCCTTTCCTTGCCCTAGCCGTCGCCCTCTCCTCTCTGGAACTGATTTCTCTCTCTCTTTTGCTCGTTCAAACTCTAAAAAAGGTTGTTGCGAGAAAGGCGGCCCGCTTGGGCACAACTTGCACCCGGTCGTGCAGAAGGCAGCCCGATCGTGTAGAGTGTCCAGCCCGATCCGGCGTAGTTACCCAACTGCGTGGTCTACCAGCACGAGTCGTGTTCACTCTCGGGGATTTTCAATCCTAATTGCAGCCCGGCGGGTTCCCTGTTGCAGCCCGAGCGGACATGGTCACCCGACCATGTTCACCTTATGCTCGGGTGGTGTGAAGTCTTCTGTAATTATCCCTGTAGCTTTTCCCCGAGCGGGTAGCATTCTTGCCCGAGCAGGCTCACTTCATTCCATGCCTTTTCTCCTTTCGCTCGATGCTCGGGTGTTCCACTTTGTTCCGTGGCCTTAATTTTGCTCCGAGTGATTTGTATCTTCCAATGTGTGCAGTTTAATCCATGAATTCGCATTTTAACGCTCATTTAGGCCTTGTCACCTTAAAACCTGAAAGCCAACAAAAAGGTCGTATATAAAGAACATTTGTATCGGATTTGTAACTTGTGCAATGAAATCTATGCGAGAATGATGCAAATATCTAGCCTAAAACTGATAAACACTACGTGTTATCAACGGACGATCTTAATGTAGAACCTACCCTCTCTCAAGGCATAGGAACGTGGCTAGATTGAGTCATCCCCTACTTTCATGGCTTACACCCCAACTAAACCCCATTACGATTCATGATTCGCCCCATTCAACCCTCAACCGTTACTACCCTACTTTAGTGACCTAGTCTCGGTTGTTCTAAGCCTGGTCTTCTAGGACTAGAATTCACCTTTCAGTCCTTCTCCTAAGCCCTAACACATGCATTTATGCGGCCTTTGTAAACACAAGACAATAAGCGCGCATACAAAGAATAGATAAACGAAATGGGGAGATGAATTCATAAATAAATCAACGAAGGTTCCCGGATAGCCATGGGCCAATCCCTTCTCCTAGAAAAAATCTACTGCTCAATCATGAGTCTAAACATCATAAAAAAATATTAAAGTAAGGAGCATAGAAATATCAAACGAGAGATGATCCCGAATCAATTCCCGACTCCTTGTTGTATCTCCCGCCAAAGAGGGCTCTTGAATGGATTGATGGATGTTGTGTACCCTCCTAGGGTTCTCTTCTGTGTTTGCTTGCTTTTGAACTCAATTTGGGGTCCCTTTTTATACAAATTCCCCATTGGAGACATTCTAGAGAAGTTGTTATAGGCATGCCTCGCACAGGCTACAGAGGCAACCCGCGTGGGCTCCTCATTTTCTCCATGACACGCGCGTGGCAACAACTTCTGGAACACCACCCTGTGTGGGCTAAGGAAGACACCCCGCGGGGGGCCATATCTCCTCATGTCGTATTGTATTCCTTGCTCGTTTCTCGTTCCGTTTGTTCTGTTATGATCTCCAATGCTCGTACTTTGTCCCGTGTATATTCTTTTGCTCCGAAACAAACCAAATATGCATTAAAACCTATAAGAATATGAAAACATAGAACCAAGTAAAACAGATACAAAATCACACGTAAACATCGCAAGTATCTCATAAACATATCTAAAATCATGCGAGAATCATGTACGAAAACGAGATGATCATGCATGATGAAGATTTACATCAGTTAGCGATTGCATCACCTTTCCGCTCAATCGTCCAATTTCGTTAAATATATTCGGATTATCTGTAAACATTTCACTGCATTTTAAAAGTGGACTATCATTATTTATCCATGATGTGTTCTTGGATTTTATTGCAATGTGAGGTCAAAATGGTATTCTGTGAAATGTGTAGTCTCTTCTTTGATGTATTGCTTCACAATTAGTCCCTCAGGTATACGTTTTTAATCACCTTCCTTCTAAGAAGAAAATAGAAGTGTTTGAACATATACATCCATCAAAACTGTATAAGACCATCCAACACAGCTTGATATAGAAGATGTACCGCCAAATGTTCCATAAAATAAAGATAGGTCATTTCTGAGGAACATAAGATGTGTGAAATATTTTCTTTCAAAACTTGAATTTCATTTACTTTTAATGTTTATGAGAAAACATATATGACGAATGAGCTTATACCACACAACAGCTCGTGAATGATTTTAGGGAGAAGTTGTGCACTAGCTATTGCACCATTGTGATCCACACAACAAGGGTAACACATAATCGTTTGATAATTTAATATTTTCTTCCAACCATTTTAGCATTGTGTTTCATCCTGCATCAGTAAGTCTAAAGTTAGGTATGTGTATCTCTAATATTCAACAATGATTTTGAATTATCTTTCAACTTTCCAAAGACATTCACTACCATATTGATAATATTACCAATTGTGGTAATCTCAAAATATTTCGCATCTATCATGTCCATTTCCAACAAAATTGATTGTCCTTTGTAATCAATCAATGAAATCTAAGCGCTCAAATAATATATAATCTCCCTTCAATAAGCATGGTGCATGTTATCTACTGTTTTTATTTTCTTAAAATTTTCTTTTATTTCATCTTGATTGATGATCTAGCGGCAAAAAAACAACCATGAAAATAAAACAACACAATTTTCGACCATGTTTAAAGTATGAATATTTTTATACAAATTGGACATGGAAGACGTTTGTGTGTGATCCAACCGCACAACCCGTAGACAGAAAAACTGTTTATTGTCTACATCAACTCGAATTTCATGTAAAATTTTTGTTTTTTAAATATCATATTCTTCAATTTTTTACATATTCATTCAAAAAAGGTTACATTTTTTTAATGAAGTTACAAAATAAAGGTCTTATTTGTTTAGGATCAGCCTCGTATTTCTACATATTATTCAACTTATCAATCAACGGTTGTAAAAATATATTAAATTTTTTAAATTTTTTTCCTTTCATCAGCACTGTGCTCCTCTAAGACTTTCACATTTAATATTTGCTGATGATATTGTTATGTTTTGTCGTGGTGACGCAGGGTCCGTAGGGGTGCTAATGGAATGTCTTCGACGGTTTAGTGCCATGTCTGGTCTCCAAGTGAATGAACGAAAATCCTCCATGTTTTTGGCGTCGGTATCAGATCAGGAACGAGTGGCACTTCTGGGAGCCACAGGGTTCAGGGAGGGCGTCTTTCCTTTCCGCTATCTAGGCATTCCAATCGGTCC
>CM071860.1:37264271-37275141 GCA_036759665.1 Gynandropsis gynandra
GACCTAAATAAAACATTTTGAGCTCGAAAGCGGGGTCGGGCTACCTTCAGCAATCCGCATCATCGTTTATGTTAAAAGAGGAATAAAATGTGAAAAGATCATGCAATTCGGAGCTTCATACGCAAAGTTATGGTATTTCAAAGCCCGTCGTACAATTCATTGTTTTAGTCGTCTAGTCACGTGAAAAGAAATACAAAAAACGGAAAAGGGGTGCAACACGAGAGACAAACGAAAATAGGAAATGGGGTGCTCTTGTGTTGTTTCGTCTTTTGGTTGTTTGTGTTGGCTAGTTTCCGTCGCAGGGGTGCTCTTTTTCCTCTTTGACGGGTTTTTCCCTATGGGTTTACCGCATTGAGGTTTTAATGAGGCCCGGGGTGTCATGTACCCTGCTCTCATAGCTGCGATGTGGCTTTATATGGTTATGTAGTCGTAGCATAGTACGGGTGATCTGCGTATTATCCCGTTTATGTTCACGACACCGGATGTATTGTAATCGTTCCTTTCATCCCTGTATGGGACACATGCAATAAAATTTACTTCCAACCAAAAAAAAAGATGATTTAGACAAGGTATGAAAATACTTAAAAACAAGAATTATTTTTTTAGAAACAAGTTACTACTAATATTATGTATTGGACACATCATACAAAGTGAAATTATCGCACAACACTAGATAAACATTTTTTTCGAAAGAAAATTTAAAATATAGATCAAGAACATATTTTCATGCTTTCAAATCTGATGGATGTTGTATTTTTCCATAAATAAAATGGTGTTCTACATACCATGTCATGTGTGGAATTCTTTCCCTTCGATTTGCTTTTAATGATTAAACATTTCATGTTCCAAAATATCATAACATTATTTGCACACATATCAATCTTTTCATGTTATATTCCAAGAGATCCAATGAGATTTGACATATCATAAAAGGACTAGTGTAGTCTTACCTTAAAGTAAAACACGATCGAACATCCACACTTTTCATCCATGCAATATTTTGTAGGGTTGCAGCTTGTATTCGCTCCTATCAATCTAGCTAAAGTGACAACATTGAATGATCCTCGCAACCTTCAAACAAAGTGATCCTTCTATTTCTTGCTCCTCTCGATCTGTTCTCCTTGTAAGGACCACTTGTAGTCTTTCTTAAATATTCTTTGAAATCCTCACGGGGTCGATATCAATTATTTGATGTCCAATTGTACAAATACATCTTGAAGCTCATTTCCCTTGCCACTTGTTGTTTATCCTCGTGTTGACACTTCTTGAAGCTCTTTTTACTTGCCCCTCATTTTTTGTCCTCATGCAACTTGTGGTGGATCTAAGATATCATCCTCATCATTCCCTTATTCTTTAAAATGTTTTTTCCTCAATTCTACTGCTTCAGTTCTATTGAAACGAGCCAAGTGAGTAAATTTAAAAATAAAATATACAATGTACTTACTGGGTAACTTGCTTTGTATGTGTTAGGGTTGATATGCTTGTGGGTTCTAAAAAATTTATCTCTTTATACTAGAAACTATGATTTGTTCATTTCTTTGCTAGAAGATTGCACTACTATAAATTTTTAATTTAGAGACGGAATTTCCAGACGGATTTTGATCCGTTCCTAAATTATGGACGAAATTTCGATTTGTCCCTAAATTTCTGATGGATTCAATCCGTGTGTAATTTGTGATACGTGTCAAGTTAAACAAGTTAACCTAAACTACCCGCAAGTGCACGACACGTGTGTAGTAATTTTAGGTGTCGATCTCACAGGGACTACGCAACACGGTCTAGGGATCAAATTTGAATCAATGCTTGCTGCAATGAACTAATGGTAGTGAGATGCAAATATGATAATGCAGTGGACTAATGAGTTCTAAACAGGTGAGGCAAACGTTATAGATACGGTTTCACCGCAAAGCTTCCAAAACCAACTATCGCTCTATCTAATCATGTGTTCCCTATCAATATATCTAAGACAGATGATCCTAATGTAATTCTTACCCTCTCTCAAGGCATAGGAACGTGATTCAATTGAGTTATCCCCTACTTTCGCGGCTGACACCCCCAACTAAACTCCATATGATCTATGATTCATCCGGTTAACCCTCAACTGTTACTACCCTACTTTCGTGACCTAGTCTCGGTTGTTCTAAACCTGATCTTCTAGGACTAGAATTCTCCTTTCGGTCTTTCTCCTAATCCCTAACATTTGCATCTACGTGGCCATCATAAACACATGATATTAAGCGCTCAAACAAAGAATAAATAAGCAAAACGGGAAATGCCTTCATAAATAAATCAAAGAGGGTTTCGCGATAGCCATGGGCTAATCATTTCTTCTAGAACAAATCTACTACTCAGTCATGAGTCTGAATCCAAACAACGTAATCGAAATAAGTAGCTTAAGGAGCATAGAAATATCAAACGAAGTGTGATCCCGAATAAATTACCAACTCCTTGTGCGTCTCCCGTCAAGAAGGCTCTCCTATGGATAATGAATTGTTGTTGTCTACCATCCTACGGTTCCCCTCTGTGTTTTTTCCCTCTCAACTCAATTGGGGTCCCTTTTTAAACAAATCCCCCGCTAGAGAACTTCAAGGGAAGTTGTTGCGGACACAACCCATACGGGCTCAGAAGCCAATCTGCGTGGGCTCCCTAACATTTCATGACCCGTGCATGCTAAGGATGAGCTCGAGTAGGGCAAAATTGGCTGGAGCATCACCCCGCGCGGGCTAAGGAGAACACCCCGCAAGGGCTCTTCACATGTCTTTATCCCTGCGTGCTGAAGGTGAGTCCGAGACGGGCAACATTTGCTGATGTTGAGCCCGAGCGGGCCAAAGAAACCACCCCGTGCAGGGACTTTGTCTCCTCGTGTCGTATCACATTCCTTGCCTGTATGATCTGTTATAATCTCTAATGCTCGTAATTTATCCCATGTATGTTCTTTAGCTCCGAAATAAACCAAATACGCTTAAAACCTATAAGAACCTGAAAATACAAAAACAAGTAAAACGGATACAAAATCACACGTAAACATCGGAACTATCATCATAAAAACCTCTAAAATCATGCGAGAATCGTGTACGAAATAAAGATGATCAAAATCCTCCTGACTTGAATATTTGCTTGTCCCTAGGAAAATGTAAACGTGGAACACGTGGGAGATATAAAAATTGAGAATTCCCCTTTCCCCTAGAAATACCGCTAAAGCGAACATAATCGATCAACAAGCAAGTTTAAAGCAAATTTTGCCTAATAACTTTCAGTCTTCATCTTAGGTTCACCATGGCTACCTATAAGAAAGCAAATCAAAGACGAGCTAAGCGAGAAACCGCAACTCTCTCCACCAAGCGAGACTTCAAACAAATGCTAAAGATAGAATCCAAGAGTATACTTGTTTTATTCTTGATCTTTTTTATTCCTTTATTTTTCTTCTTTCTTTCTTCTTCTTTTATTGATATTGCGAACACACTAGGGTTCTACGATGTCGGAATTGAAAGGATTCAACTTCTATATAGACCCAACCTACCGATGACGGTATACTTTTGTATATCGTTCAAGAGTGCAACGGAGTAGATTACATATGCGCCTTGTTTTTGGGACGTAGAAAGATGATTGCCAACCCGCCACTTAGACCCAAACCATCGAGAAGGTATCAAGGTCGATGCACTCATATCGATTTTAGATCATGCTTTTAGGCATTATTTGTAGCGATAGTAGAGTGTTAGTGTTCATTCTTATTCTGCAAAACAAACTCAATCATACAATCAGAATATCCTCGTGAAAAAGAAGAAAAGCATTATCTACATGAAGTATAACATTTGGATGGAGAGAATGAACAAGAAACTAACCTAGCAAAATTGTCAAAACTTCCCACAAGTAAAACTAGGATTACCAAATACTTTCGACCTACTCGTTCCTCAACCGACTAATAAGCTCTAACATGCAAAATATCACGGAAAGGCCAACTTCTTAAGTATTCTAGGTAAAAGGTTCATCTCAAAATGTGGCACCGGACAAGTGCCTGGGAAGACTCTAACTCATGAAAACAAAAACAAACTTAAACTAACCTAAGAATTATGAAATCAAAAGAAAATGAAGTGAAATCACCTGAAAAGCGTGAGCTACTCCCCTGGACTTGAATGGAGCGGCGTCCTTGAAGTGAAGCTCCGATGGAGGATAGGAAAGGTCAAGTCACGGCTGTAGGTCTCTTGTTTTTATGATTTTCAAATAAACCAAGTTTGAAATACAAAACAAAAGAAAACAAAAAGCTAGGTTGCCTCCCAAAAAGCGCTTGTTTAACTTCGTTGAGCTTGACGTCTCCATGCTTCATGTGCTTACGATGGGTGGATCGAATAGGGAGATGGAGTTTCCACTTTCGATCGGTTAAGCGGCTTGGTATAGGTTTAGGCGCTACCCATTTTGTTTGAACGTTCCGCTTGACTCGCTCCATAGTTCTACTGCTCCATGTGTGAACACCTCTTGTACATGAAAAGGACCAGACCAACGGGAACTAGTTTGCCCGGAAAGAGCTTTAGTCGAGAGTTAAAAAGTAGAACTAAGTCACCTGGCCGAAAGTCATGAGGTAAGGTCTTTTTATATTGTGCCATCCTTCGGCGTGGTCATCTTTCTCATTGCGCATCACCGTCGTTGCTCCTTTCTCTTTCAAACTTTGGTGTAGCCTCATTTGATCGTCGATGGAGGATTCACGGCTTTCCTCCTTAAGCATCCCATGCATACACAATGAAGGGCTCACTCTCCTATGCTTCTTGAGATGAATAGGTGGCTTTCACATCTCATGCCAAAGAGAAGAAGGAAGATGTTCGAACTGAAGCCTAGACGCCTTCTTTACTGCAAAATCAGTGAGCACTTTGTGTGGCATCTTCCCATGTGGGGCGTCTTGCAGTGCCTCAATGGCACTCATGAATATCTGTAAAGCTTGGCTTCTCCATCGGTAAGTTCTTCAGAATTGCAAACTTGCGTTAGGCATCTCTCAAGAGAATCAGATATACTTACTCAATCAAACGTATTCGCCGACTCGTCCAGCAAATCATCTCTAAAGCACGACTCCTTGAAGGAAGGGAAGTTCGTGGAGCTGGACAAATTTAATTCAATCTTCTCGTCACCAACATGTAGAGAGAGCTTCCCTTGTGGTACATCTATCATCACACATGCAGTAACTAAGAATAGTCTACCAAGAATTATAGGTACCTTAGCATCTTCATCAATATTGAGTAAAACAAAATCGGTGGGAATGCAAAGATTGCTTACCTTTGTGGGAATGTTTTCAATAATTCCTACCGAATACCTTACTGAATGATTCGCGAGTCGTAGACACATCTTGGTAGGTTTGAGATCTCCGAAGTTATCCGCTTAAACACCAAATGTGGCATTAGGCTTACTCTTGCTCCCAAATCGCACAAAGCTTGGTCGATGCCCATGTTTCCTATGGTGCATGGAATGGAGAAGCTTCCGGGATCCTTCAACTTCGGGGGTAGCTTATTTTGAATAACGGTCCTGCATTCCTCAGTGAATGTTACGGTCTCACTCTCTTCGATATGACTCTTCTTGGAAGGAACCTCCTTGATGAAATTTGCTCGATTAGGCATCTTTTGGAGGGCTTCCACGAACGACATGTTGATGTCGAGCTCCTTACGGCTATGAAAGAATCTGCTCACGCTCTCTTGATTCTTGCTGCTTACCAAGCATCTAGGAAATGGTATAGGAGGTACGTACACCGGTGGAGCAACATACGACTTCTCTAAATCTGGCTCAAACCCTTCCACCGAATTTCAAGAAACTCTCTCTTGTGCTTTAAAGTGCGGATTCTCAATCATATCCCCGCTGCACAAAGTGATGGCATTTACATTCTCTCTCATGTTTGGATCGGGCTTTTCGGGTAGCATTCCGGGATTCCGAGATGATGAGGCAGCTTGTTGTGCAATAGAATTTTCAAGGATCTTCACATGCTTGCTCAAGGATTCCATTTTAGGTTTGAGCTCATTGATCGCAGTACCCATTTCCTTGTTGAATTTAGCCTGAAGTGATTGTTTCTCCTTGATGCTGTCTTGATTTTCCCTTTGCTCCTTGATGAATTCGAGCATCACCGCCTGAAGGCTTGACGAAGGGGCTTGAGGAGGTTGAGGAGCTTGCCTGACTTGCTGGGATTGCTGCAATTGTTGGTATTGCTTTGCTACTGGGCGTAATTCATTTGTTCCATGCCTTCTTGCATCGTGCATTGGTAAACCACATGCTTCGTATCTCCACAATTCGTACTATACATGGCATTTGATACATTGCCCATTTCCCTACCTTGATTCACTTCGTAAAGACCTCTCGTCTTGTTTGGCATACTCCTTGGTGTAGACCACATGGTGTGGTTCATGGCAAGATTGTCAATCAGCTTGTATGCCTCTACAATGCTTAAATCCATGAACGATCCTCTTGCAGCGTTTTCTAACGTCGTTCTATGCTCATTCGTGATCCCATTGTAGAAGTTCTGGATCACGCACCACTGCATAGCTTCCGAAACCAACTATTGATCCATCTAATCATGCGTTCCCTATCAAGATATCTAAGGCGGATAATCCTAATGTAATTCCTACCCTCTGTCAAGGCACATGAACGTGATTCAATTGAGTTATCCCCTACTTTTGTGGCTGACACCCCAACTAAACCCCATACAATCTGTGATTCATCTGAGTAACCCTCAACCGTTACTATCCTACTTCCGAGACCTAGTCTCGGTTGTTCTAAACCTAATCTTTTAGGACTAGAATTCTCCTTTTGGTCCTTCTCCTAATCCTTAATACATGCACGCGGCCATCGTAAACATAAGACATTAAGTGCTCAGAAAAAGAATAGATTGATAAAACGGGAAATGCATTCATAAATAAATCAAAGAGGGTTCTGGGATAGCCATGGGCTAATCCTTCTCCTAGAATAAATCTACTACTCAGTCATGAGTCTGAATCCAAACAACATAATCGAAATATATAGAGTAAGGAGCATAGAAATATCAAACGAGGTGTGATCCAGAATCAATTCTCGACTCCTTATGTGTCTCCCGTCGAGAAGGCTCTCATATGGATGATGAATGGTAGTTGTCTACCATCCTCGGGTTCCCTTCTGTTTTTTTCCCTCTGAACTCAATTGAAGGTCCCTTTTTAAACAAATTCCCCGGTTGAGAACTTCAAGGGAAGTTGTTGCGGACACAACCCATGCGGGCTTGGAAGCCAATCCGCACGGGCTCTCCTAACATTCCATGACTCGCGCGTGCTAAGGATGAGCACGAGTCGGGCAGAATTGGCTGGACCATCACCCCGTGCGGGCTAAGGAGAACATCCCACGCTGGCTCCTCACATGTCTTGATCCGTGCGTGCTGAAGGTGTGTCCGAGGCGGGCAATATTTGCTGGATGTTCAGCCTAAGCGGGCCAAGGAAACCACCTCGTGTCGTATCGCATTCCTTGCTTGCTTCTCGTCTCGTTTGATCCGTTATGATCTCCAATGCTCGTACTTTGTCCGGTATATATTCTTTAGCTCCAAAACGAATCAAATGCGCAATAAAACCTATAAGAATATGAAAACACGAAAATAAGTAAAACTGATACAAAATCATATCGTCATAAACATCTCTAAAATCATGCGAGAATCGTGTACGAAGACGAGATTATCAATTTGTATATGGACTTCTTTCCATTTATAATTTCCTGATGGATTAAGGCTCACCACTAATAATTCCCTAATTTTCAGACGGACTAGGGATGGATTCTATAAATTGTGTTATTTATATATTTTTTTTTTTTTGGAAAACAATTTCGAACTACTGACAATTGACCTTTGTAGGCTTCCTTATGGTGTGTAGTATGCTAATAGAACTTGCTTCTCCTTTAACTTTAACATGTATGTGTTGTTGAAGCCATCATGTTGAGCTTTTGTATCAAATTACCATGGCCTTTCCAACAATAGATGCAAAGTTTGCATCGGTACAATGTTACAAAGAACATCATATTTGTACTTTCCAATACCGAATGAAACATTTCCTTGACGATTTACCTTGGTTTTATCATTGTTGTTTAGCTACTAAAGCTTGTATGGATTTGGGTGCTTTGTTGTCACGAGCTATATCTTTTCATAAAGCATAGTGCTTGCCACATTCGTAAAACTCTCACCATCTCTGATGATACTACACACATTCTCTTTGAAAAGTCCTTGTGTGTAGAAGACGTTTTCCTGTTCATTGCATCTTCTATAGCATGTAGGTTAAGGAAGCGTCACGACCAACAATGCACCCTTTACGGCTTCATACTCCTTGGCACTTTCATCCAACTCCACAACCCAAGGTTCCATGTCTTCTTCTGATGTCATGTCATAACCCATGTCTACACGTACTACCATAGTCCTCTTGTTCGAACGATCTTTGATGTAATACCCACGACCTTAGCATTTAAAGAATTTAATGTCACAGTTATGTGTAGGGAATTCGTGGGTACCTTGCATTCTTAGTTTTGATGTCTTGGGTTTTTCCTGGATCTTACTGCTAGTGTATTACCTCTCGTTCTCATGAGTTTTTCTTCCTTTGCGTCTAAGATGCTACTCAATCTTGGTGTATCAAGAGGAAACCCATCTCATTGTTGTAGTATTCCATGCCCCTACTATCTTTTACCAATTGTCTTAAATGTTGACTGACCTCTCTTATGATAGTGAGAAGATACAAATCCACATCTCATGATGTTACACATCTCGCCTTAACTGATAATGGCATGCTCTACATCATGCCTTCTAAAAAACGTGAGTTGATCGTACCACGCCAGTGCGTAGTCTCTGAATCTTGCGGATGCTAATTTCACCTTCTTAAACTTGGAGTAGTGTTGGCTGTCAAAAATCATTTTTGTCTTTCGTCCCCACTCCAAGTATGCTTTTGTATTGCTTCAGCAAACAAACATAGGAATTTCCTTCTTAATGCTGCTAATGTCATGCTTAATTGATCCTTGATGACTGGTTAGGAATCTGTGGACGACTATAATCTTTATCTACAAAAACATCGATACTAACAATCGATACTATTACAATAATAGTAAGAAAAACTCATGAGAACGAGACCCTTATTACAATAATAGTAAATCCCCAAAAACATCGATACTAACAATAATACATTCTATTGAATAATAGTTAAAAAAACCAACCAAATACAAACATGAATTTTGTTGTTCAAATGAGGTTCAAAGCAATCAAAATACAACGGAATTCAATCTATGAAGATTATAGGGGCAAGCAGTAGACAAGGTACATCATCAAGAACGGTGTCCAGTTCGACTTTGAGGGTACAACCCACGTTAAAGCCATTATCGTGACAAACCTTTGTCCAACCCCTGGTGATGCTAGCGCAACCGCATTTCACTGCCTCCCAAATGTCCGTGTAATTGGTTATCAGCTCAACCTTACATCGTCTACTGCAAAGACCATTCAACCTTTTCGCAAACTGTATCGGAAGTATTTGTGATAACCAAATAAATTTACAACAATGCCAAACTAATGCATATACGGCTTGATTTGATGAATCGAATAAATCGATTTGAGTTCACTTACCACTGCATCTACGGCCAGATTTGAACGTGTGATTGGTACTGTGAAAATCCTCTCACCAGAAGAAGATAACCCTGACATCGAATCGCCGTCACCAGTCGTCTGCATTTAAGGCAAGATGATGATGATGATGAGAGTTAGAGAGAGAGAGTGTGTCGTTATTAGAAAAAACGAAACAGCTGGAATTCGAAAAGACATGACCCTGACATCAAATTGCCGTCAGATGGAATTCGAAAAGTTTTTTCAAATTTTGGTGAAAAGTTCGGCCGGAATTCTGATGAAAATGAAAAAAATGTCAAAACCAATCAAATTTGAGGGTGGCATGGGTCGCATATATGCGAACCCGACGAATTTACGGGTTTATAATGATAAAATGCCAAAAACCAATCAAAACAATACATGTACAACGTCAAACTAATTAATGCCAAATGAGGGTCACATGGGTCGCATGGTCGCATATATTGATGAATAGATGCGAACTCGACGAATTTACGGGTTTAGGATGATAAAATGACAAAAGCCAATCAAACAATACATTTACAACATCAAAATAATTAATGCCAAATGAGGGTCGCATGGTCGCATATATTGATGAATAGATGCGAACTCGACCAATTTACGGGTTTAGGATGATAAAATGACAAAAACCAATCAAAACAATACATTTACAAAGATTCTAAATCAAAAAATACATTTACAAAGATTCTAAATCAAAACAATACATTTACAACGTCAATCGAAGACTCTGCACGAATTCTATTTCCACTGGAGAGATAGTTCATTGAGGGTCGCATGGGTCGCATGAGATCACTGGAGAGATATTACATTAGCAGAGAGTGACCCAACACCGTCACCTAAGTCATCTTCTACCATGTACTTCGTCTTCCAGTGAACATTTGAAGAGTGACCCAACACCGTCACCTAAGTCACCCCCGCAACTCGTCAGTGACTGCATAGAGCCTGAGTCCGCCGATTACCAAGACCTTGAGTAACACATAGACTGCACGATGCCCTGCGTCGACAATGGTGACTGCGCCATGCAGGTCACAAAGGTAAAAAAGATTTTTCATAGAAATATGGGTTAGATAAACATACTAAGAGAAGAGACGTAGACGTTAACTTATATACATGGGTCGGAAGAGTCACATGGGTCGGAAGGGTCACATGGGTCGGAAGGGTCAATGGGTCTGAAGACAGGAGTCTGACAGCAAAATGACAAGTCCCATAGGTCGGAAGAAAAGATTCTGACTGCAAAACGACAAGTCACATGGGTAGGAAGGGTCACATGGGTCG
>CM071860.1:37275328-37292042 GCA_036759665.1 Gynandropsis gynandra
CCTCCTCTATTTATAAACTCATATTCAACGAAAAATAAATGAACTCCGTTTTAACCAAGGTGCATGCATTGACCACATTAAAGAACCTTTTAATATAGGTCTTGAATGTGACATTGGTAAAATAAAAAGCATAGCTAGCACCTGGAAAAAGCAATAGTCTGACATTGAAAAGACTAGTCGAAAGGGTCGAAATGGACAAATGGGTCGTAAGGGTCGGAAGGATCGCAATGGTCGGAAGGGTCGAAATGGACAAATGGGTCGCAGGGGTCCAAGGCTCACAGAGGGACAAGGGTCGCAGGGGTCCTAGGGTCGAAGAGGTCCCTCTGTGTCCCTTTTACCTCTTCGAAAGTGTCAAAATGGACAAATGGGTGCAATGGCCGGAAGGGTCGCAAGGGTCCCTATGTGACCCTTGTACCTCTGCGACCGTTTGACCCCTGCGACAATGTACCAAATATTAAAAAAAACAATGTACCAAATGTTTAAAAAAACAATGTACCAAAACAAACATCTGCCAGTCCAAAAAAGACAATGTACCAAATATCAAGTTAGTCTTCTTCAGGTTCATAGATACTTTCTCCATTACTATATATATCAGCCGTCATCTTCTCGTATGGAAGTAAAATTGTCGTCGCAAATTAAGTGAAACACATTCATCCCCAATAACGAGGCTAGTACGAATTTGTAGGAGAAAACACCACAGTCATTCCCGCTTTGGTTTTGTGATAGATCTTCATAATACACATACCTCCATTCATCTTCTCCAGAAGCCAAAGAAGGAAACCCTCCGAGAATGAGCATCTTGGGGACAGCTTTTCTTATCTTCTCAATCACCGGATCGATATGCGTTTCCTTAAGGCTCATCTTGCAGTCGTATACCGTGATGCATCGGGTTTTGAAATCCGCTTTGATGGCTACCCAATGACATCCTACGCATCGATTTTTTTCCGATGGAATGTTTAGAGCCGAGACAAAACCTTCATAATCACTAATTGGTGTTTTCGTACTTCTGAATGGATACTTGGCATTCAAAAAATCACTAAGAATTTCTGGAAAAGTTTCCATATCCTCGTACATCCACATCGAGAGCGTTTGCATGAAAGCAACATGACAAACGTAATAATTCTGATTCGCGCTGGGATCCAATATCGAGCGAGAAGACAGCTCCATCAACGCCTCGTCCAATTGTTGCAAAAAAAAAATAACACACAGGAATACATATGACACAAAACTCTGTGAGACTAAGGGTTTAAAAAACTTACATCATCTTCAAGTCATACGTTGGCCTTTAATATATTCTCCCAAAACTTTGGCCCCTGGGGAATATCTAGCTCAGATTTCCACCACCGCTCATGTCGAGGTGCCTTTAGGAAACAATATAGATTAGTCAACTTGTCACCGCTAGCCTCAATGAAGGAAAGAAATCGGTTTATCAAGCCCTTTGCTGATCCTTTGGGATTCCACACAAAATCCTCTTCCCCTTCAGGTTCTTGAACCACTGTTCTTACTCTTCGCCTGCAAAGGTTCAACATATGGCGCAGACTCCTTCGATAAAGGTCCAGCACCTGCATAAAATTTACCTCATTAAACATATGGCGACCAATGCGACATATGCGACCCATGCGACCAATGCGACCAATACGACGCATGCGACCTATACGACCCATGCGACCTATGCTGTCTCAAATGACCATACTTACTTGGTTCGTTGCATTGATTATGTAACACATGCGACCCATGCGACCCATTCGAATTTAGCAACCCAGTGACATATGCGACATATGAAACCGATGGGGCCCATGCGACTCTAACGACCCTGCGGCTTATGCGACCCTACGACTCTAACGACCCTACGACTTATGCGACCCTACGAATTATATGTCTCGATGGAAATTGACACTCAAATTACCTTTTCACTAAATATTACTTACTTGGTGCAACTTTTTCGGCAGCCTTTAATTTTGGATTAGGCATATGAATCCCGGCATCCCTTAGAAGGTCTTTTACTGCGTTGATGATTCTCTTCTCCGACTTCCTTATTTCCCCTATTAATTTATGCTCCACTGTCAGAGGAACTGCAGCATCAACATCAGCATCACTCACGCTGCTGCTGCTGATTGTAGCCATTTTCCTTCTTGCCAACTTCAAATTAATCCCTCTCAAGTTCGACATCACTTATTTCTTTCTTGCTATAAACTTTTAAATAGGTTTCATGTCGAAAAACTCTCATTTCTTTCTTGCTATAAACTTTTAAACATGTTTCACGTCGAAAAACTATTCGGCTTTCTCGTTTTTGACAGTTTTTCACGTCGGAAAACTGTCGAACGTGGGTTTCTCCACGTTCGAACATTAAGGGCAAGTTTGTCTTTTCTTCAGTTTTTTTTCAGATTTAATAATTATTTTAGGGAAGAGTATTTTTGAAGTGGTTTAGCCCTATAAAGGTATTTCTGATATTCCGCCCAATGTATCTCTCTAAGAGAATACACATATACATATACATATTGATATAAAGATATATATATATATATATACTATTTTTTAATTTAGTATCATTTTTTATTCTAAAGTGTTCAATTATATTTTCAAATATTCATATTTATAAGAATATTTTTTTATAAAATAAATATTTTACTAATATTATAATTTTAATTACTGTCGTATATGTAAATTTATAAAATTATTATTATTATTATTATTATTATTATTATTATTATTATTATTATTATTATTATTATTATTATTATTATTATTATTATTATTATTATTATTATTATTATTATTATTATTATTATTATTATTATTATTATTATTATTATTATTATTATTATTATTATTATTATTATTATAATGAATTAAAAATATTAAATTTTAAAAATAATTAATGTATTCTAGTTTTTAATAGATTTATTTTTTTAATATATAGTTTCGTAAAATTATTAATAAATATTATTTATTTTATAAAATTAGTTTAATATTTTACTATATTTTTTTAAAATTTTTATTTGTATATATATAAATATCATTGTAATGATCAATAAAATGAAGATGATTATTTTGATGGTGGTGGTTATGATTATTCTAGAATTGTTTTATCAATATTCCATTTGTTTATGTTGATTTCAAATAAATTTACGTATACTATTTAAAATATATTGAATTGAAAGCTATAAAAGTTAAAAACAATAATATTTCATGAACAAACATATATCATTTGTGCATATATGAAGAGATGTTAAATACATATGCAACAATCAGACAATAAAGTTTGTTATTCTAAATCTAACATGTATTCGAATATCGGTTCATCGATTTCTTCTCTTGAATTGTTCGCCTATGTGCCTTCTCTCGCCTCTCTTGTATCCTTCTACGCTCGTCTATGTAGCTTCAAGTAAGAGAAGACTCAAACTTTGCTCGGCGTCGAGCTAGAGAGGGAAGGGTCTCATCGCCATGGATCTATTGTAAACCTCACTAGAATCTCACATCGTTGAAACAAATAGTTTAATGGAACTTACTAAATGTATTTGCAAAATGTCATATTATCTATAGATCCTCCGCAAATGATTGGGGTTGTAGGAGTCACTTCAGCTTACGTTCTTCGTTAGCCACTTCCTTAGTTCATCATGTGCTTGTCACGTTTTCAAGCCAATAGTTTGTGATAAATGCATCTCGGTCTCCTCTCAGTTCTACAATAAGTACCTTCGGATGAAAAGTGGTTATTTCAAATGCTCGATTGTCAAAATTTTATCTTTTGATCAAAACTTTAGCTCTGCTGCTTGAAAACAGAAAGCATCTGATTTCATACATAATGCAAATTGAAAAAACATAAGAGCAAAACTATAAAAAGCACTCCATATTCTTTTATTGAACGAAAAGAAAATATTATAATTTGGTTCACTATGTTATATAAAATGATAGCAAGGAGAAAGATAACCTACTTCTTAAGTTTAAACCGGGGATTAGGAATGTCCAATTCGAATTATACGAACCAATCCGATCCGGACCAATCCGAATAATTCGAATCTTTTGGAATATGGATTACCCTAAAAACGTATACGGATTCAAATTTCAGAACCCTTTCGAATTCGAATCGGTTCGATTCGTATAAAATCCGAAAAAACCATAACAACCCAATTAAATATATATAATATATATGTATATGCACTTAAAATTCTAATAAACTTTTATATATTTTATGTTATATTTAATATTTTTTGTTTTTTGTTTTATATTAAAGTGAACTATCCAAAAAAATCCTAAAACCGAATAATCTAAATTAGGTATAATACCCAGAAGACTCGAAACTCAAATAAGTCGAATTACTCGAAGAACCTAACTATCGAAAATGTGATTCGAGTTATTCAGTCCAATTCTTCTAAACCCGCCAACCCGAATCAAACCAAGATCGGAAACATCCGGGTTCAACTCGGATCCAATTTTTTTAAATCTGAAAAATCCAAACCCAAACTAAAACCCGAAATAGATATCCTTAGTTTGTATTTTGTATTCGGTATGAGGGTCCAATCGCGTCTCGTGTACATGAATGAGTTTAGTGAACCAATGATTGAGGCAGTGTTCTCCAAAACATTATGTTTTAGCATGGTTAATGTAGAGAACATGAAATGGTGTTTGAAAAAAAATACAAAAAACATAGACTTTAAGAAGAAAAGAACAAACAACTATGAAAGAATCTACTGTCACCTTTAGAAATTCTATTCTAATATGTTCTTTTTTTTACCATAAATGTTTTCATATGGACCTTTAACCTTAAAGTCCTCTTAACAATTCGAATAAGTTGTAATATGCATTTACAAAAATTCAATTGAAACCTAAACCTTTTAAGATCTAAATCAAACTATAAACATTCTAACATTAAATATTAAATATTATCATGTGAATATTGACGTGATAACACCAAATCCAATTTTAATATATAAAAGTTGAGATTTGTTTTTTTATAATTAAGGCTTATAAAAGATTGTATGATTGTAATATATAAATTTTAGTTTTTTTTTATATATAATTAAGGCTTATTTGTGGATTATATGAAAAAAAACATAACAAAAGATTGTAATAGTAATTAAAGGGTCTTAAGGAATCCAAACTATGGGTAAAATGGTTCCCCATTTTCTCTTTCCTTCATCCCAACGATAGAACCCATCGTCCCCCACAACTATAAAGCATGCGTCCTTACACTTTTCTTTGTCTTTGTCCGAATCGTACAACACGTACAGTCTCTCATCTCGAGTGAAATGTGCTTTCTCGTAAAAAGTCCCCACGCACGTAGTCGGACGCCACACCTTCCCCTCAATCGCCGTGGCGTTGCCTGGAATATCTACCAACGTCTTTTGACCCAAGGGCACCGATTTCGACATCCTCAGCTGGTCGCACGTGACGTATACCGGTACATTTCCACGTGTCTGCTGCTGATTTGACACTATGAGAGTCGCTGCCCGTGCTGTTTCGGACCACGTAGAGAACCAAAACATAGCCATCGAGCCGAGGATTATGAGAATGTCCATGATTAAGGTTTATGTGTAGTGAGAGATATATGTATGTTTGTAGGTTTATTATTTAGGGCTCTATATAAGTGCGTGTGTGTGTACATTTTCAGTTTTCTACTCCTGAAATTTAAATTAATATCTACGTTTTTTAAATATCTGATGGTAATTAATTAGCAAATACGACCAAAACGGTCGTAGTTAGATTAATTCAGATGGATTACAAGGAGATATTTCCCATTGGTCTTGGCCCATGGGCTGAAAGCCCAATTTGATTGCATGTTTGATATCGACAAACTTGGTTTTTGAAATAACACAAATTATCAAAACAAAATTTCAAGTTTTATCAAAATTACCAAAACTTTATTTATCTCGTCAAAAAATAGAAAGATATAGATAATTGTTCTGATTCTCTGGTATAGAGAAATTATTTGGATAAAAATGAAAGTTTATACTTTTAATTGTTAATAAAATTTTAGTATTTATATTCGTTGACAATTTTAATAGTAACAAAAGTTTATAACAAAACGGAAAACTTAAATATATATATATATATGTATATATATAAGTGAAAGCTTAATTCAATAAAGAAAAAAATAATAATTGGAGTTGTTAGCAGGATTTTGCGATTTAGGTTTTGAAAGAAAAACAAAAAATTGAGAGAAGACCTTTGTATATTTTGGTAAAATTAATTGTCTACCTCTAGAAAAAGAAAAATTACAAAAATAAAAACAACAAAAAAGAATAAAAGAATAAAAATAAAAGAATATAATAAAAAATTTAAGAAAATAAAAAACGTAGATATTAATTGTTATCCGTTTTTTACATACATTATATTTTAAGAAACGTGATTCTAATTTTTCTCTAACAACATGACAATCTATTTCAATATGTTGTATACGGTCATGATAAACGGGATTACTTGCAATGTGAATAGCAACCATGTTATCATAAAACAATAATGCTGGTTTGTGAAAAGGAATATGTAATTTAGAAAGTAAAGTTACTAACCAAGAGAGTTCGCAAGTTGCATTTGTCATGGCCCTGTATTCAGCCTCAGGGCTACTTCAGAAAATGGTTACCTGTTTTTTTTTTTCCATGAGATTAAAGAAGATCCAACAAAAACACAATAGGTAGTAACTAAACGACGAGAATCCACTGGAAACCCAATTCGCATCTACAAAAACAGAAATTTTTTAAATCATTATGTGAAGAATAAAATAATCCATGCCCTGGAGCATTTTTTAAGTATTGCAAAATCCTTTGAGCTACGGATAGATGAATAGATGTGGGACAATGCATATATTGACTAAGGTTATTGCAGCAAAAGAGATATCTAATTGAGTAGTAGTTAAGTAAATAAGTTTATCAAGTAATTTTCTATAGTATTTAGGATCTCTTAAAGGTTCTCCATCTGATTTGAAAAATTTTGAATTTACCTCCATTGGTAATTGAAGAGACTTGGAACCAAGTAAATCAAAATCATTAAGGAACTCAAGAGTAAATTTTCTCTCACTGATGGAGATCGTAGCAGAATAACATAGAATTTCACGACATAAGAAATATGTTATCGGACCAGGATCTCGAATTTAGAAAACAGATTGTAAAAAAATTTCACAAAATAAATCTCTTACTCTAAATTATTAATTAATAGAATGTCATCAATATATACTAACAAAACCACAAAAGAATCAGAAGAAGATTTAACAAAACTTGAATCAGTAAAAATTGTTTTTCCATTGTCTAGATGATTGTTTAAGGCTGTAAATATATTTCTTAAGTTTACAAACTGGATTATGATGAAGAATCTCCCCCTTTTTAAGAATATACTCCATATATAAATGTATTACTGATATCTAATTGAGAAATGAACTAATTATTAGAAGCAGTCAAAGCAAGAAAAACTCGAATGGTAATCATTTTTGCAGCAGGACTAAATGTGTCAATGTAATCTATACCCTCTTTTTGAATGTAACCTTTAGCAACTAACCTAGCTTTATAGTACCATCAGAATTATATTTAATCTTATATACCCATTTGCAACCTATAACATGTTTTCTCATATGTAAACAAAAAATTGTCCAAGTGTCATTTTGTAATAATGTTTCTATTTTTTGTGACATTGCTAAAGACCATTTAGTAGATTTACTAGCATCATAGAAAGAATTTGGTTCTGATTATAAAGAAATTTACATCGTAAAAAATTTATCTGAAAAAGTAAGATTATCGTATGATAAAAAAAAGTTGAAATTGGATATGGAGTTTTTTTGTGATTGGAATATAATTAGATGATAAAGTATAACAATAAAAATCATGAAGGTACTTAGGCAATTTAGATTGCCTTTTGGATGTCTTTATATGTTCAAAATCAAGAATGTGTGATGGATAAGAATTATATTTAGAAATATCAATATGCGAAGAGCTAGTGAAATTATGTTTAGAAACAGGCATAAGAGGCAAATCAAAAAGTGGAAGAGGTAAAACCGAGTTAGAATACAATTCATTTATAGTAGAAATAGAGTAAGAATCATGAAAAGGAAAAATATTTTCAGGAAAAACCGCATTTCTAGATATAAAAATCCGATTAAGGTGTAAGACTTTTATATCCTAAAAGATACCCTAAGAAAACACATGGCAATGCTCTAGATGTAAATTTATGTATAATATTATGAGATGTTGAAACATAACACAAACAACTAAAAACTTTTATGTGTGAATAATCTGGAATTTTATTGGTTAAAGGTTCAAAAAGAGTTTTTTTATCTAAAATAAGAGCTGGTGTTCTATTTATAAGATATGTTGTAGTGGAAATGCAATCTATCCAATATACTAACGACACATTTAATTGATAAAAAAGAGATCAGGCTACATTAAGCAAGTGTTGGTGCTTTCTTTCTATAACCGAATTCTGTTGTGGAGTGTATGCACATTAAAATAATGTAAAATTCCTTTTTGTTGTAAAAGAGCCGTGAGTTTTAGTTCAGGAGCATTATGTATTCTTATTGATTTAACATGTATATGTATTGTATTTCAACCATAGATATAAAACTATTTTGGAAAGATTGTAGAGACTTGAGACATAGTAGCTAAAAAATAAACTCAAATAGCTCTTGAAAAATCATCAACAATTGTGAAACAAAATACCTGATCTATAGATTCAGTATGAAAAGACTCCCAAATATCTAAATATATTAATGTAAAAGGAAATGTAGACTTATAATTATGAGAAATAAACGGAAGTCTATGTTGTTTTGCAAGAGGACAAATTGAACAATAAAATGATTCATCTTTATAGGAGGTATTAATAGAAAAAAGAAGTTTAACTTTCAAGGATGAAGGATGGCCCAATCTTTGGTTCCACAAAGAAGAAGTTGAAACGGAACATACAAACACCATTTGATTTTGTAAAATATAGAGTGAATTTGATATTTTACCCTTCCCAATCATCAAGGCCCGAGATGGGTCTTGTATTTCACAAGAAAATTTTGTAAAGAAAATAATTAGATTTGAATTTTGAGTTAAATGACTAACTCTCAATAGATTGAACTTAAAAGTTGGAATGTTAAGAACAAAAGACAAGAAAGATTGCATTTAGAACTACTGTGCCTACGTGAGTAACTTGTATATCAAAACCATTAGGTAGTGTGACCTTAATATTCTTAGCAACAGAAACCAAAGAAAATAAAGAAAGGCCAATACAGACACGAGAGCTCACCCCAGTATATATAATCCATGAAGAAACATGCAATTGCAAACAATCATTCACGGTTGAAGACATAAAATGAGAAATGAAGGCTATATTTTGGTGAGGAATGACAGTTATAGATGAATAATTTGACGCAAAATTCGGTAGAAGAGTGTTTAAGTGTTATACCACTTGTTGTAGTTGTTGTAGTTGTTGTTGAGTGAGTAATCCTTCTATCAGTTGAAAATGTTGCGATGATCCTGAACTATTTAAAAAAATGATCTACATTGGTAAAAAATTGTTAGCAGCAGAAACATCAGAAAAATAGCATTTATTTTAGGTCCAAAAGAGTTGTATTTTTTATATCTAGGTCGAGGAATATTTGAGTTGAAAGTGTGTGGATTAGGATTCTTAAAACTAGGTGGAAAGCCATATAGTTTATAACATTTTGTAACAAGGTGACCTGATAGGCCACAGTGAGAACAAACAGGTTTAGGTCGTTGGTTGGTAATATATCCTCTAGGTTTGAAGGATGTATAAGAACTATTGGGTTGTGGAAAAAAAATTTGTTTGGGTTGAGTAGACGTAACTTGAAATGCTACAACATCAGGAATTGAATAAACTTCTCTTTTTTGCTCGTCGTGCACAACCAAATTAAAAGTTTCAGAAACATTATGAAGAGGATCCATAAGCAAATTGCGGTGCCTAACTAATGCAAAACCATCATTTAAACCCATTAAAAAATTAGAAGATATTTTCTATCATCTTTTTGTATTAATGTTTCTGCAAGATTACAATTACAGTTAGTACAAGTGCAAATTGGGAATTCTTCAAGACTTTGTATTTCTTTCCATAGAGTAATCAATTTAGTATAATAAGTATTAAATTCGAGGGACCCCTATTTCAAATTTTGAAGATCTTATTATATTCCAAAGATCCTAGGCATGCTCGTTTGACCAAATGTTCAGATAAATTGTTCCAAGTAGCAGAACCAGAAGGCATGTGCACTATATTGTCACTGATTTCCTTAGAGTCAGAATCAAGAATTCAAGATAATACTATATCATTGCAATGACACCATGAATCAAAATTAGAATATATAAATAATCTGGTTTAGATACCTTACCATCGACGAAGCCTAATTTATTTTGACCATTTAAGACCATCATCATAAATTGTTTCCATGTGTTATAGTGTAATTCGTCCGTTAGTTTATCCAAAACTAATTTTACCAGATTTGTATCAGTAGTATTTAAAAATAAAGGATTTCAGTAAGGATCACTTACCTGCAAGGATGATTCAGAATGAACCACTGATGTCATCATGAATAATCAATAAATGAAACAATCGGCACAAAAACTTGTATGAACTGATAAATCATAACGAGAAAACACCAAAACAGTAGAATAACAGACCGGGACACCAGAATAGCAAACCAGAACTGCAAAACACCGTAACACCAGAACAACTGACCAGAACAAGATGGATGAAATACTGCAGACGATAGAATGCCATACTAGACGACACACAAGATGGAACAAGACGACAAAAAGCAATGGAACAAGACGACACACCAGACGACACACCGAAATTGAACAAATATGGCAGACACCGGAATTGAGCGAAGATTGAAGACGATAGACGATCCTCGTCGGAGTAGAAGCAGACACGAGCACCACAGCAGATTGACACACCTGAATCGAACGAAGATGGCAAACACGAGAATCAAGCGAAGATTGAAGACGACAGATGATCCTCACCGGAACAGGAACAAGTGCAAGTACTGGAACAGATCGGAGTCGATCGGAATCGAAGAAACGCCAGAATAGGAAATTAAATACATCGGAATCGAACATAAATTGAAGAAACATCAGATTCGAACACCATAAATTGAACAGAAATTGAAGAAACACCAAAAATCGAACTGAAGTTAAAGAAACACTGAAATCCATGCTCACTACACCAGAAATACCAGAGATAACACCACTCGACGGAAGAATCACAACGCTAGGACCTGAAATAGGAACAAAGATCCCAAAGCACAATGCGGACCAGTAATACTACGAAAAAGAATATTGAAAAAAAGATCGAAATATGATGCAACAAAGAAGATTGAAAGATAAATGTGGAAAGTGCTCTGATACCATAACAAGATTTGTGATTTAGATTTTGAAAGAAGAATAAAAAATTGAGGGAAGACGTGTATATATTTTGGTGAAATTAATTGCATGCCCATTAAATATGAGTCTAAATACATTTATATACAGAGGTATACAAAGAAAAAATAAAAAATAAATAAAGCTAAAAAGAATAAAAAAAGAATATAATAAAGAATTAAAGAAAATAAAAAGAAATAAATTTAAAATAATAAAATTATATTTAATAGTTGTGAGCGGTGATAGGTGATAAGATTCTTTGAGAATTATTAGGATTTTTTAATATTAGATATCTCTATATAGTGTACTAATTGAGTTGGTCCAACTGAACCCATTATATATTCGGTTATTTTTAGGTTAGCTTAGCCGAGTTTATTTTTAAAATAGGTTAAGATTTTTCAAACTAGTCCAGATCACCGCGAATTATATGGGTTGATCCGTGAGTTGAATTTTTTGCTTACAATTGTATAATAATTAATTAATAAAATGTCAAAATAATCATAAATAATTCAAACAATGACTAAAATTTTAAATAAAATATCTAAATATATTAAAATATTAAAATATAAAAATAATTCATAAACAATATAGAAAATCCAAATAAAAGTTTAAAATTTTAAATAAAAACATTTTGTCTTTAATCTTTATGTTCTTCATTTTCTAAGAGAATTCGACTTTTGTATTTGTGCAAAATCTGAGAACCAATACTAAAAAATGATTCGGAAGCAACAATAGTTATAGGAATGCTTAACACATCACAAACCGTGTATGCCAACTCACGATATCAATGTCGATTATCCTTCCAATAGCCCAAGATATCTAAATCGGGATAATCCGACATTCTTGATTTCTCTTCATCCAAATATATATCCAAAAGTGATTTGCCTTCTTTTTCATTCGTCTAATAAATATCATCAAATTCATAGAAACCCTATAATGATAATAAATCGAATAAATAAATTATATTGAAAATATAATAAATATTAAACTTAAAATATAAACAAAATAGAAAACTTACTTCAAGAATGCTTAAATGTTGGTTTTGTTGACTCGCAATACAAATTTGAGAAGAAGATGCAACGTTACTGCCACTTCCTAAGAACTTGTTTTGATATGCTTTGAAAAGCAAAACCATATTCATCTTCACAGGCTCTAACTTGTATTTGGAAATGTTTGCATCAATCTTGTTCAAACATTGTTTCACGAAATGACATTTCATCCTACGATCAAGTATAATACCTATGGCCAGTATATCACTGTATTCCTCCCAATATTTTTTGAACTTCTCAAACATACTTTAAACCATATTCTTGATAAGAACATCATTACTTTTCATATTTTCCTTAAGAAAACACTTGATCTTCCAAACTTGTCCATAATATAAATTTGAAGTAGAATAACTTGAACCCGACATCAATGTGGTGATCGTTTCAAAAGGCCTCAACAAATCACATATCTTATTTGCCCTAGCTCATTCTTCACTTGAAGGACAAAATTTGTAAAATTTATCAACCACTTTGAACCTATTAAAAGCTCATTACTACTTACGAGTCTTTTCAATCTTCAGAAATATATAATTCCATCTAGTAATCACATCCATTGATATAACAACTCATTTGTCGTAACCTTCTAATTCTACACACATCTCAGAAGAAATCATCCTTGATTCTGAACCCTTGATATACTTCACATTGTCTCTTATCTTAGTCACGACATCACCAAGCACATTTAAACCATCTTTCACGATCAGGTTTAAAATATGTGAACAACATCTCACATGTAGAAATTTACCATCACACAACAAATTATTGTATAAACAAAGCTGCTCTCTCAAAATTTCTTGTAAACATCATGAGCAGAAGTATTATCTAAAGTAATGGTGAACACCTTATTTTCTATTCCACAATCTTTCAAAAACTCATGAATCTTAGTAGATATGGCTTCACCGGTGTGTGGAGGAGGCATATAAGTGAAAAACAATATCTTACTATTAGTTTTCACTCTTCATCCACATAATGTGTTGTTAAACATATGAAATCTTCACCATTGATACATGTCCAACAATCAGAAGTCAAAGATATTCTACTAGGATTTTTTCCAACTCAAGCTTAACACTTGCCTTATTTGTTTCAAATGCTCCAAGACACGAGATTTTTCAGTATACCTACTATGAGGTTTATAACTGAGATTCAAATATGCAGCAAAGTCTCTAAACTCCTCATACTCGATAAAGCCAAATGGGAGATCATGTGCGATGATTAACTTGGTTAATTTCTCCTCAACAATTTTCTGATCAAAATTTTTTTATTGCAACTTTTTCTCAACGTCTCTAAACATTATGCCCATATTCTTAAACAATGGCTTTTTAGGATGTTTGTTTCTTAAATGACGATCTAAAGTCATAATTCCATGTATAGATGTATTTTGTGCATATTTTTGTTTGCAATGGATGCACTCAACATGATTCTCATCTATATTAGTAAAATGTTTCCACACGTAAGAAGTAAGTTTCTTCTTCCTTTTATGAGAAAGACTTACATCTATTTTGTCGCTAGTTGCTTCAATATTCTCGTTTAATGCTAATACTACTTCCACAGTAGCGCGATGCCATTCATCTGATGTTGAAGAAGTTATCTACAAAAGCCAAATTTAATTTTACCAGAAAAACCAAATTTGCACAACCGCATGGAGAGGTTTGGCTCAATTTTTTTTCTCCGCTGATTTTGTGTGTTCCAGTAACAGACACATGACGGACCAGAAAAACCAGTAACAGACACACGATGGACCAAAACGGCGGACCAATGACACGACCGACCAGAACGATCAAAGACGATAGACCAGAACGACCGAAGATGAAGGACTAGAGAAACCAGTAATAGATGACGGAACAGAAAAACCAGTAACAGATGACGGACTAGATGACACGAATGGACCAGAACGGCCGAATACGACGGACCAGAAAAACCAGTAATGGATGACGGACCAAAAAAACCAGTAACAGACGACGAACCAAACGACGCGACGGACTAGAACGATCCAAGACGACAGACCTGAACAACTGAAGACGACAGACCAGAACGATCGAAGACGACAGACCAGAACGACACGATGGACCAGAACGACCGAAGACGAAGAATAGAACCAACGAACGAATACAACACATGACGAAAAATAAACAAGAAGAGACCAAAGCAAATACTTAACCAATGGTGCTCAAATTGAAATCGAATCGTAAGAGGAGAAATTTAACAAAAACAGTCATAGGATGACTCACTCAATGCGAACGGCACGAAGAAGAAGATGTACAGATAAAATTTTATAAAAATATTAATTTATATTATTTTTATTTAAAAAATGTAATAAAAAATATTATAAATATATTTTATTATTGTATATAAATTAATATATTATATAATATATATAATGTATTTTAAATGTTGATCACGAATTGATCGTATAAATTAAGCTATATATAGATCGACTAAATTTTAGTCCAATCCATAAATTCATATATATGAATTAAAAAAAAGTAACCCAACTCGTATTTATACATATTAAATTAAAGTCAACCTATTAGTTGACTAACCATTTAGCCCTCCTATCTTTATATATTATGGTTCCCCGGGCTTCTTGCATTATTATGAAAGATCTTGTTTTTAATAATAATAATTAGTTAATAAATGTTGACCCGGCAACTAGGCGCGAATTCCATGGCTTTCTTTTATTTATTATACCTTTTTTTGTCGATGTAAAATGCGAATTGGTCCCCAACCTTTTGACATGTGATCCTCGTAATGCTCCTATACAGAGATCAAGGTTCAAGAAGCGTTTGGCGCTGGACGGGTGGACATCCAACGCCTAGCATCTAGAGTGTCTAGGTGGAGTTTAAACGGTGTCTAGGCGTACTATGCGGATTTATATATATCTAATATTAATCCAAATTTTTAATTTAAAACATTTATAATCATTCAATTTTTTTTATATTCTTTATTGAAATGTTGTTAATCAAATTCAAACTGTATGTTAATTTCTTCTTTTTCGGAATCAAAATATGATTGATCAAACTCTCTATCTATAAGCAAATCATTCACTTGCTCGATCTCTTGAACATTCATACGTCAACACATTTTGGTTTGATCCTTCATATTCTTCCATTGATCCATCGTTCGTTTTTCCATTATCAACAATCCAATCTTGAAAATGATAACTATCAAATTAGTTTCGTCTTTTTGTGTATACCCACTTACACAAGAACATAAATGATTATTTATATAACTATAATAAAAAATACTCATTCTAAAGTATTCTAATTTCATTATCCTGTTGATAAACTAGTTGTTAAAGTTTCTTTTTTGTCTTAAATTTTGTTTCTACCTTTAAAACTAGAATCCCGCCTAGGCAGAGCCGCCTAGACCGCCCAGCCCGCCTAGACGCCCGATTAATTGTCCGCCTAAACTTCGCCTAGGTCTGCCTAGACCGCCTAGCCCGCCTAGGCGTCTGCCTAGACCGCCTAGCCCGCCTAGACCGCCCAGGCGTCCGGTCCGCCTAGAACCTCCGATTAGTGATTAATCGGGGCTCCCGGCCACCGTCTAGCGCCTAGATATACACATATTTATAATATTTACACCATCTACATTTGTTTTAGAAATTTTGTTTTCTCAATTAAAAAGTATAATTTTTCTCTACACGATTCTTAAATTCTAAGTTTACTCTTAAACTGAATATAACAATTTACAATAAAATGTTAACTTTTATAATTATTGATTAAGAGGATGAAATTACGTAATTTTTCGTATGCATAAAATATTTGATTTTATTATTTATGTTTTTATCTAAAAATTCAAATATGAAAAAATAGAAATTTATAAAATATCCGTATTAAAATGGAGATATGATCTTCAATAAAAAAGACTAAAGTTTAAAATAAAAATATAAACAATTTATAAAAAGAAACATATGTGTTCAGATTAATATCTACACTATTCATATATATCTAGTTTTGTTTTGAGTTTTGACAATATTAATATAACACTAAAAAAATCCACTTCTTAACATGTAGATTTATAGAGATTGATAACACGTAATCCGTTGTAGTTTTTATATCATTCTTAGGTCTAGTTTTGAGTAGTTTACTTAGATTTAATTCATTTATCGAGTTTATTCGAAGACTTTATCTACATTTCGTGTTTTGTATAGGAAACGAAGACATGAAGAGAAACACGAGAAATTATGGCAATTTAACCCCGAAAACGTAGTTGAGTGACAAGGTTCAACTTGTGCAAGGCCATGGACTCAAGTGAACATTCAAACACCGAGCGAAAGGAGCGGAAACAACATCTTAGGACATGCACGCTCGGGCATTGGAAGTGTGCCCGCTC
>CM071860.1:37292400-37402461 GCA_036759665.1 Gynandropsis gynandra
AAACTAAGAGAATTCAGATCTATTAAAAGGGGATTCGAACCAGATTGAAAGGGGGGGGACTCAAGGACAATTCAGTGCCATAGAAGACACACTTGGAAGGATTGAGACGGACGGAACGAAGGATCCGAAGCCTGGAGGATCTATTGAAGACATCGGTTGATGTATAGGGAGCATTCTTATTCTCTTTCTATGTTGAATTTAGATTTCTTTTGTGTTTCGTTTCCTGAGTTCATGTCCAAGTAGATCTATTGCCATAGGATAGAGAGTTTTGCCAACATGTAGTGAGGTCTTGTGCTTAATGAATGGTGGATCTTAATGCTTTCATACTTGTACGCCACTCGATATGAATGAATTTGGTATTTGCTCATGTTTTCAGATTTCATGGTTGATCTTAATGCTTTCATTGCTTGTACGCCACTCGAATGAATGATGTTAGAAGTCTAATAAACCAACGCCAGGGCATTAGATTTTGGAACTTAGCCATGATTTAGGGTTTAATCGGTTTAGAATCTACGCCAGGTCAATCGATTGAATCTAGGGATTAGGATAGCGGTCGTAATGCGACTATGTATGTAAGATGCGCAATAGATATATTGGTATATGCATGCTAGATAGTGGACAAGTCTACGCCAGTCAGTTCCTATAGGAGAGCTTGAATTCCCTGAACTCGTGATAGTATCTAAGACCAATTATCTTTTTAGAACTTCGTTACATTGTCATGCAACTCTCGATACCTATGGTGGTTATTCTTTGAGTCATCCCTATCATTAGTTTAGTTTAGTTAGTTTGCATTTGCATTTGCATTCCATCACTATTTTGATTTCACACGTCTTATTCATTAGTCTAATAGCTTTAGAGTTGCATCAATTCCTTGTGTTCGACCCTAGTTGCTACACGATCCGTATCCTTGTGGAAGCGTTAGTCTAGGTAATTTATTACTTGATATAACGCACATCAGAGATATATTGACAATAACAATGGTCATCCGTTGATATCATATAAACTTTATAACATATTATATCGTTGAAATATGTTACTCATCACAGATACTATTAACATTGTAGGAATAGAAGAAGGTGAAGAGTCCCACATTGACAAAACCAAATAAATGAACCGATGTATATAAGAGATCATTTAATAATCATGTCTAAATGGGTTAAAAGACATGTAAGTGGGTTTGTCATGGGCTTGGGCATGGGCCTTGTTGTGGGCTTGGGTATTGATATTAAATGTCAAGATAGGGCCTTGAAGAGGTTCTCAAGAAGTTTGGACAATTCGATTATAAACCTGTTGTAACTCCATATGATCTATCTATTCACCTTAAAAAGAATCAATGTGAGAGTGTATCACTATTGGAATATACTCAGGTTATTGGGAGTTTAATATACATCATGAATTATACAAGACCAGATTTAGCATATTCGATAAGTGGACTTAGTAGGTATTCTCACAACCCAGGAAAAGAACATTGGGTTGCGTTAGTAAGAGTCTTGAGATACCTAAAACATACGATGAGTTATGGGTTGCATTACTCAAAATATCCTCCGGTGTTGGAAGGATATTGTGATGCGAACTGGATTTCCAACAATACGGATTGTAAGTCCACAAGTGGGTATGTCTATACACTTGGAGGAGTAGACGTATCTTGGAAATCATAAAAAAAAACTGTTGTGACGCGTTCGACTATGGAAGCGGAATTTGTAGCCTTAGACAAAGCCGCTGAAGAAGACGAATGGCTCAAAAACTTCCTAGAAGGAATACCGTTATGGCAAAAGCCTGTTGCTTCCAGTTGCATACATTGTGATAGTATGGTTGCTCTCTCAAGAGCTAAGAACCAAATCTACAATGGCAAATCGACGCATATAAGGCGACGTCATAACACTATACGATATTTGCTCAAAAATGGAATAATATCCATTAACTACGTAAAATCGAAAGAAACCATTGCGGATCCGTTGACTAAAGGCTTTGGTAGAGAGCAAGTTTTGTGGACGACGAGGGGAATGGGTTTAAAGCCAATGGAATGAGTCATTACTTGGTGGAAACCTAACCTAGCAGCATTGAAGATCCCATGGTCTAGGTTCAATAGGCAAACTAATTGAGGAAGACTCAAAGTGTAACACACACTTTTATGCCTATTCCTATGCTGAAATAAAGTGTGTTTCCGTTGATGATTAAGGGATGAATTTTGGATTCTTAATGATGCTAATAGCTTCAAAAATGGAATAGTGACGCATTATTTCTGATTAGCAACACCTATATGAGATTGATGTGGGATTGCATCTTTGAGAATTGATATGGCTAAGTTCTCTAAAATTCTCATGAATGAAGGATATATTCAAGACCAGAATGAACACAACCGTAATAATTGAAATGTATCGTTTGGTATATGTGATACTTATTGTTTTGATTTACTACGAAACGTGAGTAGTTCAAGACTTAAGTTCACTATCTCACAAAGTAAATTCGATAAGTATTCACTATGAAAGGTTCAAGTCCAAAAGACACCTTTCAGATGCATATCTAACCACCGTTCTCAGAAGTGACGAAATGGTCCTAATATCTTATTTTCTATTCCAATGTGGGGTATTGACTCGGTTTGAATAGAAAATGTTGGGTATTGTAGGAACAGAAGAAGGTGAAGAGTCCCACATTCACAAAACCAAATAAATGAACCCATGTATATAAGAGATCATTTAATGATCATGTCTAAATGGGTTAAAAGACATGTAATGGGTTTGTCATGGGCTTGGCATGGGCCTTGTTGTGGGCTTAGGCATTAATATTAAAGGTCAAGATAGGGCCTTGAAGAGGTTCTGAAGAAGTTTGACCATTTCGATGATAAACCTGTTGTAACTCCATATGATCCATCTATTCACCGTAAAAACAATCAAGGTGAGAGTGTATCACAATTGGAATATACTCAGGTTATTGGGAGTTTAATGTACATCACGAATTGTACATGACCAGATTTAGCATATTTTATAAGTCGATTAAGTAGGTATTCTCACAACCCAGGAAAAGAACATTGGGTTGCGTTAGTAAGAGTCTTGAGATACCTGAAACATACGATGAGTTATGGGTTGCATTACTCAAAATATCCTCCGGTGTTGGAAGGATATTGTGATGCGAACTAGATTTCAAACAATACGGATTGTAAGTCCACAAGTGCGTATGTCTATACACTTGGAGGAGCATTCGTATCTTGGAAATCATCAAAACAAACTATTGTGACGCGTTCGACTAGGGAAGCGGAATTTGTAGCCTTAGACAAAGCCGCTGAAGAAGCCGAATGGCTCAAAAACTTCCTAGAAGGAATACCGTTATGGCAAAAGCCTGTTGCTGCCATTTCCATACATTGTGATAGTATGTATGCTCTCTCAAGAGCTAAGAACCAAATCTACAATGGCAAATCGAGGCATATAAGACGACGTCATAACACTATACGAGATTTGCTAAAAAATGGAATAATATCCATTGACTGCGTAAAATCGAAAGAAAACATTGTGGATCCGTTGACTAAAGGCCTTGTTAGAGAGCAAATTTTGTGGACGGCGAGGGGAATGGGGTTAAAGCCAATGGAATGAGTCATTACTTGGTGGAAACCTAACCTAGCATCATTGGAGATCCCATGGTCTAGGTTCAATAGGAAAACTAATTGAGGAAGGCTCAAAGTGTAACACACACTTTTATGCCTATTCCTGTGCTCAAATAAAGTGTGTTTCCGTTGATGATTAAGGGATGAATTTTGCATTCTTAATGATGCTAATAGCTTCAAAAGTGGAATAGTGACAGACTATTTCTGATTAGCAACACCTATATGAGATTGATGCGGAGTCGCATCTTTGAGAATTGATATGGCTAAGTTCTCTAAAATTCTCATGAATGAAAGATATGTTCAGGACCAGAATTAACACAACCGTAAGAATCGAAATGTATCGTTTGGTATGTGTGATACTTATTGTTTTGATTTACTGCGAAACGTGAGTAGTTCAAGACTTGAGTTCACTATCTCACAAAGTAAATTCGATAAGTATTCACTATGAAAGGTTCAAGTCCAAAAGACACCTTTCAGATGCATATCTAAACACCATTCTCAGAAGTTACGAAATGGTCCTAATATCTTATTTTCTATTCAAATGTGAAGTATTGCCTCGGTTTGAATAGAAAATGTGGGGTATTGTAGGAACAGAAGAAGGTGAAGAGTCCCATATTGACAAAACCAAATAAATGAACCCATGTATATAAGAGATAATTTAATGATCATGTCTAAATGGGTTAAAAGACATGTAAGTGGGTTTGTCATGGGCTTGGGCATGGGCCTTGTTGTGGGCTTGGGCATTAATATTAAATGTCAAGATAGGGCCTTGAAGAGGTTCTGAAGAAGTTTGGACATTTCGATGATAAACATGTTGTAACTCCATATGATCCATCTATTCACCTTAAAAAGAATCAAGGTGAGACTGTATCACAATTGGAATATACTTAGGTTATTGGGAGTTTAATGTACATCATGAATTGTACAAGACCAGATTTAGCATATTCGATAAGTCGATTTAGTAGGTATTCTCACAACCCAGGAAAAGAACATTGGGTTGCGTTAGTAAGAGTCTTGAGATATCTGAAACATACAATGAGTTATGGGTTGCATTACTCAAAATATCCTCCGGTGTTGGAAGGATATTGTGATGCAAACTGGATTTCAAGCAATACGGATTGTAAGTCCACAAGTGGGTATGTCTATACACTTGGAGGAGCAGGCGTATCTTGGAAATCATCAAAACAAACTGTTGTGACGCGTTCGACTATGGAAGCGAAATTTTTAGCCTTAGACAAAGCCGCTGGGCCTTGGGGCCTTAGGCGCTTGGGCTCAATGATTAATTCGGAATTTAACTTAAATTTTTCGGTTTAGTTTTTCGAAATTAACTTAAAATTCCGTTTAACACTGGTTCTGAAGCCAACAATCATACCTCTTCATTTTGAACGAATTTTGGCTCCTGTTCAAGGGACACCATTCCAATTGTTCGGTAAAAACCGTTTTTTGGCTCCTCAAGGAGCCAGAAAAATTGCTTATAGTCGAAAGTCTATAAATAGGAGATCATTTTGTTCTATCTGATAATCCGTTTTCTGAGAAAAAACTTACAAAGTAGATATGTCAAGAAGTCTTGAATTTCTTGAGATCGTTGCATCCTCTAGGCAGAAGTGAGAAGAAATTTATGTCTAAGGACACTGCTCATCGCAAGCCTCGATCAACTCACGTTCGGTAACCTCGTTTACTGTTTGATTTACTTATTACTAGTTGCTCTGTTCCATAGATTCTATATTTCTATTTAATTGTACTATGTCCGAATTGATTGGTTCTAACAAACATATCCGTTGAAAATGTTTAAAACATCAACGTCATCAGCCAAAAAACATTTGGCGGAAGTTTTAAAAGTTTCAACGAATACTCGTCCTTAGATTTGAAAGTTTTAACAAATACCGTTGATATTATGGTAATAAAATTATTAAACTTTTAAAATAAATTTTACAAACTATATATCATCTAATTCGTCCATCTCCTTCGCCACCTCTACATTCGTGGATGGGTTGCATTAGGATCAGATTCCGGATCTTGTCGTCTCGTGGTTGTGTCATCGACAAATGGTGGTGGAGATGCTTGTGGATTCTAGTATGGTTGGTCGGTCATGAGGTCAATGATATTGTCCATGTATTTGTCGTATAATTCTGAAACGTGATCTCAAACTGACCGATGCATCGTTCTTGAGAATATGACTCCTAAATAATAGGATGTACAAGCGTTATCTGCCAACAATTCTCCGTGATCGATGAATCGACATGATTTTATGGTTTAAATTGTATTTAGAATGTTTGGTAGATAAGTTTTTGAAAGTTTTTTTATTGGTTGAAATGTGTTAAAAATAGAAATGATGATATACCCGATATTTCGACAAATATCCATTGAAATTATCAATGAATATCCATTAAAATCGACGTCCATTCATCGAATGTCAAAGATACAACCATTTTTATGCGTTTCAACGAGCATTTGTTGATATTTTCAACGAACACTCGTTGATATTTTCAATGAATGCACATTGAAAAATCTATTCTATAGGCATCGGAATACGAAGAGTTAGTAGCCTACTATAGATCAACGAGTATCCGTTAACCTTTTAAATTGATGCTCATTCAAAAGTATAAACATGGTTATATCTTTGAAATCCATAATAATTGCAGCTATCAAAAATACAAATCGGTTACGTCAATATATGTCAATAATGATAAGTTGTTCAACGGACATTCTTTAATAAGTTAGAAGATATATATCAATCGATTCCTATTAAAAATATTTTGATTGATCAAACTCATAAAAATTTGCTAAATGACAAAATAGGTAGGATTATCGATAGAATGTAATTTTACAAAAATATCATTTGATGCTCAAATTTGTGAAATTTCAGCTTAAGTTAAAATTCATAAACATTTACGCTATCAACCGACTTCTATTAAAAATAACCAAAATATCGATGATTATATAATTATAAAAGAAAATTTCAAAATGTTTTTTTCTACTCCAATCTCATGGTAATGTGTCGTAAGATCTACAAGGGAGAGTTCCACGTCCCGATAAAGATATCGTCGAAGCTACGACGACTCTTGATGCGGCTTCTTGACATGAATCAGGTGTTGAGGATCAGCGCGGAAGAGATCATCAAGGATTCATGGTTCAAACAGGGGTACGATGAGAAGACACAAGTTCCTCCATGTGCACACTATACACAATCTTAATACTATTTCTACGTATAATTTTATCTTGTTTGACTTGATTTCTTTTGCAATGTTTGGTTCTTTTGCTCTTCTTCCTATTGTAAGTTGTTCTATGATCATCTTGTTGTTTCTTCTTTCGAGATGGGCTTCACTAATGGGCTTCAGACTGGACTTGCACGAGGCCATTTGTGTTGTTGTTAGATAGACTTCATTTCTACAGTCCTTGGGTTGTTTGTGTATACACCTGAACAAATCCCTTCAGTCGACTTTAGGATAATGCGATTGCTTCTACAGATCTCTCGATCATCGGTCTTTGACTTCCTCCTTCAAGTGCGTCACACTGTCATCGATACCTTCCTTCAACCTCTCTCTTGGTCGGCTTTGGTGTGATGTTAAGTCTCCTCTTAGTTCATAGAATCTCCTAGTTTGCAGTGGATTGGTAAAGATACCAGCTATCTAGTCTTCGCCTTGAACATATTGTAAGTGTATTCTCCCTCCAGCTTCAGCTTCACACACAAAATGATAACATATTTTTATGTGTTTTGTTCTCTTATGGTCTATTGGGTTCTTCCCAATAGCAATGGATGATGTAATGACATTGTAAATCGGAACTTTAAATGTCATTGCAACTCTAATTCCTCGAATAATCAAGATAGCCAAATTTAATGATTTGTTGTTGTGCTTAGGATTGTGAAATAACTTTCATCCTTAATCATGTGATTGGTTGCTCCATTATCTACCAACCATACATCATCTTCAAATACTTGATGTGTTAAAATGAGTTGTTGTGAATAATGAATTTTCTTCCTCCTCTCGATTTACTTGTGCTTGATCTGAAGTAGGTCACTTGACCATACATTCTCGAAAAAAATGACCCAACTTTCTACAAGTGAAACATTCCTTCTTTGTTTAGAGTTGCTTCCATGTGAACCATCTGTCTTGAGTCTGCTTGTTTCTGAGAAAATATTGGTTGTTTACATGGTTGTCTTTCTTAAAAATACTGCAACCTTTCTTGCTTTTAAGCTTGTAATCTGGTCTTCCATATGACTTTTTACTTGATTATGGTTTGTTACTTAGCATGAAAAACACCTTCCAAGTTTTCTTCATGCCTATCATCAAGATTAGTTTCTTGTGACTGTAGTGATATCACAAGTTCTCCCGCTGTTAGTTTTGTGAGGTCTTTAGTTTGTTAAATGACCCCAATATAAAGGTCGAACCTATCTTGTAATGAACACAAGATCTTAGACACTAAGGTGACTTCCCTGATATCATTCCCAAAGGTCTTCATCTCATTTTATAATTTTGTGACTTTGTTAGCGAAGTCCTTAATACTTTATTTTTCTCCATGTCTTAAGGTATACTAACTTGCTCTCAATAACTTTATCATTTTGGTCTTGGGGTCTCCTTGGAATCTTTCCTTGAGCAGATCCCAAGCTACCTTTGGTGGTTTGTATACTGAAAGATGAACAACAAAGATCTCATCTGAAACTGCACTAAAAAAATAGTTGCAATCGTTTAATCTTTGGCCTCTTTTTCTTCCCAAATTGTGATGACTTTCTGCAACTCCTCTTTTGGAGAAACAACTCTCATTATTGGCTTGTATGGAAATCCTTCAGTGTTAACTTTCTATAGTTGTTTTGATCTTAACATTATTTTCATCTTGATAGCCCACAAGTTTTAGCATTTTCCATCAAATATGGGGATGGGTGGAGTCGAGTGCAATCTTCTTTTACATTGTTTAAACATAAAAATAAGCAAGTGTTAGAGGGTTACCTCTGAGTGGACTTGTTGATGGTGCTTTGTGCTCCCTCTTAGCTTTTAAACCAGGGAGACTCTCATACCAGTCGATGATTTTTATGGCTCATGGTCTGATTGAATATTTTCATGAGCATACTTACTGTCTTATGTTCATTGGAGCAAATAGAAAAATAAAAGAAATGGTATTTGGATGTAGTTGTGATATGTATTGGTGATGGTTGAATATGGAGAAAAAAGATTTTTGTGTATGGTGCTCTCAGAAAATGTCTAGAAGTGATACTTCTCACTCCTTTCAATGTCATTCACATATTTCTCTTACAAAATCAAAAGGGAACTTGTACAAAACACAAGTTCGTCCATGTGTAGTCTACACACATATTAGATACTATTTCTAGGTATAATTTTATTTTGTTTAACTTGATTTCTTCTGCAATATTTGGTTCTTTTGCTCTTCTTCCCATTGTAAGTTTTCGTTGATCATATTGTTGTTTCTTCATGCGAGATGGGCTTCACTGATGGGTTTCGGACTGTATTTGTATGAGGCCCTTTGTGCTACTGTTAGATGGACTTCATTTCTTCAATCCTTGGATAGTTTGTGTATGGGCCTAAACAAAATCGTGGCCCACCTTCCTTTAATCGAATTTGGAATAATGTGATTGCTTCTACAGATCTCTTGAGCATCGGCTTCGACTTCCTACTTTAACTGCGTCGCACCGTTGTCGACCACTTCCTCATTTCCTCATCATCATTGGGTAAGCATTCTGTGGAATAAAAACTCTTTTTGATTATGTGGAACTAAAGGATTTTTAATCATTATTGTGCAATTTAAGAAGACTTATCTACGAGAAGAAGCAAAAATAGCCACCCCAACACAATGATATCAGCATTGATTCTAACAAGGAAAGTTTATACAACAAAAGAATCCATATAGAGAAGCTTAAACTCGGGTTCTAATAAACAATTTGTCACTCTTTTGCTTCTTCTTTTTCTGGTCTGATCGTGTGCATATGTTCACCTCCTCCTTTAGTCTCTCTAACTTGTTGATAAAGATCACTATCCAAGAGACTACCTTTGAGAGGAGATAAGAGATACGAGAGAAAAATAAAAAATAATTGAATATTTTATATTTTAAAGTTGAATTTTAATTTTAAATTTTTTGATGACATAATTGTCGACGTTATGATTGACGTAACAACCACATCAACAATCATTAACGGAGAATCAGTGGTATATCACGACGTTAAACATCGAATATCAATCTGAAAGCCAATAGTTAAGTTTGTGTATTGTTATAGAATTTGAATCAAATGTAGTGATTATAATGTCGGGAAAAAAATAGATGTATAGTTTTGTTAGAAATAAACAAGTATAGTGATTATAATAAGATTTTTCCAAATACGTATTAAAGATCTAATTAAAGTTATGTATGCACCTAGAAAGAGAACCAAACACATATATTGGTAGAAAATTGGAAGAATTGTTTTTAATTACATTTTAGCTTATTAATAAACCAACACAAAATCAATTCACGATTAATATACTTCAATTTGATGTATCAACAAACTCATAGTAAAACATAACAACAATATTCACTCCCTAATCTGTATCACAAAATTGTAACTCAAAAATCCACTTCGATCAAGAAAACTAAAACGACGATTGATTAAGAAAATCTAAGACCATTACGATTAAAATCAGCCCAATACATGACAAACACCAGAGATAAAACAACAATTCCCAAGAGCAAAACAACATTCGCTTCACTCAAGAGACATATCGAGATCTTTCTTCCTATGTCATGAGAACGATACGACAACAAGTTCTGAGAACATAAATGACAATGTTTTGCGATGATACAAAATATTAAAAATATTGATGAGATGGAGGCGATGGTATTGTGACGACGGGCTGTAGAGCTGAGTCGACAATAGTTTGATGAAGTAAAGATGACAACAATAATTCACTCCCTAATCCATATCAAAAAATTGTAACTCAAAAACGCACTTCAATCAAGCAATCTAAAATGACGATTGATCAAGCAAATCCAAGACCATTCCGATAAAATCAGCCCAAAACATGACAAACACAAGAGATAAAACAACGTTTCCCAAGAACAAAAGCACACTCATTTTACTCGTAAGAGATGTCGATATCTCTCTTCCTCCATCATGAGAATGTCTCAATGAAAAGTTCTTAGAACAAAAATGACAATATTTTACCATTATACAAAATATTAAAATATTGATTAGATGGAGGCGATGGTATTGTGATGACGGGCTGCAGAGTTGAGCCAAAAAGAGGTTGATGAAGTAAAGAGTTGGGGGCATTGATGAAGGGTTTGAGAACTTATCATTTTGGCTTGAAAAAATTGAGTATTTAGGGTTTTTGAATATTTATTCAGATTATTTGTAATAAGGTAATTTTAGTTTGAAAGTTAAACCATTAAAACACTTCAAAATACCAATGCATGAAGTAGTGTAAATTAACGTTTAACATATTTTTTTACGCGAATTTAACATGGTTGTCATTCTAATTCTATGCAAATGTTTCATTACAATGGAGTAGCAAACTTTGACACGATGCTCAGACAAATTCAATGATGCTACAATGGTAAATTAATGTATCAACCGAGTAGATGCAATGACAAAATTCACATTAGACGAGCATTACATTCTTTATGTGAACATAACGTCCATTACACGTGTTTTTCTTACATAATTTCATACAAAATGATAACAAGGTCGCGTTAAAGGATTACGCAATATCATTAATTCTCTGATACAAAGTTGAATCAATTAGTAGTTTACACGCACCATAGTGAGCAACTCAGTTGTGTTATGTTGTTGTGTTGATTATTATGGATATATATGTGTGTGTTTGTGTTTTTTACCTTGTGTTTGCATCTACATACTTATATATAACCAAAAAAATAATATTAATCACATGTATATAACGTCTTCACGTGATTCAAATACATGGTCATTTTCAAGGTGGATGTATGAGAGGTTTGTTGCAAAGACAAACAATGTTTTTGTCGAATTTGAAAAAATATTAGAGAATTTTATGAATTTTTCCATAAATCAAGTTTGATACATAAGGAGTACTAAGTTATTTTGTTGAAGTTGTATATGCAGAAATGAAAAAAATATTTAGCGCAATAATTCTATTAAAACAATTATACAACAAAGGTTTCATAGATAACTATTACATTTGGATTTATCATAGTGAAAATATAAGTACAATGTCAACTCATACACACGTTGAACAATCATATGTTGTTTATAATAGCACACATATGTTATAGAAATGATTGTGTTGGATTTTCGAGTAATGAGATTATCCATGGACAATTGAATGAAGAAGTATCGAATGTGGAAACTAATAAATTTTGCGAGCTATTTGGTGCAACAAAACAAACTTTATATAAATGATGTGAAGATTATTTAAAATATCACTTACAACTAGATTGATTGGAGTAAAGACAAGTTGCAACATACATAATATTGCATGGATCAAATATGTCAACCGATACGTGATGTTTTGCCTAAAGATAACACCACACATAATTTCATTTTGGATATGTCCAAGCTAATTGGATCTATTGAAATTTACTTGAAAAAATTGTCGTGTGTGCAAAAAAATGTATGATAATTTAGAAAAAGGATATAAATTCGTTAAATTATCATTTTTGCGGAGCTAAATGATTTAAACCTAAAAAGACAAATCAATAGAAAAGAACTACATATACAAAAGGATTTTCTACATGCTAATTGTTGATAGATAAAATAGATCATGATATGAACCTACATCGACGTTTTATTGTTAGTAAGGATGAAAAGAGGAATAAAACCCAATAATAACTCGATAACAAAACCTTAAAATTGTTCTTCATATGATGAAATCTCCAAACCCTGATATAACTAAACTGACAAACCTCGAACACACTGAAGATACCACAACACTTGTGATTTAGTGTTGATAAGCCATTTGAATACTTAGAATCGCTTCAAGAATTATTTAGCTAAACCTCTCGAGAAGTTACAAGGAAAAGGAAAACTTTCAATATTAAATCTTTGTTTTAAAGCGTTATACAAAAGGTACTCTATTTATAAGGACCAAACATTAACTAAAAATTAGATGAAATAAAAAATAAAACAAAAACATGGGAAAATGCTTAGTTGATAAAGGAGCGGTTGATCGACCACCACATAAGGTTTTAACCTAAACTTGTCTAGAATAATATGCTCAGCTGTTTAATGTCATTGCTCAGTTATAATACAATAAAAACAGAAACTGAAGAGAACTCCTTTAGAAAACTCTATTTTGAACGTCGACACCTGCTTTCAAGTTGTCATCCATTTCTTTGTTCTTTGTCCATCAATGATAGCCCACAAAAAAGTGACTACTATTAATCGCACTCACTGATATTGTTATATATATGATCTCCGCACATCCAATCGTCCACTCACAATATACATATAATGTACGTAAATATAACATATAACACTCAATTACGTAACCGTCCCCTCGAATGGATACCCGTGGTGAAATACTATTACCTGCCATGATCGTCACTCGAAAGGTTCCACTGAACCCCAACCATCGTAGTACTTGTGAGGTCCACTTGAACCTTAGTCTCTCGGGGCAACACTTGAAAAGATCCAACTGGATCCCAATCGACATAAAATGTTTTCACTCGCAAGTCTTCCAACCCAGCCACCTTATTCCAACGCTCGTAAGATCCAAGCAGATCCCAACATTGGTTGCCCATCCCGTTACGATCCTAAGGCATCATCAAACTATCCTCTTATCTGGTATGATGTCATTCACAAAGCCTTCATGGGGTGCACTCCAACGATTTACCTTGCCTAAGGGGTTTCAAACCCACCAACACAAGACCCAAAATTTACATTTCGAGAAAACATTCGACCCGAATCGTCTCTTGGCCGAGTATTTTCCTTAAATATCAAATGTCTCGAAAAAATACTGATGATTAGCAAAAAATTCCGAGAAATCTTGTGCTTGGTTGAATAACTAAAAATCTTGGGTCGAATGGTTTTCTTAAAGCTTCTCACACATTCGAAAAATCATCGGTTTCATTGTCTTTCTCATTTTGTAATCGGTTGTTTTAGAGCAAGACATAATCTATGTCCATATTTATTCCTTATCCACACCACTAGATCCTAAATAAGTACTCATATCCATATGATATTCACCATAAATACTCCATTATCGAACCTATAATTCTAAAGTTTCAATTCTCCATTTATCATTTTGTAGAACTTCTACGGTGTCTATGCGTTCATTTGGGACATATAAACGATTTAACACACCCTTATTGAATCAACAACTCTTGAAAATAGATTGTTCGATTTATCTTTTAAACATGAATCCCAATATACATTTGTTAATTTCCAATACGAATTAGTCATTGATTTGTGTATTTATGTATATACATTTGTATATATATATATATTTATACATATATATATTAAGATGAAATAAAATTGTTGTATATAAATTAATTACCCAAAACATGCAGTATAAAAAAAACATTTATTATATTAATAATATTACTATAAAAAAAATTGGATAAATAATAAAAAATAGAAGGCAACACGTTCTTCCTCCATGCTTTTTGTTCGAATTACTTGACCGTTAAATATATATTTTTTGTTTATATCTTGAATTGATTTTAGATTTATACAATATAAAATCTGCATTATTAAATATAAATCATTTGGTTAATTCTTAAAGTTAACCGCGATTATACAATTGCTAGTTTCGAATTTAATATTAGTTATTGATTTATATATATATATATATAATAAGATGAAATATAATTGTATTATATAAATTATTATTATTAAGAAACCTATTTTGTAAAAATAATAATAATTATTTTTATTTTTATTAAATTTTATTATACCATTATGTTTTTTCTAATCCAATTTAAATCATATTTTGGAATTTTTTTCGAGGGATTATTTTTATCAATTGTGGGTTATAATTCTTATTGTAAAAACTATATCATTAAATATTATTTTTTCATCTTAAAAAACTATAAATATTATTTTTTCATCTTAAAAACAATATATAAATTAAATAATATAATCTAAATATTATAAAATAAGAAATATATTAGAATTATATATTTCTAATATATTTCTACTTAACAATACATGACACTTAAACGTAAGAAATATATTAGAGTTATAGGTTTTTCTTTTTTTTGTCTACGATGATAATAATAATATATAACAAAAATATAAAAAATTGTTAAGATAAACTTTTGGTTAAGTAGTGTAATTTGTAACTTGTCCCTGGTTTTTGACATTTTTCTTGGTCCTACATTTTCGAATGGATTTTGTTCGTATCAATTCACTATTCTATTCATATTTATCCTTATCTATTTAGAATTAATAATATTCTATATATTCTAGAACAGAAAATAGCTTAAATAAATACGGGAGAAGATAGACTCATTACATGAAACATATGCTAATTAAAGGCCCATAAATAATTGATAAATAAAGTCATTTAATTTTCACTATTATTATGATATTATATATTAAAATCCGATTGCATATCATAAAATAAATGTATTCATGATTTGATCTGTTCAAGCGGATACAGATATAATAAATAAATAGAAAGCTTGGCAATGTCATTTTTTCGTGTGGTTTCAATCGCAAAAGGTCAATATAAATCAATTATCTAAAAATAATTTTGACTTTCTGGCGAATAATATATTCTAGAATATTGAATTCTATATCGAATTCATATATATATTATATATGAAATATAAATATAGAAAATATCTCTTAAACTATAAAACAAATCGAGATTATAAATTTAATGATGATGATTATAATTTTGTGGCGAGAAAAAAACAAAGAGAGAATAGAAACTCGATTTTAGTATGGTGGTAAATGTCAATGCAAGCGACAATAATTAATAATGCATGTCGTAAAAGTCAAAATTAATATTTAATATTAAAAGGAAAAAAATAAAAATGCATGCAAATAATAATATATTGATTGCATTCGAATTTATTCAATAAACATGGGTAGACGAATCACGATAGATATGTAATGCGTACGTAATGCTCCATCTATCCTTTTTAAAGAATGTTGTTTTAATTTATATCATAATTTAAAAAATAATATATCTTTGATTTGGTAAATTGATTATTTATAAGGGTTTCACTGTAAACCATATATTATTTAAAGTAAAAACTAAATAACACCAGCATGTTATGCAGTATTATGATAATTAAATTAGATTTTTCTTAAATGTTATACATAATATTATTAATTTATTTGAGATATAAATCGGGCAATACAAATACAATTGTATTATTTTTCAATGTAAAAATTTAAAAAATATATTTATATAATGTATTATAAACTAACACTGCGATTTATTCATAATATCTTTGATATTTTAAAATGTAATTTATCGAAGTAAGTGATTGAATATTTTGGATAATTTATACATTTGAATAAGTTATACATAAAATTTGTAATAAAACGAATACATCACATAATAAAAGTATAATGATTTGACTTTGTAGAACTTATTAAATGATCAAAATTTTTTCACCTAAAGAATTTGTTTATTATTTCAAGAAGCAAAATAACAAGATATGTATAACATGAAAATAAAATAATATAAAATATCAAATAAGCAAAATAACACGGCTCATCTTGCCGCTGCCAGACCTAAAAACTCCAATCAAAATACTGGGTCACGAGGGTCGAATCCTCACTGGAGTCACAACAATAACATGGGTTCCACGGGAGGTTACCGAGGCCGATGTCAAGCTTGCGGAACTCAAGGACACAGTGCGAAGTTCTGCAACCAATTTCAACTCATATCCATGAGCCCATCCTCAGATCCGATCCAGAATAGATGGACACCCCCTCAACGTCCGTGGCCGCCCGCTGCTCACGTTGCTACGTATCCGACCTATGACACCTCGAGTTGGCTTCTTGATAGTGGTGCCTCGCATCACATTACATCCGACTTGCAGAACCTGTCACTTCACAGACCATATCAAGGAGGCGAGGAAGTCACCATAGCCGATGGCTCAAGACAACCCATCACTCATACGGGTTCCTTTTCGCTATCTTTACCAACTCGTTCACTTACGCTTGATAGTGTGCTTTGCATTCCCTCCATGCACAAGAACTTGGTCTCGGTTTATCGTTTATGCAAGTCTAATGGTGTTTTCCTGTTGGAATTCTTTTCTCATATGTTTCAGGTGAAGGATCTAATCACGGGGGCGCCGATTCTTCAAGGAAACACTAAAGATGGAGTTTACGTGTGGTCGTCCCCTAGTACCAATGCCTCACCCACCGTTGCCTTCTCTAGCCTTAAGCCTACCGTTTCCACTTGGCATTCACGTCTAGGGCATCCGTCACTACCCATCCTCAAACACGCCTTATCCAAGTTTCAAATTCCGCTGGTTCGAGATTCTTTAGTTTCTCCGTGCAATTCTTGTCTTAGTAATAAGAGTCACAAACTCCCGTTTCATGAGTCGTCTATTGTTTCTTCTTGTCCACTTGAATTTATTTTCTCTGATTTATGGACATCTCCTATTATTTCAACGGATGGTTTCAAGTATTATGTTCTCTTTGTGGATCATTTTACGCGTTACTCTTGGCTTTATCCGCTCAAACAAAAATCACAAGTTCGAGCAACCTTCATTGCTTTCAAATCTCTTGTTAAAACCAAGTTTACACTAAAATCGTCAACCTCTACACCGATAATGGTGGGGAATACATAGCCCTTGCCTCTTTCCTTTTGGACAATGGAATTTCATACTACTCAACCCCTCCACACACCCCGAGCATAATGGAATATCTGAACGCCGACATCGTCACATTGTCGAAACCGGCTTATCTCTCCTTATGCATGCCTCCTTACCGCTACCCTATTGGTCCTATGCCTTCACGGCCGCGGTTTATCTTATAAACCGAATTCTAACCCCTCTCCTTTCCTATGCCTCACCCTACGAAACCCTCTTCCAAACACCACCAAACCTGCATAAACTTAAAATCTTTGGCTGTTTGTGCTATCCCTGGCTACGTCCTTATGCTTCTCACAAACTAGACCCTAGATCCGCTCCTTGTGTCTTCCTTGGCTACTCCAACACTCAAAGTGCATACCTATGTCTTGACCTATCCAAGCTCCGTGTCTTCGTCTCTCGTTATGTTGTCTTCCATGAATCCATATTTTCCTTTGCTAACCTCTCTAAATACGTCACCCATCCTGAAATACCCGCTCCCTCACCATCCTCCAATGGTCCTTCTCTATCACCCATCCAACCACTTACCTTGTCACACGCTCCATCTCCTCCGTCGATGCCCCCACGACTAGATTCTTCCCTGATCAATGTTGAGAGTGACACGAACACCAACCAAGCTGTGGACTCCTCTCCGTCATCTACTCTTGCACCGCATTTAGAGGCGCCCCGCTCTCCTGTCCCGCCAGAATCAGCCACTCAAAACGTCCATCCTATGGTGACCCACAGCAAGGCCAATGCTATGAGATCTAATCCACCGTTTGCTCATGTGTGTACAGATCCTATTGATGAAACCGAACCGGAAACAGCAACACAAGCTCTCCGAAACACCAAATGGAGACGAGCTACGAGTGATGAATTCAATGCTCTTCTTCAAAACGAGACTTGGGAACTTGTACCTCCTCAAACCGCAAGCAATATTGTTGGATGCAAATGGGTTTTCCGTATCAAACGGAATCCAGATGGTTCCATCGATCACTACAAAGCTCGGTTGGTTGCTAAAGGCTTTCATCAACGTCCGGGAGTAGATTTTCACGAGACTTTCAGCCCAGTGGTTAAGCTCGCAACAATCCGTACCGTGCTTAGCCTTGCGGTCTCCAAAGGATGGTATATCAATCAGCTTGATGTCAACAATGCCTTCTTACAAGGCAAACTCACCGAAGATGTAGACATGGAGCAACCACCGGGATTTATTGACAAGGATCACCCCCTCCATATCTGCAAGCTTCGGAAAGCTATCTATGACCTCAAGCAGGCACCTCGTGCATGGTACTCCGAATTACGGAATTTTTTGCTTGGCTGTGGCTTAAAGAATTCCCTAGCGGATGCTTCACTCTTTTTTCTTCACACGCCAACCACCAAGCTTTATGTTCTCATCTATGTGGACGATATGATCATCACGGGTTCTTCCTCCTCTCAAATTCAGACCTTCATCACCTTGTTGGCATCTTGATTCTCAATTAAAGATCTCGATGCCCTCACCTTCTTTCTGGGAATTGAAGCCACAAGAACACCACAGGGTCTACACTTGTTGCAGCGGAAGTATATCACGGACCTCCTTATTTGGACAAACATGAATGATGCAAAATCTGTCTCTACACCAACGCCATCGACCTCACGGCTCACCATCTCCTCGGGCTCACCTCTTCCTGACCCAACCGAATTTCGACAAGTAATTGGGAGCCTTCAGTACCTTTCCTTCACGCGCCCGGACGTAAGCTATGCTGTCAACAAGCTGTCTCAGTTCATGCATCAACCCACGGATGAGCATTGGCTATGCGCCAGACGTGTGCTTCGTTATCTTGCTGGCTCTCGTGCACAAGGTATCTTTCTTGCAGCTCAAAACACTTTGTCTTTTCATGCTTTCAGCGATGCGGATTGGGCTAGAGACTCATCTGACTTTAAATCCACGGGAGCATACATTGTTTATCTTGGCAAGCATCCGATATCGTGGTCGTCTAAGAAACAAACCGGCCACTCAAGATCATCCACCGAGGCGGAATATCGATCCGTAGCCAACACCTCGGCCGAAATTTGTTGGCTAGGCAATCTCCTCACGGAACTTGGTGTTACCCTCACGTCGGCTCCAACTATTTACTGTGATAATATTGGAGCTACTTATCTCAGCGCCAATCCGGTTTTTCACTCCCGTATGAAGCACCTAGCACTTGATTATTTCTTCGTCCGTGGACAAATTGAAGCTGGTAACCTCCGTGTCTCTCATGTGCCTCCAAAGACCAACGCGCAGACATCCTAACCAAACCTCTAGCGCGGTTACAGTTTCACGAGCTATGTTCCAAGATTGGAATCACCTTGGGTGATTCATCTTGCGGGGGCGTATAAAGGGATATTATTGTAATAGGGGCATAATTGTAATTTTTGTATTCTCTAATTAGGTTAACTCTCTAATTAGGTTACCTCTTGTACATATAACCTTTTAAGGCTTTGTTTGAATAATAATTCGAATCATTCCTCATAAAGAGATCGTTTGATAGTTTCGCAACAACTAATAACTCTTTTAGCATGAATGGTCTTACAATACAATCACCAAAACAAACATGACCTTTGTGCTTCTCCTCCTAACCCATAAAACCCACAACATGGAATCATGGTTTTTTTTCTCCATGTCTCCCTCTCCAATTGTTTGTAGTAAGAGTTTTAGATGGGTTAACTCAACCTAATTTAACTTACCCAATTTAACCCAAACATTGTAGTTTGAGTTATTTTGTGTTTTAATCCAATTTAACTTATATTTTGGGAAATTTTTACTGGAGATCAATGGGTTATAATTCTTATTTTTAAAAATTATAATTAAAAAATATTTTTTTTGTCATGTTAAAAACAATATATAATTAAATAATATCATAAAGATATTACAAAATAGTCAAAATATATCATACGACTTAAATATAAGAATTATAAAAGGGTTATAGCTAAGACAATATATAAACTCTAATTTTTTTTTAATTTACTAGTTCAAAGGATGTTTCGGGACAATCACAAAAAGTTCAAAAGTTTCCATTAATCTTTTTTTTTCAGGATAAATTTTCCTAAAATAACCTTTCATTTATTTAGTCTATATGAGATCAATCCGTCGATCCGCCATTTATAGACCCAATTTTTCCAGATTAGATCTCATCTCCACGGACACAACAACATATATAATCATTGCGTCGAACCGATTTAACATGTATATATATGGCATTTTTTTAGTGTTATAATGAGAGTTGAAGTGTGTGATGATGGGTAAGGGATCAAAACCTGAAAGCAGCCTGCGAAAAGAGTCATTTTTGGGATGTGTTTTCAATAACAAGATTTCTTCCCGAAAGCAGAGACATTTGAAGTAAGACACAAGCAGCATCACCCATATCTTGTTTTGAGTGTTTTCCAAGTAAACTACATATATAACATATCCCCACACACATCTACATACATACACACACAGATATATATATATATATATATATAAAATCATGAGTATGTGTCTAAATGAACAAAAAATATACGATCTCATAAACTATTAAACTCTTATTAAAAAAAACTAATAAAATCTTAGCCCTAAATCTTGTTGAACTACTTCCCTTTTCAAAGTCATGAAATAGAAGTATTGTTTGTAATTAAGAGGAAATGACTTTTTTTGGGCAAATGAAATAATTAATTTTCTTAACGAAATTTAATCACACAAATGACTTGGAAATGATTTTTATTTTCCCACAATATTCAATGAAATATTTTATTTAATAGCAATATAACTCACTTGTGCAATATCCCTAAAATAATGGGCTCAAAAGTAGTGACACCAAAATCTGACCAGATGTGTTTGGCACCAAAAGATGTTGTGGGAGTTGGGTAGGGATAGTGGTTACACTCACAAATGAGTGTGAGTTATATACATTTGTTGAAATGAGAATAAATTTGGTTGGAATTCAACTGTAAAATGAAACAGCAGTATAGTTTGCAAAATTGCGGCAAATTTTTTGTACTCATATTTTTATATGATTTTTTCCCTGAGATTTACGTTTTTGTTGTCGTAATATTATTGGAAACTACGAAAAAAAATCAATCGTAATTTTGAACTGAATGGTTTTGATCATGATAAATGTATATCAATAATTTTTTTTTGAAAATTCAATTGTTTTGTTGTGATGAATATTTTTCTTTCGGTGATAGATTTTTTGTTTCCATATGGACTAATTTCTAGTAATGAAAGATTAAAAAAAAGAGCAAAAAGGAGTGAAAAGAGAACCCACATGGGTATCATCATGTGCACAAAATTGGCTTAATGCCACTCTTTTCATATCACATGGCTCTTCCACTTTTGCTTTTCACCCTTTGTTTTCACTATGAGCTTCTTGTTTAATTGCTCACTCTTACTTACATACATGTTTGGGATTTGGTGGATCTTAGCTCCTAAACGTTGTTTGCATTTAATGAAGATAGAAAAAAAAAACTCAGTTGCTTTTATATCTCAAAGTAAACAAGTTCAATTCCAATATCATCTGATCTTATATTTTTATTTGAGGAAAAAAATTAGATCTTACTTTTTGTTACGTTTTCTAATTAAAACTTCGATTAAAATAAAAATTCAAATCTAAAATGGAAGTGCTATTTTTAAACAACATTAATCCTATATAACTATTTTACCATATATATATTTATTTAAATATGAAAATTTACATGTGTTTAGTGGAACACAGACCTATCATTCATATTTAATTGAGCTTACAAAATAAGATGATCAACTTGCTTTGTATGCGTGTGTATGTTTGTTTGTCTATATATACTAATGTGAGATTAATTTGATTTTTTTAATATAATAATAATAATAATAACAACAATAATAATAATAAAAATAATAATAAAATCCGTTTGTTAGTTGACACGCCATCCAAATTCAATTTTATATATTTGAAAAAATTCAAATACAAAATTTAAAATTTATGTGAACGGCATATATTTTATTTTAAAGTACAATATTAATTAAAGCAAATAAACCAAAATAATTAAAAAGATCCCAACTTTCCCAAAAAAAGGGAAGTGAGATTTGTCTTGTAATTTGTAATCTAAAGAACAAAAACAAAACAACATAAGCACAGTGGTTGGTCTCGTAATTATGTTACACTTCAGGGGCGAAAAGCTTAATAGTTTTTAAACTCATCGCTTTTCCACAAACGTCTCTTATATCATTAACTCACCGTCTTCGGATTACGCGAACTTCAGTAAACGGCGAACCTGACGGCGTCAACCCTTTTAAGCGGAAATACCCTCCCCGATAAAGAAAGCTCATCCGAAATCGATATAACCGATTTTGAAAACTGGTCTGTTTTTTCCACGGTCAGCTTGAATTTTACATACCATAAATTATTATGGTTTACAAAATTATTGTTGAGTAGTGTTGCAGGAGGTAATTAGACAAACCAAAACCGTATATTCCGGTTTGGTCCGGTCATCTTAAACCGTTTTCCCCTTAACGACGTGATCAGGCCGTTTATCATTTTTCCTAGAATCCTTTTGTTTTTTCTTTGCTGTTTACTTCATGTCTCACTTTCTCTGGGTGCTTTAAGAAGAAGAAACAATAAATGCTTTTGAAACTCTCTCTCTCTCTCTCTAAACGCCATTGCTGATTCCTCTGGAGCTTCGACATTCTCCTTCCTCTCCGTAAGTCTCCGAATCTCATTTTTCACTTCTTAATCTGCGGGGTTGTTCCTGGAAAGTTTTGTTTGCTCCATCTTTGTCTGATTCAAGCTTCATCATCATTGATCGATCCCTGATCCGATTTCGTGTCGCTGATCTTCGATATGAAAAGTCTATGGATTAATGGGTCTCAGAGTTTGTTACTATTGATGTAGATATAGCAATGTATTTGCCTATGGGTTTTAACTTCTCTGAATGCTTCGCGGTCTTACTGCTAAATGCTGATTTAGGAAGTGCAATGGAGTCGAGTTGACTCAGCGAGTTAACTATTTTCTTAATTCCGGACTAAGACATAACAAATTTCCAATCTTATCTTATAACTTGTAGCTGAAATCGTTGGGGCTCGATCTTCGACGTCAGTTAAGTGCTTGCTTTGTATTTTGGATTTCTTCGATCCATTGGCTCTGCTTGTGATTTGAAATCAGGCCGCTAAAGTCAGATACTTTGGTCTTGTAGATGGCTATTATAACCCCTGGATTAGGAGTCTTCAATCTTGACTGTTTTTGATTTGGTGGAGCTGTGATTTCTGATTTCTTTTGATGGGTAAAGTAATCCCGCAGGTGACCTTTTTGTCTCTATAGGGGATTCAAAGTGCTGTTTCTCAGTTGAAATTTATTGGAGAAGCCAAATGGTAGACAGTAATATAAGCAGAATGGATTCAATGCAGCAGAGGCGTGGCGGTATGGTATCTCTCTCACCGTCACAGACACCTCGGTCCAGTGATAAATCGGGCAGAGAATCAAGATCTTCTGATTCAACTTCGATGAATAGAAGCGATAAAGAGAAGGGTGTGAATGTGCAGGTCATTGTACGTTGCAGGTGAGTTTCTTAAGTTGCTTCAGCTGGTAGGCACTCTAAGTTAGTCACTGATTTGTGTTATGGGTTTTGATATCTTTCATGGGTTTTTGCTTCTTGTAGACCGTTGAGTGATGACGAGGCCAGAATACATACACCGGTTGTGATTTCGTGTAATGAGCACCGCAGAGAAGTTGCTGCTACACAGAGCATTGCTGGAAAGCACATTGATAGAACTTTTGCTTTTGACAAGGTTCATAGCCAACAAGTCCTTTCGAAGCCACTAGCAATTTTTTAGAAAATGCATCATATTTTTATTATTTTCTCCTTGAGTCTTGTGCATAAGAAGAAAAAAAAATGCAGATTCCACAGTCATTGCAATTTTTTTTTTCCATAAGAAAATGCTCATGTGCTATTGCAGGTGTTTGGTCCAGCATCCCAACAGAAGGATTTATATGACCAGGCCATCATTCCAATTGTGTTCGAAGTGCTAGAGGGATACAACTGCACCATTTTTGCCTATGGTCAGACAGGAACTGGGAAGACATATACAATGGAAGGAGGAGGAAGGAAAAAGGTGGGAGCCGCTGATACCTCAGAGTACTTTAGTAGTATGCTAAACATTTGCATTCTGTAGAATGTATTATAAGCAGATTGACTAAACATTTGCACTTTGTAGAATGGCGAATTCCCTAGCGACGCAGGTGTTATTCCAAGAGCTGTTAAGCAAATATTCGACATCTTAGAAGCTCAGAGAGCTGAATACAGCATGAAGGTCACCTTCCTAGAACTGTATAATGAAGAAATAACGGATCTCTTAGCACCAGAGGAGACTACAAGATTTGTAGACGACAAATCAAAAAAATCAATTGCTCTCATGGAAGACGGAAAAGGAAGCGTCTTTGTCCGAGGCTTGGAAGAAGAGATAGTCAGTACTGCAAATGAGATATACAAAATCCTGGAAAAAGGTTCCGCAAAAAGGCGTACAGCTGAAACCCTTCTGAACAAGCAAAGTAGTCGCTCCCACTCGATATTTTCTATCACCATTCACATAAAGGAAAATACTCCAGAGGGTGAAGAGATGATCAAATGTGGGAAACTAAATCTCGTTGACCTTGCTGGTTCTGAGAATATTTCACGATCTGGTGCACGTGAGGTATTCTTATCCTATCATCTACTTCTCTGCTGTGAGCCTCTTGAACAAGCCATAGGCAACGTTCACAAGACGGTCATATATACATCTCATGGGAAAGTTAGCTAAGTAATTTGTCACCGGTTGGTGCAGGGACGAGCCAGGGAAGCTGGAGAGATTAACAAAAGTTTACTTACCCTTGGTCGTGTCATTAATGCACTTGTGGAACACTCTGGTCATATTCCTTACAGGTACAAGTAATCAGCTGGAAGAAATTCATCTCAATAACTTTTTATTTACTTCTTCCGACAATTTAAATTTCTAGACCTGGAGTACTAATTCGTTCCTTTTGAACTTTCAGAGATAGCAAATTGACAAGGCTGTTGAGGGAATCATTGGGAGGAAAAACAAAAACATGTATAATTGCCACAATTTCTCCCTCCATCCATTGTTTGGAAGAGACCCTCAACACTCTGGATTACGCACACCGTGCCAAGAATATCAAGAACAAGCCAGAGGTGGGCTGTATATGCATTTTTTAGTTTGATAACATCTTCCATGTATTGTTAGGTCTACCGATTTCTCTTGATTTTCCAGGTCAACCAGAAGATGATGAAATCCGCTCTCATGAAAGATCTGTACACTGAGATTGACCGTCTGAAGCAAGGCATGTAGTTAGAATTCATCTCTTATTTTTTCGGAATTTCTCGTTTGCTGAAAATTCATTCCCATTTGAATTCACATTTTTCTTATACTTTGTAGAGGTGTACGCTGCGAGAGAGAAAAACGGGATTTATATTCCAAAGGACCGTTATCTTCAAGAAGAGGCTGAGAAAAAGGTTTGGTTGTCTCTGAGTTGAATAATTTGACATTTTTCTCTTTTAAAATCAGGTTTTGGGTTCCTCTAATTGAAATTTGATTCGCTCTCCATTCAATCGCAGGCAATGGCCGAAAAAATAGAACGATTAGAACTTGAATCAGAATCTAAAGACAAGGTATGATTGTCATTGATCCCATGTCACTGTTAGTTTTGCTTACGTTTCCATTTTTAGAATTGTACTTGATCAGTTGGGTTGGCACCGCAGCAACTAATTGAACTTCAGGAGCTGTACAATTCTCAGAAGCTTTTAACCACCGAGTTGAGTGAAAAGCTTGAGAAAACTGAGGTATATGACTTAACTGGCTACATTTTTTCTCCTAACATCAAACCAATTTTCTTTTTTTTTTTATCGAAAAGCTTGAAAAGCTAACCATTTGATTTTGAAATTTCAGAAAAAGCTGGAGGAAACTGAACACTCATTGTTTGATCTTGAAGAAAAATACAGACAGGCAAATGCAACAATCAAAGAGAAGGAATTCTTGATATGTAATCTCCTCAAGTCTGGTGAGTTGATTATCTCGTCACTCTAACTCGTGGAACCTTCAGAGTCTCTTCTGTGGTTGAAGTATGTCCAGAGCAGGAAATGTGTCCCTTTTTCTTTTTAAAATTCCTCAATGGAATAAGCACCAGTTTTTCTGGTTACCTTCTCTGTTGAAACTTATGATCTACAAAATAGGAATAACCAATTGGTTTAATTGCTCTCTTACGCTGATATTTCCTTGCAACTTTCAGAAAAAGCACTTGTCGAGCGTGCCTTTGAGCTCCGAACAGAGCTAGAAAATGCAGCTTCAGATGTTTCCAACTTGTTTGCCAAAATAGGTTAACATTTGTGGCCCACTAATTTAAGTTTTGCTAGTATGTGCCTTCTGTTTCTCCAAATCGTTGGTCGCTGTTTCATGCAGAAAGAAAAGACAAGATTGAGGATGGAAACAGATTGCTCATCCACAAGTTCCAGTCACAACTTACGCAACAGCTTGAGCTATTGCATAAAACTGTGGCAGCTTCTGTGACTCAGCAAGAGCTGCAGCTGAAACACATGGAGGAAGACATGGAGTCCTTTGTGTCAACGAAAGCAGAGGTGAGATTTGGGTCAGTTATCTTTTTATTCCTATCTCATTGACAACAGTTAACCAGTCTAATTTTGAGGTGTTCTTGCGAAGGCCACCGAAGAACTCCGTGAAAGGCTATCAAAGCTGAAGACAACATATGGTTCAGGCATCAAAGCGCTTGATAATATCGCCGTGAAACTAGATGGAAATTCTCAGACAACATTTGCCCGAGTCAACTCTGAAGTTTCAAAACATTCACATGAGCTTGAAGACGTGAGTACAAACTAACAACATCCTGTTCCATATTTTGTTCTCTGGATATCTTTCATTGCCACCTCAAACCTCTGTCCTGTGTTTATACCCTTGAAACTCTGCTCTTGTAGCTCTTCAAGGGTTTTGCTTCGGTGGCTGACACCTTGCTACAAGATCTTCAACGTAGCCTTAATAACCAAGAAGAGAAGTTAACTGCATTTGCTCAGCAACAACGACAGGTTAGTGACCTTTGATGGGTATCAAATTGATACTATCAATGATCCTTAGCCGAGTAATTCTGGCATTGAAGTAAACATTTCTGTTACATGCAGGCACATTTCCGAGCAGTTGAAACTGCAAGGTCAGTCTCCAAAATCACGGTGGATTTCTTCAAGACTTTAGACACTCATGCGTCAAAACTAACCCAGATAGTGGAAGAAGCTCAGACTGTTAATGATGCAAAGTTGAGTGAATTTGAAAAGAAGTTTGAGGTGATACTGCTTTTCAACTTTTAACATATGGGCCAGTCTATTAATTTCTATATTGGGTTTAATGGTGTTTCCGCACCCATGTAGGAATGTGCTGCCAATGAAGAAAGGGAATTGCTACAAAAAGTAGCTGAACTTCTGGCAAATTCCAACGCTAGGAAAAAAAACCTGGTATGCTCTGCAATTCTATGAAATGAATTATTATAAACAGCTGTTTGAATTCAGGTTGATCTTTAGGTCCAAATGGCTGTAAATGATATCCGAGAGAGTGCTTCCACCCGGACGATCGCGCTGCAGCACGAGATGTCAACCATGCAAGATTCAACTTCTTCCATTAAAGCTGAATGGACATTTCATATGGAGAAAACGGAAGCAAACTACCTTGAGGATACGTCTGCAGTTGAGAGCGGGAAGAAGGCCATGCAAGAAGTTCTCTTACATTGGTAGGCGAGTTTGCAACGTTGTATAGATGCCATCTTGCATGTCCGTTTCAAGCACCTAACCTTTTGATTCATTTCCTGGTATTTCAAATGGTTATTTCTAGTTTGGGAAAGGCCAAAATGAGTGCACAGCAATGGAGGAACGCCCAAGAATCATTAGTCAGTCTAGAACGAAACAATGTGGCTTCTGTGGATTCAATTGTCAGGTATGCTTTCCTTGGAGACAAACCACTGTTTCTCATTCGTTCAAAGCCACTGATGTGATCCCTTCCTCTCTGTTTGCTGCAGAGGAGGCATGGATGCCAACGAAAACCTGCGTGCTCAATTTTTGACTGCGGTATCGTCCTCTCTAGATGACGTGGATGCTGCAAACGGGAGTCTCCTTACTTCCATTGACCGTAAGTAACTACAATCAACAACATAGCTCTCTTAGGATAATGTTTCAGTTTCCTCAGAGACTACTTCCTCTGCAGATTCGTTGCAACTCGATAACGACGCATGTGCAGAGGTCAATTCCATGATTGTCCCATGCTGTGAGGACTTGAGAGAGCTGAAGGGTGGTCACCAGAACAAGATTGTAGAGATCACAGATAACGCTGGAAAATGTCTTCTTGATGAATATGCGGTAAGATTCAACTCTTACACATCTCCTCTGTAGTCATGTTTATTGTCCGAAAGCGAGTAATGTAACAAAAAAGACTCCGTTACTTCAGTTGAGATACGGTTTACGCAAATGTGATTGGTGGAACAGGTGGATGAGCCCTCGTGTTCAACACCGAGGAAAAGATCGTTCAACATCCCGAGCATTGGATCCATCGAAGAACTCAGAACCCCAGCATTCGAGGAGCTTCTGAGAGCGTTCTGGGAAGCAAAATCATCGAAGCAAGCGAATGGCGATGCAAAGCAACACTTGATACGGCCCTACGAGACCGCTCAGTCGTTTTCCGACTCCAGATTTCCACTTTCTGCCCTTAACTGAAGATATCAGATGTCTTAAGTCAGAGAAAATTCTGGTAGCAAAATCTGTGTACAGAAGTGCATACGTAGCTAGCTGCAACCTTTGAATTCTCCGGAGTTGGTATTTTATCTTTGTTTTGGTTTGTTTTTGCGATCATTACATGGATTCTTAGTTTACTCGTTGGAGGTGTGAAGAACTTCAACTCTGTTTATTTATTCTTTATTGTTTCTTTCTTAGAGTTCCGAGTTAAAAACCACAGACTTTTGGCATGGGGCAATGACAATATTAACGTATGGCTTTTCTTCCTGTGTACGTAAAATCATATCTGCTTTCTTTAGAACCACCAAAAGAAAAAAAAGAGAGAGAGAACGAAGACTGTGTTTATACAAATCAAAGTTTCCCAGCTCTTAGGGGCTTCAATTCTGAACTCTGTGACTATCTTTCTCTGGCCTTTGCTCCTGACAATGTGAAAGAAGGACTCAACATTGACTTTTCACATGTCACGAACTCATATTATGATCGTGTCAATTCCATGATTCTTATAGAGAATTCCAACGAGGGTTTCTAAAACTACCTGGCGATCGAGTTGAAGTTAGCAACCCAACAGAGGTACCAGAGCCGACTCAGTTTGACCATCATGTTTCAATCATCAAAACCATCGTCTGCAGAGTTCTCTTGGCAGACAAACGTGTTATCATCAACAGGATTCGAAGCGACAGCGTCACATGCTGTTGCCTCGTCTCCCTGTGTGAGATTCTCGGCATCTTGTTCCGTCTCGTTATAAAGAGTCTCTGTTGCTTTGTTATCGTCCATGTCCGTGGCCTCAGGTTTAAGCTCTGAGCCCAAATCAAACCCAGATTGGTCTTGGTTCCCCTGATATGCCACAGTTACTGCTCCTTCTTGGTCTGGCTGGTCTGGTTGCTCTGTAGCTTCCTTCTTCGGCCTCTTCCATTTCTTGGTGGATGAAGTACCATCATCCTCAAAGTCTTCTTCTTCTCTGTCTCTGTGGAGATACACCCACAGTTTTCTCTCTGAGTCAAATTGTACACAAGGATCACGCTCGTAGTGCAAACGATCCAAGGCTCCGCTTACGACTTGATTTACTTGTGCATCGGTGACATCCTCCACAATATACTGAGAGTCTCTTATCAATGTACAAACATCCGCTCTTGTCCCTATACTACCAGGCAATCTGGCAGCTGCGTCTCGCACAAGACACAGAATTGTGACGTGTGGCGGTCGGTCACGTTTCAGCATGAAATGGTCCCGAGCTTTCGATGTCGGCTTCCCCCCACCTCTTCTCAGAGGAGCAACAATCGATTTTTTACCATCAGCAGCTGTGTATGCGAACGCTCTGTCAGGAATAGAGTACCTGAGAAATTCCTCCTTCCGGAAATAAGCTCTTGCTTCTTCGGAACTAGGGGTGATAGTGTTTAGGCTCTTCTGGGCTCTCAGATCTTTGAACCTTTCTTTCTCGTCAAGATTACACTGCATGAGTGATACTGGCGGTTCGGGAAGACTTCCTATTTGCTGAAGTGTTTCCTGGCCATTTTTCAGCCAATTTGCAAAAGAATCAACCAACTTGACAAGCATTTTGTGCGGAAGGCCCCATGCTTCAGGTGATGTTACCTCCTCGGCAGTCTCTTGATCAGATGAAGTATGAGAAACAGGACCGATCCAAGTCCAGCTTTTTGTGGATTTTTCATATGCTACAAGTGCCTTCCATCCCTTTGCCCCCAAAGGTGAAGTTTTTGATGAAAAAATTTTCAGAACACCTCTAACCAAATCTTGAAGCGGTTCTTGCGTCTCCAAGATGCAAGGATCTCCTGGGTTTGACTTCACACAACTAACAATCTCCTGCACAGTGAGGGACGGTGGATCCCCTTTCCCGTTCAGATGCACCTTGTTAATATCTGCATCCTTGGACACAGAAATCCCATTCTCCCCTGCTTCATGCTCTCCATTTTGCTCTGCTCTAGGTACGCTAACATCTAATGAATCTTCAGGATGAGGACTTATCATAGTCATACGCACTGCAGAGAGAAGATGTATAATAGAGAAAGAGAAGCCTGTGTGAGCCGTTGGTGTGATCAACAAAAATGGTTTCTTCTGTGGCTTGGTTTCCACCTCCATTTCTATTGCTATTTTCACTGCTTGAGGAGTTTCAGAGGTTTCCACATTAGAGGAATCGGCATCAGCCTCTATTTTCTTCTTCCCCTTTCTCTTGGAGGAAGTAAAATCATCAACAGGTTGTTGAAGGTCAAACTGCAGCTCCCCATTATCATCCCTCCCTTCTGTCTTTATAAAATTTTCTCTCGTCTTCCTCTTCTTTGAGACAGAGCTGCAAGGCCTCAATAGCCCAGTCTCCGAATTTCCACCCGCACTGCCATTCCCCTCTACCTGATATTTCTTGCCTAGTCGACTCCGGGTACTATCATTAACCAATGTCCTTATTTCAAATAAATTATCGTCCTCATCAAAGCCTTTTTTCTTTCTGTTAGCCAAATTTGGCTTTGCTGATGGTCTTATTAATCGGTCAGTCAATTCCTCTCGGAGCTGGCTACTCTTGTTTGGCCTAACATACTCCTTCCTGTCATCTCTGTCTTTAAACTTACCCAAGTCTGGTATCACGTCATCACCGAAATCTTCACCGACCAAATTATTTAAGGGGCTGCTTTCACGCATCTTACCCTTTTGTTTACCCCTGAAAGAATTCTTCTTGGCCCCTGGCGTATAGATATGTTCCTCTGGCGTGCCCGCATGCTTGGAGTAAGCACCCCTTCCATTAAGAACCCAATCATTCTCATGCATATCCTTCTTACCAAGTTTGCCCTTTTTAAAATCTTGTCCAGCTGTGAGTATTTGTGACTGAGAACTATTCATCCCAGCCCCCGAGACAGCTGATTTGTTCCACATTACGAGATTTCCTTCTTCCCCATCATTATATTCCTCAGGTGAATCTGATTCTGTGTCTTCATTTCTCATGTACATTCTGTTATCTCTACGTGCTGCCCCACCAAGTCTTTGCTTTGGTATTACATTCACCCTAATCTTCTCCTGCACTGAGTTATCGTCAATATCTGAATTTAAAAACCTTTCATTCATTTGTTCCAGGGAAGCTCTGTAAGATCTCAAACTAATATCGGGTAATTCGCTCACATATTTCTGTTTCTTGCGTCTAGCATTCTGGTCATCAGATATAAAGGTGGGATTAACAGAAAAGCCATCTCTATAGCTCTTGCCATGCAGATACAAGTCAGCACGAAGGTCTGCCAGACTTCCTTTCAGCGGCTTCAACCGATCTACAAATGCACGAGGTTGAATACTGTCAGCATTACCTGCTTTTGCAAAATCCACATGATGCTGCTTTGATGCAAACGGTGGACCCATGAAGTGTTTAGAGCCAGGTTCTCTATCTCTTAAGAAGCTGCGTTTCTTTCCTAGTTTTGAGAATCCAGATTTTTTGGTGACAATAACATTGTGATCATTCTCTGAACCCATGCCAAAGAGTGGATCATCATTGACTGGCATACGATCTTCTGACCCAAAGGCCAACGCTGGACCATACTTCTGCCTTTGAAGGAGTGACGAAGCGCTGTACGGACCTGAGTTCTGCTCAACAGACACCTTCCTTGGATGAAACTTAGAACTTGCTGTGTTTGATATTCCTTTTGCATTCAGTCTGCCAGATCTATCCTGTTCTAAAGCCATAGGTTGCCACTGAGAAAGAAATTCAAAGTCCGGTTCAACACCACAAGCAGAGTGACGGTTCAATTTGTTATGAGTGGACTTCCTATGTTTTACCTTTCTCCTCCACAACATATCAACATCAAATGGTTCTTCATTCTCTGAAGAGTCCACCTCAACGTCCTCCATTTTCTCATACATTAGATTATTTTGGCCTTTCATGATATTCATAACACGGAGCTTTTCATCAACACTGTACCCATTACAATTCGCCCAAGCATCCCTTATCTGACAAAGATTCACGACTAAGTCATTGTGATACTTCCTAAGCATATGATAATGCTTGGTCCTGAGAAATATGTTACGGCCCTCTAGATATAGCGTGTTTCGTGGTTCGCACTGACCGCCCTTCAACATGCTAAACAGGTCGTTAATAGGACTGCTGAAGTGGAAATTACAACCCTCGAAAAGCTCCTTCAAAGTGCGCATGAAGGTAAGTTGATCCATGTCAGGTAGATACTTTGCGAGGCTAAGCCGCTCCACCTCAGTTAGACACTCATTCCACACTTCAACTGACAAAATATCTTCCAAACCCGAAAGATCATACAGCTCAAAAGGAATGCTACAAGTGACGTTTCCCACCTGGCAGAACTCAGCTCCGGTTTCTGCCAATTCAAGCAAATCAAAATCATCAGAGCCAGCTCCAGAATCAGCATCATCAAAATCATCATCTTCATCATCAACATCCTCATTCTCAGAATCAACATTAGCTGTTGAGACTCTGCGTCGAAGAAGCTCTCTTTGATTACTTGATATAGTATCGCCACTTCCATGAGAGAACTCAGGATAAAACCTAGAGAGCTTGACGTTACTCTTCTCAATAGCCATCCCGCATAAGCCTAAACAAATAACTCGCTCCCCAAACGAACCAACACCCTTTTCTATCCAAAGTACGAGTCTTCACCTGTGGAAACGGCAACCCTAACACAGACGAAGCACAAAAATACAACCCCAAAAGACAAAATTTCAGAATACAAGCGAAATAGCAAATAGGGTAATTACTCTTCAGTACCCAATTTAACAAAATTGGAAGATTCGATCAATCCAAAAATGAAGATACCTCAATGTTCCCTCAGACGTCGAACAGATTCGAGCACCGGCGCAACTGCTGCCGCAAAATTCGAAACGACCACGAGAAAGGTGAATCCGAAGGAAACCCTGGAGATGAAATCGTATAAAGAACACGAGGAGCTATAGAGGAGGAGAAGACACTGACCCTGAGAAAGAGAGAGAATTCGAGGGTTGAAGAAGACGAAGGTGACGTGGATTGTAACAGAGCCGTCGGATTACCGGGTGAGAAGTGAAAAGACGAAAAAGGACAGCCCCAGAGCGAGGAGGGCACATGAGGAAGAAGAGTAAGTTTGAATTAAGAAAAAAAGAGTTGTCGAGGCTAGAGGCGAGTGGTGGGGGGACGAAGCGACCCAGTGAGTCAATACGAGTCGACTCGGAGCGAGTCGTCGCTAGGAGAAAGACGATCGACGAGAGAGATGCCCATTTAGTCCACGTGTCATGGGCCCCACGTGTCTTCTACTTCAGTCCGACGCCGTTTTTGGCGCGGTTGTCATTTGGGGTAGCAGTCGCCTAAACTTGCCTATGCCATGCATACTCTATATATTACTCGATTTTTTGTCCTATGAAACTTATTAAAGTGATATAAGAAACATGTACAAAGGAAAGGTTTGTATAAATAATTTAAAAAACTTAAGAAGGAAATAAAAAATGATACATAGCATGAGTCATGACTAAGAAATCACCCAAAGAGAAGATCATCAATCTATTCATCTACGATTTGCAACTGCGTAAGCAATTGATTCCTTATAAACTTATCGATTTGTTTAGTTAGAATAGAAGGCAACAGAAATTTCCCTCCATGTCTACCCGAACTGCTTTCATGTTAGCCGAAGAAAAATAGAATCTTTCACACCCTCCTCTCCGTGACCAAAGTCATAATTAAATCCGAAGGGTATGGAGAACCTTTTGGATAAATAGAACTCTCTATTTTCCACCAAATATGAGTTAATAAACTGACTCCAAAGAATAAGTGATTTGACGATTCATATCAGTATAAATATAAATAACAACATAACCACACATCAAGATTTCAACCCGATAAATTTATAGCATGTTGTTAAAAGATAAAAGGTTGCTAAATATAACTATAATCGTATTTCAGAATTGATTGAGAAAACCAAATGACATGCACCCAAGGGATCGATTGACATCTCAAATGAATTTGTTAACATGTTACTTTTGCCAAGTTGGATTTCATAATAGAATCATGACTACGCCTCCTTAAAATACCGTCGTGATTCTTTTCCTCACTTGGGTATGGCAATGAACTCGGGCGTAAAGCAAGAATTTCAATTTATTCCTTCGAGCATGACGAAGAAGTTAATTTCCATCTTTTAACGCGTCAACCATTTTAGTCGGGAGGGAATAGATTGCAATTCTGCTTAAATTAAGTGATTATTATTAATCTCCATAGGATATATTTTTAGTACAAGATTAGGAAGTGTTCCCATATTAGGTTAAAGATCAAATCCTACGAAGACACAAGGTTGGACCATAATCGTTTTAATCGTGAGGTAGCGTAGTGGTTAACATTAAAGAAACTCAAGATTATTGAATAGAAAAACGAATAATAGCCAAAAAACGAGAGTAATATAACAAAACAAGGTTCAAATTGAGTTACTTGAATTCACACAATTTCGGCCAAGAAGCCTTTAAATAAGAGGAGATCTTCTATCTTACAAAATAGAAAATATGTATATGAAAATACAAGAAGAAAATTAAATAATATACATAAAGGAAGAGCTAATATACAAATGCCTATGAGACAAGGAAACATGGAGATTCCTTTCTCCATGTGGATGGTGGCCAAGAGGAAGGAGGAGATCCTCTTGATGAATGTCAGACTCTAAAATTCCCTTTCGAATTCAAAACCATCTTAATACCATGATATGATGCCTTGTTAAAACATTATCAAGTGAAACTTTGTGGGAAAAAACTTCGCTGAAGAAAATAAACACATTCATGTGTTCGATGAGTAGATTGTTAGATCTGGCCTTCTGGATGATAGATATCCATGAGTTTGGTTCGTTGTTGGAGATCAGAACAAAATTAATCACTTTTGACCTTTGTGAAGATATATTCCAGTTGATCTAAGCTCTAAATATATGTTGTAGTGATCACTCATTCTTGAATCTACTTCGATGTGTTGGACCCATTCATGAACAAGGAGTTGGCTGCAATGCGAACTGTGACTTGGTTGTCATTGGTTGTGTGGTCTTGATTCCTAGCCCTTATAGTAATGCTTTGATCCAAACCACTTCACATGGTGTATTGGCCATGGTTTTGTATTCTACCTCTCCATTCGATCTAGCTATGATGCTTCGTTTCATGCTTCTCCAAGTGACAATGGTGCCACCAATGAATATACATAATAATCTGGTTGATTTGCGATCATCCCTATTGCCCACCGAATCCGTATCACATTATCCTATGTCATCGAGGTTGTCACACACTTCATTTGGATGCCTTTGTCTAGAGCACCCTTGATGTACTTTAGGATCTATTTCACCATATTCCATTTCCTTTTTTGGGAGCCTGCACGAACTTGCTTACTTGATTCACAACAAAACATATGTCAGGATGAGTGATCCTAAGATAAATTAATTTACCTATTACTCCCCAATACTCTCCACGTCCTAAAGAGGTTCACATTAACTCTGATCTATGCTTTTCTTCTATGGGAGTTTTGGTAGGTTTTACTCCAAATTTTCATGTATCACCAAACAAATCAAGGGCATATTTTTTAGAAAGAATTAGTACATCGTTAGTTCGTGTAACTTCAATTGCTCATGATATTTTAGTTCATTTAAATCTTTTATGTCAAATCTAGTTTGGGGGGAATGTTAGTGTTTTCAATTCTCTTATCAATGTTACATGTAACTAATTGAAAAAGTTGAGTGATTTGCTTAACAACTATTGCATCCATATTCTAATAGGGCGATTTGAAGAGTATGGTACCACACACAGAGAGATTGTTGCAACTCGTAAATGTTTACACACTCTGGTGGCAGATGCAATCTATTCGGGTTGTGGGGCCTTTATGAATATCTCTTCTTCGAGGTCTTTTTGGAGGAAGAAATTCTTGAAATTTAGCTGCCACAATTTCTACTTTAAACTAGTGGCCGCTAATAGTAAAATTCATATAGTATAGAGTTTGGTGATGGGAGCAAATATTTTTATGTAATCCTCTCCATAGATTTGGGTGAATCCTCAGGCTATTAGCCTAGCCTTATAACTCTGATGTAGTTGTTGCTATGGATATTGATTCTATAGATCCATTTGCCACACATGAATACTTCTTTGTAAGAAGAGGGTTCCTACACACTATCAAGTTGACCCACAAATGCTCGATACTCATTAGATAGGTTAGTCGAATCATAAACAGATGCAATGAGATAAGCAATAACATTATTAGAGTACTTAATACAAAGGAGCACTTTTAACTGATTACTCCATTGGAGAGTGCTTGGTGGTACCTCATGTGTATGTTCCTTGGTTCCTACTTCATGCTCTACTTTTTCTACTTCCTATTGAGATACTAGCGACACTCGATGGTATGAAATTGGAAGTTTGTTGCTTATTACCATTTTCAACTTGCATATGTTCTATAAGGTTTCTTAAAGAACTGTAAACATCATCTAAGATCACAATAGTACTTTCTAATTCATGATAATTAATATTTTAATAGAAACTTTCCCTTTCGTCAAATTTTGCTTCCATGGGAACATGGATGCGATGTGTTCCCAAGCGATAACATTTGTAGCCCTTTTGAACGGACGAGTAACCCACGATGATGCACTTGATGCTTTTGGCACAAGTTTGCTTCATTACACCTCATCTACGAAGAATAATTAACACACCCAAAACGGTCAAGGTAATTAAGTTCAGATTTGGTGTTATTTAGTACCTCATAGAGAGTTGTTCAAGTGTGTAGTTAGAAGTCTGTCGATAATATGGAATGCCATTACGAAAACATCTCCCTAAAACTAGATATGTACCTGACGATCAAACATGATGGTGCGAGCGACTTTCATAAGGTGTTTGTTATTGCGTTTGACTACTCCAATTTTGTTAGGGAGTATACGAATACGAGGTTTGCTGCATGATGCCTCGTTCTTCTAGACACATTGGATTTGATAACTTGTGTATTCTCTCTATTGTTGATCATCTCATTTTCGTACACAATTCTCGCATGATTTTAGAGATGTTTATAATGATAGTTACAATGTTTACGTGTGATTTTGTATCCGTTTTACTTGGTTTTGTGTTTTCATGTTCTTATAGGTTTTAATGTGTATTTGGTTCATTTCAGAGCTACAGAACATACACGAGACAAAGTACTAGCATCGAGGATCACAATAGAGCAAACGGGACGAGAAATAGACAAGGAATGGCCAAGATGTGAACTTGGCCGGGCATTGGCATGCATGGCCGAGCATATGCTGCAGCACGACCGAGCTTCCAAGACAAACATGCAGCCCGGCCGAGCACACAACTCCGCACGACCAAGCTGCAACAAAGAAGACATCACGACTGAGCTAAGCATGCAGCACGACTGAGCATGCATTTGTAGAATACAGCCCGACCGAGCATGAGCAAGAGCGCGACCAAACACTCCTTCAAAAACCATGCGCACGACCGAACTCTCAACAATGCATAGTCGGGCACTCAATGCATCAAACATCCCCGAGAGTGATGCACGGCCCAGACACACATGGAGCACGGTTGGGCACTCCTTTTGGAAGAGTGCACGGTCGGTCATGGAGAGAACAAACCAAGCGAAAATTATGGAGATTGACACACAGCTCGGATTAAAGTTTGAACAAGCCATTTTATGAGTGGAAAGACGTTAAGAGCACAAAACATTCATCATTCATTCATCATTCATCATTCTAGAGAGCCCTCTTTACGTGAGACACACAAAGAGACAAAAGATCGAATCAGGACTACGCCTCCTTTAATTTCTATGCTTCTTAGACATTCTATTTCGTTTATGTTGTTTGATTCAAAACTCATGAGTGAGTAGTTATTTTGTTTCTAGGAGAAGGGATTAACCCATGGCTATCCAGGAACCTCTTTCGATTTATTTATTAATGCAATTTCCCGTTTTGTTAATCTATTCTTTGTCTGAGTGTTGAATCGTCTTGTATTTACGAAGGCCAAGTAGATGCATGTGTTAAGGATTAGGAGAAGGACCAAAAGGAGAATTCTAGTCCTAGACGAACAGGCTTAGAACAACCGAGACTAGGTCATGAAAGTAGAGTAGTAACGATTGAGGGTTAATTGGATGAATCATAGATCGTATGGGTTTAGTTTGAGGTATCAACCATGAGAGTAGGGGATAACTCAATTAGATCACGTTCCTATGCATTGAGAGAGTATAGGAATTACATTAGGATCGTCTGCCTTAGATATCTTGATTTGGAATTCATGATTAGATAGATCGATTGTTAGTTTCGAAAGCTTTGCGGTGAAACTGTATCCTAGAACGTTTGTCTCATTGTCAAGAACTCATTAGTTTATTGCTTTTCGTTATTTCACCTTAAACTAATATTTCATCGTAGCAAGTTTGATTCTAGTTTGAGCTTACTTCGTGTTGCATAATCCCTGTGGGATCGACACCTAGAGTACTACACACGTGTCGTACACTTGGGGGTAGTTTAGGTTAATTTTTCTTAACTTGGAACACATCAGGTTTTTGGTGCTGTTACCGGGGACTATTTGTCAACATATCTTAGATTCGGATTTAGAGTAGTTCTTGTTTTTGTTTTATTTTTTGTTTTCGTTTTCTTTTTGTTCTTTCTACCTAATTCCTTTTGCTCGTCATTTGTTAGTGTATGACCAGATCTCAAGGTACTTTGAGCTTTTTTTCAAATCGACCCCGAGACCGAGATACAAAAAGTAGAAAAAGGGGAAGGAAAAAAGGAAAGTAGACCCGACCTTCAACTTCGGTGGTATCTTGTTTTGAAGAATGGCACTGCATTCTTCGGTGAGTGCTACCGTCTCTCTCTTTGATACGCTTCTCCTTGGAAAGAACCTCCTTGAGGAAATTTGCTCGATTAGGCATCTTTTGGAGGGCTTCCACAAACGGCATGTTGATGTCGAGCTTCTTGAGGCAACGAAAGAATTTGGTCACACTCTCTCGATTCTTGCTGCTCACCAAGCGTTCAAGAAATGGTATAGGAGGTACGTATGCCGACAAATCAACATACGACTTTTCCAAATATGGCTGAAGCCCTTCCATGATCGCGATTCTGCTCTTTCCATTGTCCACCGAACTTTTAGCAATGTTCTTTTGCGCTTTGGAGGGCGGATTCTCGATCGTATCCTCACTGCACAAAGTGATGGTGTTTACGTACTCTCTCGGGTTTGGATCGGGCTTTCCGGGTAGCATTTAGGGACTCTGAGAGGATGAGGTAGCTTGTTGTGCAATGGAATTTTAAAGGATCTTCACATGCTTGCTCAAGGATTCCATTTGAGTTTTAAGCTCGTTGATCGCAGTCCCCACTTGAGTTTTAGTTCATTCATCGCTGCTCCCATTTCCTCGTTGAATTTAGCTTCAGTTGATTGTTGCTGCTTGATGAATTCGAGGATCACCGCCTCAAGGCTTGACGAAGGAGGTTGAGTAGGTTGAGGAGCTTGCTGTAATGGCTGCGATTGTTGGTACGGCTGCTGCTTTTGTTGAAAACCCGAATACTTCACCGGTTGGGTCGTTCGATACGAAAGATTCGAGTGGTTCCTACAATTCGGGTTGTATGATTTCCTGAATTGCGTATTGCCTTGCTGCCGAGCGTAGTTCATTTTTTCCATGTCTTCGTGCATCGTGTATCGGTAAGCCATATGGTCCGTATCTCCACAATTTGCACAATACATGGCATTCACTGCATTGCCCATCGCTCTTCCTTGGTTCACTTCATAAAGACCTCGTGTCCTTTTTGGCATACTTCTTCGTGTAGACCACATGGGGTGGTTCATGGCAAGATTGTCGATCAGTTCGTATGCCTCTTCTACGCTTAAGTCCATAAATGATCCTCGAGAAGCATTGTCTAATGTCGTTCTATGCTCATCCGTGATCCCATTGTAGAAGGTTTGGATCACGTACCACTGCTCTAGACTGTGATGAGGACACATTTGCAAAAGGTCCTTGAATCTCCCCATGCTTCAAATAACGTATGTCCTTCTTGGCATCTAAACATAGTGATTTCTCCTCTCATTTGTATCGTCTTGCTCGGAGGGAAGAACCGTGTTAGGAATGTTGTGTGCTGGCCCCAAGTTGTGATTGAGCCATCGGGAAGAGATTGTAGCCACGTTTTCACTCGTCTCTCAATTGAGAAGGGGAAGAGACTCAACAATATCGCATCTTCTGAGACTCCATGTATTTTGAATGTGCTTGAAAGCTCTAGAAAGTCTCGTAAATGTTGATGAGGGTCTTCGTGATTTCTGCCCATGAAATGCTTTTGATATAACATGTTGATCATCGCGGGCTTGATCTCGAATTGCTCCCTAGCAACAATAGGCGTCCTTATTACAGTTTGGACGTTCCTCATGTTCGACACCACGTAATCACGAAGACGACGTGGTGGAGGAGCCTGCGGTTGCTGTAATTGCGCCACATTGTCCACAGGTAATTGCGGCTGTCCGTGACCATCCAATACATCATTTTGATTGTTCATTGCTCGTGGATTGGTCTTGTCTACTCTTTCTTCTTCCTTGCCCTTCTTTTCCTGTCTAATCGTTCTCTCAATCTCGAGGTCAATTCGATGCAAACTCGAATTACCTTGAGATCGAGTCATGCACCTACAAAGGACAAGAAAAGAGAATTAGTAGAAAGTACAATAAATAAAAGAAAAACAAAAGAAAACAAAAACAAGTATGATTCTAAATCTGAAAATCAGGCGTGTTGACACTTAGTCCCCGGCAACGGCGCCAAAAGCTTGATGCGTATCAAGTTAAACAAGTTAACCTAAAACTACCCGCAAGTGCACGACACGTGTGTAGTAATTAAAGTGTCGATCCCACGAGGACTAATGTAACATGATCTAGGAATCAAACTAGAATCAATGCTTGTTGTGATGAAATAAGGATGGTGAGATGCAAATATGATGATGCAATGGAATAGCGAGTTCTTAACAAAGAGACAAACGTTCTAGAATCCGGTTTCACCGCATAGCTTCTGAAACCTACCCTCGATCTATCTAATCGTGCATTCCCTATCAAGATATCTAAGACAGAAGGTCCTAATGTAGAACTTACCTCTCTCACGGCATAGGAACGTGGTTTGATTGAGTCATCCCCCACTTTCGTGGGTGACACCCCAACTAAACGCCATTACGATTCATGATTGGCCCGATTCAACCCTCAACCGTTACTACCCTACTTTCATGACCTAGTCTCGGTTGTTCTAAACCTGTTCGCAAAAGTAGAGTAGTAACGGTTGAGGGTTAGTCGGATCAATCATAGATTCTATGGGTTTAGTTTGAGGTATCAACCACGAAAGTAGGGAATAACTCGATTATATCACATTCCTATGCGTTGAGAGAGGGTAGGAACTACATTAGGATCGTCCGAGTTAGATATCTTGATTGGGAATGCATGATTATATAGATCAATTGTTGGTTTCGAAAGCTTTGCGGTGAAACCGTATCTTAGAACGTTTCTCTCATTGTCAAGAACTCAATAGTTTATTGTTTTTTGTTATTTCACCTTAAACCGATGTTTCATCGTAGCAAGTTTGATTCTAGTTTGAGTTTAGTTCGTGTTGCGTAGTCCCTGTGAGAACGACACCTAGAGTACTTCACACGTGCCGTGCACTTGTGGGTAGTTTAGGTTAATTGTTTAACTTGGAACACATCAATTTCCTGACCAAAGGCATTTGATTGTGTCTTTGAATTGAGTTGCAACATAATTTTAAAACTTAAAGAGCATCAAAGACATCACCTTTAGAGGTTAGTAGATAAATCAAAGTATATTTTGATTTCTCATCAATAAAAGCAAAAAAATACTTCATAAAGTCTCTATTTAACCTAGGTGATGTCCAAGTATTCGATTATATTGAATCAATACAATTTCATGCTTTGTGTTCGATTTATGGAAGACATTTATACAATGTTTACCTACGATGTATCCTTCATATTTTAAAAATAATAATTAACATGCAACAATAGTTACTGAAGTACTTTATGATGAAAGTGTGCTCGGGCCGAAAGAACCTGTGTTCAGGTCGAGCGCATTGGGCCTTCTCCTATCCAACAGGTTCACTCGGGTTGAGCGGAACTTTGCTCAGGCCAAGCACTTTTAGCCCTCCTAGATTCTTTCTCCTCCCAACCTCATCCACTCTTAGGTACATAACAGAAGCTTCTCTTGATGTCTCTTTATGCCCTTGTGGAGCCTTATCAAGTTTGTCCTCCACCAATTGAGTGAATACGTTTTGCATCCTCATAGCTTTAGCTCTTATGACCTGTCTTTGTGTTGTCGATTTTTTGAGCGGAGTCTCATCCTTATCATCCCCTGCTTCTTCAAAGGGATTTGACCTCAAATCTGGATTATCATATGCATCACAATGAGCCAAGTTAGCGACATTGAAAGTTGAACTAACATTGTACTCACCAGGTAACTCAATCTTGTAGGCATTTTCATTATTTCGTTGAAGAACTTTGAACGGTCCATCGCCGCGAGGCATTAGTGATGCGTTCCAAGTTAAACAAATATTAACCTAAACTACCCGCAAGTGCACGACACGTGTGTAGTACTCTATGTGTCGATCCCACAGGGACTGTGCAACACGAAATAAACCTAAACTACGATCAAACTTGCAAACAATGAATATGGATTTAAAAACGAATAACTAAAAATAAATAAACTAACGAGTTCTTACCAGTGAAACAAACGATCTAGGATTACGATTTCACCACAAGACTACCGAAACTAACAATCAACCTATCTAATCATGCATTCATAATCAAGTTATCTTAGGCAGACGATCCTAATATGATATCTACCCTCTCTCAAGGCATAGACACGTAATCTAGTCAAGTTATCCCCTACTTTCGTGGCTGACACTTTAAACTAAACCCGTAAGTTCTATGATTCATCCATTTTACCCTCAACCGCTACTACCCTACTTTCGTGACCTGGCCTCGGTTGTTCTAAACTCGATTATCCGGAATTAGAATTCTCCTTTTGATCCTTCTCTTAAGTTCCTAAAACATGCATCTACTTCGCCTTCATAAACACAAGTCAATTAAGCATTCAGACAAAGAATAGATAAACAAAAAATGGGAAATTGCATTCAAAGATAAATCAAAGTGGTTTCGGGATATCCATGGGCCAATCCCTTCTCCTAGAACAAAACGACTACTCGGTCATGCGTTCAAAAGGCAACAACATAATCGAAATAGATAGTTTAAAGAACATAGAAAAGCAAAGGAAACCGAGGTCTTTATTTGATCTTCAATGCTCTTTGGATGTCTCCTCCGTCAAGAGTGCTCACAAACAACTTTTCTCTCTACTCTCCCTATGCAACTCTCTCTACTCTCACGTGTCTTCTCTCCCAAAAATCAAGTGAATTCGGCCCCTTCGCTCTCCTACTTATCTTTCATCTTTTCTTTCTTTCCTTTTCTCCTCTTTTTCCTTTTGTGGTTGTTCACTTCCTTTCCTCTTCTTTCCTATTTGTTGCAACATGTTGTTTTGTGAGTTTTCCATTCTTATTTGTATTGGTTTCTATTCTTGGGTAAGTGGGCATGTTTCCTTTCTATTTTCCAGCCATATAACTCTCATTCCTCTTCTCTAATCATGTTTCCTTTTTTTTTTGTAGGCAACTAACCACTTCCTTTTCTTGTTTCCCGCAAGTTCTCTTTGTTGTTTTTGCAGGTGATAGACGCGACCCGTGCGGGCTGGAGAGTGTGCCCCGCGCTGGCTCACCTTGAGGGGATGATCCGTGTGTGCTGGAGGCTTGCCCGACCCATGCTCAAGCTGCTGGATGTGCTGGACCAATGGCCCCGCGTAGGCTAAGGAATGTGCCCCGCACGGGCTAAGTTAAGTGCCCCACGTGGACTGTGATGCTGCTCAAGGTTCGTGCGGGCTGAAGTCCTCCCCGACTCATGCTGTTTCTCGTCCCGTTTGTTCCGTTTTGATCCTCGACGCTGATACTTTGTCCCGTATATGTTCTTTAGCTCCAAAACGAACCAAATATGCATTATAACCTGTAAGAGCATGAAAACAAAAAAAGTAAAACGGATACAAAATCAAATGTAAACATCGCATCTATCATCATAAACCTCTCTAAAATCATGCAAGAAATACGTATAAAAACGAGGTGATCAATTAGCATGGATTTACACTACTATGTAAATGTTTCTTGCGTAAATAAATCCACACAAGATAACTGGGTTGAAAGACCACCTTCTTTTTTCCCTTGTTTGCATGTTTGATTTATCGTTCTACCTTCTTGTCAATGTTGGCTCATGCCTTCTTATGTATCTTTTTTCGAAAAATCGACCTTTTTATGTGTGTCAAGTTAAACAGGTTTACCTAAACCTACTCCGCAAGTGCACGACACGTGTGTAGTACTTTAGGTGTCGATCCCATAGGGACTACGCAACACGGACTAAGATCAAACTAGAATAGAACTTGCTACGATGAAATGATGGTTGTAAGATGCAATTATGAATATGCAGTAAACCTAGGAGTTCTTGACAAATGACACAAACGTTCTAGGATACGGTTTCACCGCATAACTTCCAAAACCGACTATCGATCTATCTAATCATGCGTCCCCTATCAAGATATCTAAGGCAGACAATCATAATGTAATTCCTACTCTCTCTCAAGGCATAGGAACGTGATTTAATTGAGTTATCCCCTATTTTCCTTGCTAAAACCCCAACTAAATCCCATACGATCTATGATTCATCCGATTAACCCTCAACCTTTACTACCCTACTTTTGTGACCTAGTCATGGTTGTTCTAAGCCTGATCTTCTGGGACTAGAATTCTCCTTTCGGTCCTTCTCCTAATCTCTAACACATGCATATACGTGGCCTTCGTAAACACAAGATATTAAGCGCTCAGACAAAGAATAGATTAGGAAAACGGGAAATACATTCATAAATAAATCAAAGAGGTTCTGGGATAGCCATGGGCTAATCCCTTCTCCTAGAACAAGATAACTACTCAGTCATGAGTTTATAATCAAACAACATAATAGAAATAGAATGTCTAAGGATCATAGAAATCAAACAAGGTGTCGTCCCGATTCGATCTTCCATCTCCTTGCATGTCTCCCGTCAAGAGTGCTCTGTCCAATGATGGATAGGCTCCAATCTACCCTCCTAGGGTTCCCCTCTGTGTTTTCTTCCCTTTGGACTCAATTGGGAGTCCCTTTTTAAGCTTTCTCCCTGCTGGAATTTCAAGAGTGGTTATTGCAAACATGACTCACGCGGGCTCGGTAGCCAATCTGTACGGGCTCCCCTAATCCTCCATGACCTGTGCATGCTATGGATGAGCACGAGTCGAGCAGAATTTCCTGGACCACCACCCCACGTGGGCTAAGGAGAATACTCCGCACGGGCTCCTCACGAATTCTTGATCCATACATGCTGAAGGTGAGTCCGAGGCGGGCAACATTTGCTAGATGTTCAGGCCGAGTGGGCTAAAGAAACGACCCCGTGCGGGGGCCTTGTCTCCTCATGGGGTACAGTTGTATCACATTCCTTGCCCGTTTCTCGTCTCGTTTTTTCCGTTATGATCTTCGATGGTCGTATTTTGTCCCGTGTAAGTTCTTTAGCTCCAAACTAACCAAATATGCTTAAAAACTATAAGAACATGAAAACACATAAACAAGTAAAACGGATACAAAATCACATGTAAACATCGCATCTATCGTCATAAACATCTCTAAAATCATGCGAGAATCGTGTATGAAAACAAGATGATCAAAACTTTCCATACTTGAATGATTGCTTGTCCCTAAACAAACATAAATGTGGAACACGTGGGAGATCTAAAAATCGAGAATTTCCCTTTCTCCTAGAAATACCGCTAAAGCAAACCTAATCGATCAATAAGCAAGTTAAAAGAAAATTCGGCTTAGAAAATTTCAGTCTTCATCCTAGGTTCACCATGGCTACCTATAGGAAAGCAAATCAAAGATGAGCTAAGCGAGAAATCACAACTCTCTCCACCAAACAAGACTTAAAAAAAATGCTAACATAGAATAAAAGAGGATACTTGTTTTATTTACGAGCTTCTTTATATTTTTATTACATTGTTTCTTCTTTATTCTTCTTTATTCCTCTCTCACCCCACCATTTTTATGTATTTTTTTTCTTTTAAACATCTTTTTTTACTTTTTCTTTATTGATATGCGAACACACTAGGCTTCTAAGACGTCTGATTTGAAGGGATTCAACCTCTACTTAGACCCAAGCTACCAATGACGGTATACTCTTTCATCTCATTCAAGATTGCAGCAGAGTAGATGGCATTTTTACACGGCTTGCTCTTAGGATGTAGAAAGATGATCGCCAACCCACGAACCATCAAAAAAGTATCAAGGTTGATGCACTCATATCGATTTTAGATTATGCGTTTAGGCATTATTTCTATTGATAGTAGAGTGTTAGTCTGCGCTCTTATTTTGCAAAACAAGCTCAATTCATATGATGAAATCATCCTCGTAAAAAGAAGTAAAACATCGTCTGTATGAAATATAATCATTTGGATAGAGAGAAAAAACAAGAAACTAGCTTAGCAACCTCTTCTAAACTTCCCATAAGTAACACTAGGATTCCCAAAGACTTGTGACCTACTCATTCCTCAACCGACTAATAAGCTCTAACATGCAAGATATCACGAAAAAGGCCAACTTCTTAAGCATCCTAGGTTCAAGGTTCATCTCAAAACATGGCACTGGAAAAGTGCCTGGGACGACTCTAACAAATGAAAGCCAAAACAAACATAAGGACTACGAAATCAAAGAGAAAAACAAAAGAAAATGAAACAAAATCATCTGACAAAACGTGAGCTACTCCGCCTAGACTTGAATTGAACGGCGTCCTCGACGTGAAGCTCCAATGGAGGATAAGGAAGGTGAAGTCACAGTTGTAGGTCTGCTTCTTTTTATATTTTATTATTTATTATTTTTTATGTTTTAAATAAACCAAGTCCGAAAATACGAAACAAAAGAAAACAAAATGCTGGGTTGCCTCCCAGAAAGCGCTAGTTTAACGTCGTTAAGATTGATGTCTCCATGCCTCATGCGCTTGCGATGGGTGGATCGAATAGGGAAATGGAGTTTCCTCTTTTGATCAGTTGAGCGGCTTGATATATCTTTAGGCGCTTCAAATTTGCTTTGAACATTCCGCTCGTCTCGCTCCATAGTTCTACTGCTCCATGTGTGAACACCTCTTGTACCTGAAAAGGACCAGACCAACAAGAATGTAGTTTGCCAGGGAAAAGCTTAAGACAAGAGTTAAAAATTTAAACTAAGTCACCTGGCCGAAAGTCATGAGGTAGGATCTTCTTATCATGCCATCTCTTAGCACACTCCTTGTAGATATTAGAGTTCTCGAATTCACCGAGGCAAAATTCGTCTAGCTTGTTCACCTGCAAAAGTTGTTTCTCACATGCACTCTTAAGATCAAAGTTAAGGAGCTTAGTCACCCTATAGGCGCGATGCTCTAGCTCGACCGGGAGGTGGCAAACTTGCCATAAACAAGCTGAAAAGGAGTCATGCCAATGGGAGTCTTAAATGCAGTCCTAACGGCCCATATCACATCGCCTAATCTCATCGACCAATCTCTACGAGACCTAGACACGGTTGTCTCTAATATGCTTTTGATCTCCCTATTCAAAACCTCCATTTATCCATGCATATGTGGTCGTCTCTCAAGGATTCGTTGATAGATCTCTCATCCGCCACAATGATGCGAGAGAGGTGATGTGCAACGACGTTCGGCGACCCCTTCCTATCTCGAATCTCAAGATCAAACTCTTGCAAAAGAATGTTCCATCAGATAAGGCGCGGTTTGGCTTCCTTCTTTCCTAAGAGGTACTTGAGTGCCGCATGATCCGTGTAGACAATCACCTTTGAACCAACTAGACATGATTTAAACTTGTCAAAGGCGAAGACGACATCAAGGAGTGCCTTCTAGGTTGTGGCATAATTGATTTAAGTGTTGTCTAGGGTCTTGCTAGCGTAGGAAATGACACGAGGAGCTTTGTCTCTTTGCTATCCGAAAACAGCTCCAACTGCGTAGTCTCTAGCATCACACATGATCTCGAATGGTAGGCTCCAATTCGGCGGTTGAATGATGGGCGCTGAAACCAATGCCCTCCTGATCGTGTTGAAGGCATCGTGCATTCCTTAGAAATTCGAACGTGACATCCTTGGCTAGAAACTCCGTCAACGGTTTCATGATCTTTGAGAAGTCCTTGATGAACCTTCGATAGAAATCAGCGTGCCCTAGAAAACTTCGAATCTCTTTAACCGAAACCGGTGGAGAAAGTTTTTCAATCACCTCGATCTTAGCCTTGTCCACTTCTATGCCTCTCGAAGATATCATATGACCTGAAAAAATCCCTTCTTTCACCATGAAATGGCACTTTTACCAATTAAGAATGAGATTGATCTCTTCACATCGCTACAACACTCTAGAAAGGTTAAGAAGGCAATAATAAAAAATAGAACCATAAACGGAAAATCTTCCATAAAAACTTCCATAATGTGCTCAATCAAATCGGAAAATATTGCTATCCTACAATGCTGGAATGTAGCCAGAACGTTGCAAAGGCCAAAAGGCATACGACGTAAGCGAATGTTCCGTAAGGATATGTGAACGTCGTCTTCTCTTGGTCTTGAGGGTGAATGGGAATCTGAAAGAAACCGGAGTACCCGTCTAAGTAACAAAAGTAGGCGTGGTTCGCTAGGCGTTCGAGCATTTGGTTGATGAACGAGAGAGGGAAGTGATCCTTCATTGTGGCTTCGTTGAGCTTCCGATAATCAATACACATCCTCCAGCCCGTGATCATTCTTGTTGGAATCAGCTCGTTTTTCTCAGTGTGAACTACCGTCATTCCACATTTCTTGGGCACTACATGCGTGGGGCTCATCCATTCACTGTCCGAGATAGGATATATGATACATGTATCCAAAATTTTTAGTATTTCCTTCTTCACTACCTCTTTCAAATTAGGGTTTAGTCGCCTTTATGCTTTGATGGACGGTTTGTGGCCATCCTCCATGAGTATTCGGTGCATGCACAATGAAGGGTTCAGTCACTCTCCTGTGCTTCCTCAAGCAATCAAGTAGCTTTCTTATCTCATCTGCACTCAAATCAGCGTCCACAATAACGGGATATGTATCATTACATCCAAGGTACTCATACCGAAGAGAAGACGGGAGAGGTTTAAGCTCGAGTTTGGGTGCCTTCTCCACTAAAAAATCAACATGTGTTTCGCATGGAATCTCCTCGTCGTCCTCGACGTGAAGCTCCAATGGAGGATAAGGAAGGTGAAGTCACAGTTGTAGGTCTGCTTCTTTTTATATTTTATTATTTATTATTTTTTATGTTTTAAATAAACCAAGTCCGAAAATACGAAACAAAAGAAAACAAAATGCTGGGTTGCCTCCCAGAAAGCGCTAGTTTAACGTCGTTAAGATTGATGTCTCCATGCCTCATGCGCTTGCGATGGGTGGATCGAATAGGGAAATGGAGTTTCCTCTTTTGATCAGTTGAGCGGCTTGATATATCTTTAGGCGCTTCAAATTTGCTTTGAACATTCCGCTCGTCTCGCTCCATAGTTCTACTGCTCCATGTGTGAACACCTCTTGTACCTGAAAAGGACCAGACCAACAAGAATGTAGTTTGCCAGGGAAAAGCTTAAGACAAGAGTTAAAAATTTAAACTAAGTCACCTGGCCGAAAGTCATGAGGTAGGATCTTCTTATCATGCCATCTCTTAGCACACTCCTTGTAGATATTAGAGTTCTCGAATTCACCGAGGCAAAATTCGTCTAGCTTGTTCACCTGCAAAAGTTGTTTCTCACATGCACTCTTAAGATCAAAGTTAAGGAGCTTAGTCACCCTATAGGCGCGATGCTCTAGCTCGACCGGGAGGTGGCAAACTTGCCATAAACAAGCTGAAAAGGAGTCATGCCAATGGGAGTCTTAAATGCAGTCCTAACGGCCCATATCACATCGCCTAATCTCATCGACCAATCTCTACGAGACCTAGACACGGTTGTCTCTAATATGCTTTTGATCTCCCTATTCAAAACCTCCATTTATCCATGCATATGTGGTCGTCTCTCAAGGATTCGTTGATAGATCTCTCATCCGCCACAATGATGCGAGAGAGGTGATGTGCAACGACGTTCGGCGACCCCTTCCTATCTCGAATCTCAAGATCAAACTCTTGCAAAAGAATGTTCCATCAGATAAGGCGCGGTTTGGCTTCCTTCTTTCCTAAGAGGTACTTGAGTGCCGCATGATCCGTGTAGACAATCACCTTTGAACCAACTAGACATGATTTAAACTTGTCAAAGGCGAAGACGACATCAAGGAGTGCCTTCTAGGTTGTGGCATAATTGATTTAAGTGTTGTCTAGGGTCTTGCTAGCGTAGGAAATGACACGAGGAGCTTTGTCTCTTTGCTATCCGAAAACAGCTCCAACTGCGTAGTCTCTAGCATCACACATGATCTCGAATGGTAGGCTCCAATTCGGCGGTTGAATGATGGGCGCTGAAACCAATGCCCTCCTGATCGTGTTGAAGGCATCGTGCATTCCTTAGAAATTCGAACGTGACATCCTTGGCTAGAAACTCCGTCAACGGTTTCATGATCTTTGAGAAGTCCTTGATGAACCTTCGATAGAAATCAGCGTGCCCTAGAAAACTTCGAATCTCTTTAACCGAAACCGGTGGAGAAAGTTTTTCAATCACCTCGATCTTAGCCTTGTCCACTTCTATGCCTCTCGAAGATATCATATGACCTGAAAAAATCCCTTCTTTCACCATGAAATGGCACTTTTACCAATTAAGAATGAGATTGATCTCTTCACATCGCTACAACACTCTAGAAAGGTTAAGAAGGCAATAATAAAAAATAGAACCATAAACGGAAAATCTTCCATAAAAACTTCCATAATGTGCTCAATCAAATCGGAAAATATTGCTATCCTACAATGCTGGAATGTAGCCAGAACGTTGCAAAGGCCAAAAGGCATACGACGTAAGCGAATGTTCCGTAAGGATATGTGAACGTCGTCTTCTCTTGGTCTTGAGGGTGAATGGGAATCTGAAAGAAACCGGAGTACCCGTCTAAGTAACAAAAGTAGGCGTGGTTCGCTAGGCGTTCGAGCATTTGGTTGATGAACGAGAGAGGGAAGTGATCCTTCATTGTGGCTTCGTTGAGCTTCCGATAATCAATACACATCCTCCAGCCCGTGATCATTCTTGTTGGAATCAGCTCGTTTTTCTCAGTGTGAACTACCGTCATTCCACATTTCTTGGGCACTACATGCGTGGGGCTCATCCATTCACTGTCCGAGATAGGATATATGATACATGTATCCAAAATTTTTAGTATTTCCTTCTTCACTACCTCTTTCAAATTAGGGTTTAGTCGCCTTTATGCTTTGATGGACGGTTTGTGGCCATCCTCCATGAGTATTCGGTGCATGCACAATGAAGGGTTCAGTCACTCTCCTGTGCTTCCTCAAGCAATCAAGTAGCTTTCTTATCTCATCTGCACTCAAATCAGCGTCCACAATAACGGGATATGTATCATTACATCCAAGGTACTCATACCGAAGAGAAGACGGGAGAGGTTTAAGCTCGAGTTTGGGTGCCTTCTCCACTAAAAAATCAACATGTGTTTCGCATGGAATCTCCTCGTGTGGGGTGTCTCTTTGTGCTTCAATAGCACTCATGAATTCAGAGTAGACCTCAGCTTCTTCATCAGTAAGTCTTGCAACATTGGAAACTTGCGTTAGGCATCTCTCAAGAGGATTAGAAATACTTACTCGATCAAACATGTCATTCGCTAATTCGTCCAACAAATCAACTCTAAAGCATGACTACTTGAAGGAAGGTCCGTTCATGGAGTTGGACAAGTTGAATTCTATCTTCTCATCTCCGACACGTAGAGAGATCTTTCCTTGTTGTACGTCTATCATGGCACCTACAGTAGCTAAGAAAGGTCTACCAAGAATAATAGGTACCTAACATCTTCTTCAATATCGAGTATGATGTGGTTAATCTCAAGTAATAATTACCTAGACTAATGCTTCTGCAAGAATACAGGTCGTATAGTATTAGAATCGAACATAAGGAATCAATGCAACTCTAGAGCTAGTAAACTAATGTATAGGACGGTGAAAATCAATAAGTTTTAGAATGCATATAAAGCTAATGCAAATAAAGCTAAAGTAACTAATTAATGGATTAAATTCAGTTAATTAAATACCACAGGTTTTGAGAGATACACAATGCTGCAATAAAATTCTAACAAGATCATGGTTATAGATATTATTAAGTATTCGAGAATTCAAGCTCTTTTTTCTAGGGAATGACTCTCCCGATGCCTAAACTCACTATCTAGCATCCTCTGAGACTCCATGTATCTTGAATGTGCTTGAAAGCTCTAGGAAGTCTCTAAGGTGCTGATGAGGGTCTTCATGATTTCTGCCCATGAGTTGCTTTTGATATAGCATGTTGATCATCGCGGGCTTGATCTCGAATTTCTCCCTAGCAACAGCAGGCATCCTTATTGTGGTTTTGACGTTACTCATGTTCGGCACCACGTAATCATGAAGCCGACGTGGTGGAGGAGCCTACGGTTGCTGTAATTGTGCCACATTACCAACGGGCAATTAGGGCTGTCCATGATCGTCCAATATACCGTTTCTGTTGTCCATGGCTCGTCGATCAGTTGGGTCTGCTCTTTCTTCTTCCTTGCCATTTTTTCGCTGTCTAATCGTTCTCTCATTCTCGTGGTCAATTCGATGTAAGCTCGAAGTACCTTGAGATCCGATCATAAACCTACAAAGGACAAGCAAAAGGTAGTTGAAAGAATAAAAAGAAAATAAAACAAAAGAAATGAAAAACAAGAATGACTATATATCCGAATAGAAGGCGTGTTAACAAATTGTCCCTGGCAACGACACCAAAAACTTGATTCTTGTCAAGTTAAACATGTTAACCTAGACCTACTCCGCAAGTGCATGACACGTGTGTAGTACTCTAGGTGTCGATCCCGCAGGGACGATGCAACACGAACTAAGATCAAACTAGAGTCGAACTTGCTACGATGAAATGATGGTTGTGAGATGCAATTATGAATATGCAGTAAACCTAGGAGTTTTTGACAAATGAGACAAATGTTCTAGGATACGGTTTCAATGCAGAACTTCTGAAACCGCGTGTCGATCTATCTAATCATGTGTTCCCTATCAAGATATCTAAGACGAACGATCCTAATGTAATTCCTACCGTCTCTCAAATAATAAGAACGTGAATCAATTGAGTTATTCCCTACTTTCATGGTGACACCCCAACTAAACCCAATACGATCTATGATTCATCCGATTAACCCTTAACCATTACTACCCTACTTTTGTGACATAATATCTGTTGTTCTAATCTTGATCTTCTAGGACTAGAATTCTCCTTTTGGTCCTTCTCCTAATCCCTAACACACACATGTACGTGGCCTTCGTAAACACAAGACATTAAGCGCTCAGACAAATACTAGATTAGCAAAATGGGAAATGCATTCATAAATAAATCAAAGAGGTTCAAGGATAGCCATGGGCTAATCCCTTCTCCTAGAACAAGACAACTACTCGGTAATGAGTTCAATATCTAACAACATAAACAAAATAGAATGTCTAAGGAGCATAGAAATCAAACGAGGCGTTGTCCCGATTCGATCTTCCGTATCCTTGCGTGTCTCCCGTCAAGAGGGATCTCTCCTATGATGAATAGGCTGCAATATACCCTCATTGGGTTCCCCTCTATGTTTTCTTCTCTCTGGACTCGATATGGAGTCCCTTTTTAAGGTTTCTCCCCGTTGGAGAATTTCAAGGGATGTTGTTGTGGACACGACCTATGTGGGCTCAGTAGCCAATCCATGCGGGCTCCCTAAATCCTCTATGACTTGCACGTGCTAAGGATGAGCACAATTCTGGCAAATTTTGCTGGACCACAACCCCACGCGGGGGTCTTGTTTCCTCATGGGTATGGTTGTATCGCATTCCTTTCCCGTTTGTCATTTAGTTTGCTCCGTTGTGATCTTCGATGGTCATATTTTGTCCCATGTATGTTCTTTAGCTCCGAAACGAACCAACTATGCATTAAAACCTATAAGAACATGAAAACACAGAAACAAGTAAAATGGATACAAAATCACATGTAAAGATTGCATCTATTGTCATAAACATCTCTAAAATCATGCGAGAATCGTGTACGAAAACAAGATGATGACCTTTTTTTGTTATGAAGGTTAGTAAACCTCGACATCGGTAAAATAGCCATGTCTAACGATGTAAGCTAGTTAAATCTATATATGATTTCAAAAGGAAAAAATGAGTAGCATTATGAACCGCTGATTCCTGTCAAGTTAACAAGTTAACCTAAGACTACTCACAAGTGCACGACACATGTGTAGTAGTTAGGATGTCGATCCCACGAGGACTAATGTAACACGATCTAAGAATCAAAACTAGAACCAAAGCTTGTTGCGAAAGAATAAGGATGATGAAATGCAAATATGATGATAATGCAATGGATAAGTGAGTTCTAAACAAAGACAAATGCCCTAGAAAACCGGTTTCACTGCATAGCTTCCGAAACCTATCTCTGATCTATCTAATCGTGCATTCCCTATCAAGATAACTAAGGCGGACGATCCTAATGTTTAACCTACCTGATCATCTCATTTTTATACGTATTTCTCGCATGATTTAAGAGATGTTTATGACATAGATACAATGATTACGTATGATTTTGTATCCGTTTTACTCGTTTTCGTGTTTTCGTGTCCTTATAGGTTGTAATGCAAATTCAGTTCATTTTGGAGATAAAAGACGTACACGAGACAAAGTACAAACATCGAGGATCATCACGGAAAAACGGGACGAGAATCGACGATGAATAACACAGCCCACACGGGCATTCACCTAGCCCGCGTGGGGCTTGACCCTAGCAACTTCAGCACGAGTCGGGAAAGTCTTCAGCATGCACGGGTCTTCAAGACAAGGGCACTCCCTAGCCTGCGCGAGGGGCCTTTGGTTCAACATTTGGTCCAACAAAATGAGCACGGGTCGGGCAAGCTATCAGCACACACAGGCTTCACTATGAGCATCAGCCCACGCGGGGCACTCCTTAGCCCGTGCGAGGAGGCCGTGTTTCTAGCGTTAACAGCATGCCGCAGCCCGCACGGGGCACACACTCCAGCCCGCTCGGGTCGCGTCCATCACCTCTCATTAGTTAGTTATACAAAAAGGAAAACGACCTTAGAGAAGAGGAATAAGAGATATTTTGCTGGAGAAAGGAATGGAAACGTTGCGCAACTTAATCAAGAATGGGAAACACACGAAAAAGGTAAAACAATGGCTGCTGCAACAAAGAGGAAGAAGTGAACGACAAAAAGGAAAAACCAGTAGAAAAAGGAAAGAAAAGAAGAAGGAAAGACAAGGAGGAGAGCTAGGGGTCTTGGACAGGAGTTTGAGAGGAAAAAAACATAGCCTTGGAGAGCGAGTGGAAGAGAGAGAGTAGAGAGAGAATCAAAGAAGAAGAACACTCTTGCGGAGGAGACATTCAAGGGACATTGTTGATCAATTCAAGACTTCGGTTTCGTTTGGTTTTTATGTTCTTTAGACTTTTTACTTCGATTATGTTTTGTTTTGAACGCATGAGTGAGTAGTTGTTTTGTTCTAGGAGAAGGGATTAGCCCATGGCTATCCCGAAACCACCTTGATTTATCTTTGAATGCAATTTCCCGTTTTCGTTTATCTATTCTTTGTCTAAGAGCTTGAATGACTTGTATTTACGAAGGCCAAGTAGATGCATGTGTTAGGGATTAAGAGAAGGACCGAAAGGAGAATTCTAGTCCTAGAAGATCAAGTTAGACCACAGAAGTAGGGTACCAGCGGTTGAGGGTGAAATGGATGAATCACAGAACTTATGGGTTTAGCTTAAGGTGTCAGCCACAAAAGTAGGGGATTACTTGACTAGATCACGTGTCTATGCCTTGAGAGAGGGTAGATATCATATTAGGATCGTCTGCCTTAGATAACTTGATCGGGATTATATGATTAGATAGGTTGATTGTTGGTTTCTGATAACACGCAATCCGTTATAGTTTTTATATCATTCTTAGGTCTAGTTTAGAGTAGATTATTCATATTTCATTCATTTATTGAGTATATTCGGACGATCCGTATTCTTGCGGAAGCGTTAGTCTAGGTTTTTATTACTTGATATAACGCACATCAGTTTCGGTACTCTTGTGGTGAAACCGGATTTCTAGAACGTTTGTCTCACTGTTAAGAACTCGTAGTTTATTTGTTTTTAGTATTTCAATCTTAAAACTAATATTCGTTCGTTGCAAATTTGATTCGTAGTTTGAGTTTAGGTTGTGTTGCATTGTCCCTGTGGGATCGACACCTAAAGTTCTACACACGTGCCGTGCACTTGCAAGTAGTTTAGGTTAAATATTTGTTTAACTTTGATACGCATCACTACCCTCTGTCAAGGCATAGGAACGTGGCTAGATTGATTCATCCCCTACTTTCATGGCTGGCACCCCAACTAAACCCCATTATGATTCATGATTCGCCCGATACAACCTTCAACCGTTACTACCCTACTTTCGTGACCTAGTCTCGATTGTTATAAGCCTGATTTTCTAGGATTAGAATTCACCTTTCAGTCCTTCTCCTAATCCCTAACACATGCATATACGTGGTGTAAATACAAGACAGTAAGTTCTCAGTAAGCCTGATTTTCTAGGATTAAAATTCACCTTTCAGTCCTGCTCCTAATCCCTAACACATGCATATACGTGGCCATTCGTAAACACAAAACAGTAAGTTCTCAAACAAAGAATAGATAATATGAAATGGGGAAATTCATTCATAAATGTATCAAAGACGGTTCCGGATAGCCATGGGGTAATCCCTTCTCCTAGAACAAATCTACTGCTCGCTCATGAGTCTAAACATCACAAACAAAACAATAGATTAAAGGGCATAGAGATATCAAACGAGCGAGATCCTGAATCAATCTCCAACTCCTTGTGTGCCTCCCATCAAGGGGACTCTAAGGATGGATGGTGGCTGTGAATTGTGTTCTAGACGGTGGATTGTGGATGGTGGATCCCTCTTTCCAATCTCTTTTTTGTCCTTTAGGCTTTGTAATTTGAATTCCAAAACCTTGGTCGACTGATTTCCACCTAATTTGTCGGTTGGTTGTTTTACATAGTCATGCCCGACCGTGCTCCATATCATGCCCGGTCGGGCATGCTTCTTCAATAGTTATTGACAAGTTGTTTTGTCATGAAGCCCGACTGTGCTACCCTTGATGCCCGACCGTGCTGCCTTCACTGGTAGGATGCCCGACCGTGCTCTTGGAACGTCTGACCTGTGCACAAGCTACATGGATGAATTAGTATGAGTTCCCCGACCGTGCAACATAAGACGCCCGACCGTGCTCCCTCACCAAAAGAGTGCCCGACCGTGCATGATGTGTGCCTGGGTTGTGCACATATCTCGGGGATGAATTGCAACAAAGGAGCCCGACCGTGCTCCTCACTTAGCCCGGCCGTGCTGCTCCAAGGAGAAGGATGCTCGACTGTGCTGGATTGGATGCCCGACCGTGCTGCTTCACCAAAGAGAAGGCCGACCGTGCTACAATGAAAGCTCGACCGTGCTGCTGCTCTAATGAGGATGCCCGACCGTGCTACATGCCAAGCCCGACCATGCACAAGGTGAGAATGGGTGTTCGGTCGTGCACTTAATAATTCTTGGCCATGACTTGTCCACTTCTCCTTCCGTTCGATCCATTGTGACCTTAATTGTCCAATGATGTCCTGTGTACGCTCCTTAACTCCGAAATGAATCGAATACGCATTAAAACCTATAAGAACACGAAAACACAGAAACAAGTAAAACGGATACAAAATCAAACGTAAACCTCGCAACTATGATCATAAACATCTCTAAAATCATGCGAGAATCGTGTACGAAAACCGAGATGATCAAAATCCCCCAGACGTCATTACTCCCGCATTTATGGTCCATTTACTCGGACTGTTATGAAATCCAACATTCATGGTCCATTTACTCGGGCGTTACGAGACTTCCCACGTCCGCCCCTCGTGCTAAGGTCCGCAACCGTCCGTCCAGCTTAGCAATCATCCGTCCAGCTCACCAATCGTCCATCCAGCTCACCACCCGTCCGTCCAGCTCCGCAACTGCTATCGGTCGGGTCCAGCATCAAGTTCTACCAAGTATCGTTTCGGGCCAACCCGATGGCCACGGTCTCGAGCCGTACTGCCCCCACGGTACACCCATCGGTCACCTTGTCATACGCCCCGCGTACGTGAATACTCATTGTGATGCAAGAACGCCCATCACAACGGCCGTCCCTCCGGACGCGGTTCACCCTAGGACCCAGGATATCACGGTCTCGGGCCGTACCGCCCCCACGGTACGCCCGCCGATCACCTTTTCATATGCCCCCACGTGCGTGATTACTTGTTGTTACGCAAGGTACGCCCATCACAACGATCGTCCCTCCGGACGCGGTCCATCCTACGACCCAGGGTGTTACAAACCACCCCCACCAGAGGAGCTTGACGCCCTCGTCAAGAACTCCCGGAACTTGTCCTCGAATTGCCATAACGTGGTGCCACATTCCCACGAGGCCTCAGCTTCGGGACTTCCCTTCCAGTGCACCAAGAACTCGACCTTATGGCTCCTTTTTGCTCTGGCCCTTGACTCTCTGATCTAGGATTTTCTCCACCTCACAGTCGAACTCCGTCCGAACCGTTGGCAGATTCCGCAAGACCTGCGGATGGATCGCTCCCGGATTCTGCACGAAAGACTTAAGATAACTCACATGAAAAGTTGTGTGTACCTTTATTCCCTCCGGCAACTCTAGCCGATATGCCATTGGCTCCACCTTTTCCTTCACCAGGAAAGGACCGTCATACCTCGGGACCACTGTTCGTGGAGTGTCCTTGGCGCTGATCCTCTTCCAAATTTGAGGCGTCAGCTTCAGCAACACTTGGTCTCCCACATTAACGCGAGCAGTCGGCGACCCTTATCGGCGTACTTTTTCATCCTTCTCTTCGCCTTCTCTAAGCTGTCACTAGCCTCCCCCAGCATTTCCTGTCGATCTCTCACAAACCGATCAGCAGCTAGATAGTTAGAGTTCTTTTACCTGGCAGAAGTATCTCCTGCGGGGTCAGAGGTTGCCATCCCATTGCAACTTCGAAGGGACTGAATCTCGTGGCTGCAGAAGACCCGTCTGCAGAAGACCCGCCTGCCTCGCGGATAGATTTTATTTCTGAGTCTGGAAACGGGCGGTGGCAACGTTGTTCGTCTTCACCACGAAACACATTCCCAACCACGTTCCCAACGTTTCGATCCAGGGACCAACTTGATGGTATGGTCAACTGGCCTTCGTAACGGTTTTTTTTTTTGCTCTGGCGACCTTCTTTCCGTAAACTCCGCCAGCACGCCCCGAGTTCGTCGGGGATTTCAGTCGTTTTCCTCATCTCCAGAGGGACTTCCGGCTTCCAATGCAGCCCGTAGTGCTGCGAGCCTTTGCTTCTTCGGACAGTCCCTCATGAGGTGAGGCCCTTTGCATATGAAGCAACCACCTTCTTTTGCTTTTCCGGAAGCACTAGTTTCACCTTTCACAGATTTCCCTGTGGCGTGCTTATCCGACTCCTCGTACCCTTGGTAGTGCTTTCTTTTCTTCCCACTTTCCTTCTGGTTCGAGTCACTCGACAGTGATACAGCCCTGAAATCGGCCAAGGCCTCTGCCGCAGTTGTCGCCGCGTCTAAGGTGTTAATCCTTTGGTGCCGCAGTTCAATCTGCGCCCAAGGCTTCAGCCCGGAGAAGAAGTAGAACAGCTTGTCTTCCTCCGACATATTCTTCTCGTCCAGCAGATGGGACATGAACGAGCGGACGTACTCCCGCGGAGTACCGATCTGCTGAAGTTTTTTCAGTTTCTCCCGCGCCATGAACGAGACATTGGTCGACAGAAACTGATTCCTTAGACCTCCTTTCAATTTCTCCCAGGACACATTCGGGACAACATTTCCCCCAGAATGGTCGCTAGAAGATAGGAGCGTGCGCCACCACAGCTTCGCATCACCAACAAGGAAAGTTGCAGCGACATCCACCTTGTGCTCCTCAGGGACATTCGTGGTCTTGAAGTAATGCTCCACGTCCCACAAGAAGTTCTCCACGACCCTTGCATCCTGAACACCTCGAAGGACTTCGGACTTGGGATGTGGACTCGCTGGGATAAGTTTTCCTTATCCTTTGCCGCTAGTGCCGCCTTCAGCGCACTAATCTCCTCCCAGAGCACCTCGACAATCCCCTCGTTTCGAACAGCACCGTTCGACGAATTGGGATCCGTAGGGGGAGCGTACCGAGGTCCGATTCCGACTTCCAACACTCTCTGGAGAGTCCGACTTATGTCGGTCACCTTCTCAGCAAGGTTTCCGAGAGACCGAACCATAGTATCTTCGGGGTCGATGGGGTGATCACCGTTTATACCCAGGAAACTTTCAATCCGATCAATCCTGTCGTAAGTCCTCATTCTCGGCATTGTTGGATTCTTCACGAACGAGCCGCAACCAGGGCTTTGATACCAAGTTGTCACGGCACTAGAAACTGCTATGAACCGTGATCGGCAGTAAGGGTAACACCTTACTCAGCCTTTTCGAACAGAATGCACACGAAGAATCTTTTCGACAAAACCACTCGGAACTTTTATTATTTTCGGAAGTTAGAACAACCTCACACACTTTTCTGTCCGTATCAGGACCTTATAGGGTCTATATATAAGGTAGTGACAAGCCCCCACTGCCTGGGCGGTTACAAGGGTCATTACTCCCGCATTTATGGTCCATTTACTCGGACTGTTACGAAATCCAGCATTCATGGTCCATTTACTCGGGCGTTACGAGACTTCCCACGTTCACCCCTCGTGCTAAGGTCCGCAACCGTCCGTCCAGCTCTGCAATCATCCGTCCAGCTCACCAATCGTCCATCTAGCTCACCAACCGTCCGTCCAGCTCCGCAACTGCTATCCGTAGGGTCCAACATCAAGTTCTACCAACTAACGTTTCGGGCCAACCCGATGGCAGTGTCGAGCCGTACCGCCCCCACAGTACGCCCATCGGTCACCTTGTCATACGCCCCACATACGTGAATACTCATTGTGATGCAAGGCACGCCCATCACAACGGCCGTCCCTCCGGACGCGGTCCACCGTAGGACCCAGGATATCACGGTCTCTGGCTGTACCGCCCCCACGGTACGCCCGCCGGTTACCTTGTCATATGCCCCCCGTACGTGATTACTCGTTCTGACGTAAGGTACGCCCATCACAACGATCGTCCCTCCGGACGCGGTCCACCCTAGGACCCAGGGTGTTATAGCTACCTATAAGAAAGTAAAATAAAAGCAGAGCTAAGTGAGAAACTGCAACTCTCTCTACAAAACGAAACTTCAAACAAATGCTAATCATATAATCAAAGAGGATGCTTGTTTTATTCTCGAGCTTCTTTATTCTTTCATTCCATTTTTTTCTTTCTAATTCTGCGAACACACTAGGCTTCTAGGACGTCGGATTTGAAGGGATTCAACTTCTACTTAGACCCAAGCTATCGATGAAGATATACTCTTGCACATTGTTGAAGAGTGCAACGGAGTAGATGGCGTTTTTATGTTCCTTGCTCTTAGGACGTAGAAATATGATCGCAACCCACCACTTAGACCCGAGCCATCGAAAATGTATCAAGGTTGATGCACTCATATCGATTTTAGATCATGCTTCTAAGCATTACTTCTATCGATAACGGAGTGTTAGTGTGCGCTCTTATTTTCTACAAAACAAGCTCAATTCATGCGATGAAGTCATCCTCATGAAAAAGAAATAAAGCATCGTCAATATGAAGTATAATAATTTAGATAGAGAGAATGAACAAAAAACTAACTTAGCAAACTCCTCTAAACTTCGCATAAGTAATACTAGGATTCCCAAAGACTTATGACCCACTCGGTCCTCAACCATCTAATAAGCTCTAACATGCAAGATATCACGGAAAAGGCCAACTTCTTAAGCTTCCTAGATTCAAGGTTCATCTCAAAACGTGGCACCGGACAAGTGCCTGGGACAACTCTAACTCAAAAAGAAAAAAAACTAACCTAAGAACTACAACAACAAATGAAAATGAAACGAGATCACTTGACAAACGTGAGCTACTCCCCCAGACTTGAATTGAACGGCGTCCTCGACGTGAAGCTCCAATGAAGGATAATGAAGGTGAGATCACGGTTGTCGGTCTTCGTCTTTTTTTTTACGATTTTCTAGTTTTTTTATGATTTTTGAATTAACCAAGTCCGAAATATGAAACAAAAGAAAAGTAATGCTGGGTTGCCTCTCAGAAAGCGCTTGTTTAACGTTGTTAAGCTTGATGTCTCCATGCTTCATGCGTGCGTGATGTGTGGATCGAATAGGGAGATGGAGTTTCTGCTTTCGATCGGTTTAGCGGTTTGATATAGCTTTAAACGCTGCGCATTTGCCTTGAATGTCCCGCTCGACTCGCTCCATAGTTCTACTGCGCCATGTGTGAACACCTATCGAACCTGAAAAGGATCGGTCCAACGGGAACGTAGTTTGCTTGGGAAAAGCTTAAGTCGAGAGTTAAAAAGTAGAACTAAGTCACCTGGTTGGAAGTCATGAGGTATGATCTTCTTATCATGCCATCTCTTAGCATGCTCCTTGTAGATCTTAGAGTTCTTGTATGCATTGAGGCAAAGTTCGTCCAGCTCATTCACCTGCGAAATCGTTTCTCATATGCATTCTTAAGATCAAAGTTAAGACGCTTGGTCACCCAATAGATGCGGTGCTCTAGCTCGACGGGCAGGTGGCAAGACTTGCCATATACAAGTTGAAAAGGTGTCATGCCAATGGGAGTCTTGAATGCAGTCCTATAGGCCCATAATTTATCGTCTAATTTCATCGACAAATCTCTACGGGACCTAGACACGGTTTTCTCTATATGCTCTTGATCTCTCTATTCGAAACATCCACTTTCCCGCTAGTTTGGGGATGATACGATTTAGCTACCTTATGCGTCACCCCATATTTCCTAAGGAGGCTTTCTATTTGTCTAGAAATAAAGTTCGACCCTCCGTCACTAATGACTACTCTAGGGACACCAAAACGTGGAAAGATGATCTTTTTGAAAAATTTCATTATCACCCTAGAATCATTAGTCGGCACAGCAATGGCTTCTACCCATTTTTGGAAACGTAATCCACACCTACCAAGATATATCGATTGCCACAAGATGAGGGAAAAGGTCCCATAAAATCTACACCCCAAACATCAAATAACTCTACCTCGAGGATGTAATTCTGTGGCATCTCGTTCCTCTTACCAAAATTTCCCGTCCGTTGACATCTATCACATGAGGAAATGTACCGATGTGCATCTTTGAAGAGGGTCGGCCAATAAAAACCAGATTGTAGCACCTTCGAAGCGGTCTTAGACTTGCTGAAATGGACCCCATAATCCGATCCATGAAAATGGAAAAGGATGCTCTCTATCTCCTCTTCGGGAATGCATCTCCGAATGATCCTGTCCTCGCATCTCTTATAGAGAATCGGATCATCCCAATAGTAATTCTTTATGTCCGCAAAGAATTTCCTACATGCATGAAAAGAAAGATCAGGGCGTAGCTTACCGCTCACAAGAAAATTGACAAAATCAGCATACCAAGGATCGGGTTTACCGGAAGTAACTGCGTATATATGGTCGTCTCTTAAGGATTCGTTGATAGGTATCCATCCTTCACAATGATGCGAGAGAGATGATCTGCAACAGCATTCTCTGACCCTTTCCTATCTCGAATCTCAAGATTAAACTCTTGTAAAAGAAGGATCCATCGGATAAGGCATGGTTTTGCGTCCTTCTTCCCTAAGAGGTACTTGAGTGCAGCATGATCCGTGTAGACAATCACCTTTGAACCAACTAGATACGATTTGAACATATCAAAGGCAAAGACGACAACAAGGAGCTCCTTCTCGGTTGTGGCATTGTTGATTTGAGCATCGTCTAGGGTCTTGCTGGCGTAGGAAATGACATCATAAGCTTTGTCTCTCCGCTATCCCAAAATCACTCCAACCGCATAGTCGCTAGCGTCGCACATGATCTCAAATGGTAGGTTCTAATCCAGTGGTTGAATGATGGGCGCTGAAACTAATGCTCTCTTGATCGTGTTGAAGGCGTCATGGCATTCCTTAGAGAATTCGAACGTAACATCCTTGGCTAGCAACTCCGTCAATGGTTTCGTGATCTTTGAGAAGTCCTTGATGAACCTCCGATAGAAAATAGCGTGCCCTAGAAAACTTCGAATCTCTTTCACCGAAACCGGTGGAGGAAGTTTCTCGATCACCTTGATCTTAGCCTTGTCCACTTCTATGCCCCTCGAAGATATCATATGTCCAAGAACAATCCCTTCCTTTACAATGAAATGGCATTTCTCCCAATTTTGAACAAGATTGACCTCTTCGCATCGCTGCAACACTCTAGAAAGGTTAGTAAGGCAATCATCAAAAGTAGAGCCATAAACGGAAAAATCATCCATAAAAACTTTCATAATATGCTCAATCATATCAGACAAGATTGCCATCATGCAACACTGTAAAGTATCCAGAGTGTTGCAAAGGCCAAAAGGCATACGATGGTAAGCGAACGTTCCATAAGGGCATGTGAAAGTCGTCTTTTCTTGGTCTTAAGGGTGATGGAATCTGAAAGAAACCCGAGTACCCGTCCAAGTAACGAAGTAGGCATGGTGCGCTAGGCGTTTGAGCATTTGGTCGATGAACGGGAGAGGAAAGTGATCCTTCCTTGTGGCTTTGTTGAGCTTCCGATAATCAATACACATCCTCCAGCCCGTTACCGTTCTAGTTGGAATCAGCTCATTGTTCTCATTGCGTACTACGTCATTCCACCTTTCTTGGGAAATACATGCACGAGGCTTATCCATTCACTGTCCGAGATAGGATATATGATACCTGCATCCAAAAGTTTTAGTATCTCCTTCTTCCCTACTTCTTTCAAATTAGGGTCCAGCCGCCTTTGAGCTTCAATGGACGGTTTGTGGTTGTCCTCCATGAGTATCTGGTGCATGCACAATGAGGGGTTCAGTCCCTTGATATCATCAATGGTGTATCCCATCACTCTCCTATGCTTTCTCAAACAATCAAGTAACTTCTTCGTCTCATCTGCATTCAAGTCAGCGTTCACAATAATGGGATACGTATTATTACAACCAAGGTACTAATCCCGAAGAGAAGAAAGAAGAGGTTTAAACTCGAGTTTGGGCGCCTTCTCTACTGCAAAATCAGAATGTATCTCACGTGATATGTCCTCCTGTGGGGCGTCCCTTAGTGCTTCAATGGCGCTCATGAATTCACAATAGACCTTGGCTTCTTCATCGGTAAGTCCTGCAACATTGCACACTCCCGTTAGACATCTTTCAAGAGGATCGGAAATACTTACTCGTTCAAACGTGTCATTTGCTAACTCATCCAGCAAATCAACTTTAAAGCATGACTCCTTGAAGGAAGGTCCCTTCATGGAGTTGGACAAGTTGAATTCTATCTTTTCATCCCCGACACATAGAGAGAGCTTTCCTTTTTGTACATCTATCATGGCACCTGCAGTAGCTAGATAAGGTCTTCCAAGAATAACAGGTATCCTAGCATCTTCTTCAATATCAAGTACAACAAGATCAGCGGGTATACAAAGATTACCTACTTTGGTGGGAACATTTTCGAAAATTCTCACCGGATATCTTACCGAACAATCCGCAAGTTGTAAAGACATGTTTGTAGGTTTTAAATCTTCGAAGTTCATTCGCTTGAAGACCGCGTGTGGCATAAGGCTCACGCTTGCTCCCAAATCGCACAAGGATTTGTCGATGTTCCCTATGGTGCATGGTATGGAGAAGCTTCCGGGGTCTTTTAACTTTGGTGGCAGCTTCTTTTGAAGAATGGCGCTGCATTCCTCGGTGAGTGCAACAGTCTCACTCTCATCAATACGCCTCTTATTGGATAGGATCTCTTTGAGGAATTTGGCGTATACGGGCATTTTTTGGAGGGCCTCTACGAACAATATGTTGATGTGAAGCTTCTTGAGGATCTCTACGAACCGTTTGTATTTCACCTCATTCTTGTTGCTCGCCAACCGTCGAGGAAATGGTATAGGAGGTACATACGCCGGTGGAGCAACGTTTGGCTTCTCTAAATCTGGTGCTGCTCCATCCATGATTGCAATGCCCTTTCCTTTGTCCTCTGACTTTCCAGCAGCCTTTTATCGCTCTTTCAGGGGTGGAATCTCAATCACATTACCGCTGCGCAAGGTGATAGCGTTAAGGTGCTCTCTCGGGTTAAGATCGGGCTTTCCGGGTAGCATTCCGGAATTCGGAGAGGATGTTGCGGCCTGCTGCGCGATGGAGTTTTCTAGCATCTTCACATGCGTGCTCAAGGATTCCATTTGAGTTTTCAGCCGCATTGAATTTTGCTTGAGTCAATTGATGCGTGTTCAAGGAGTCCATTTGAGTTTTAAGCTCGTTGATCGCAGTCCCCATTTTCTCGTTTAATTTCGTTTGGAGTGATTCTTGCTCCTTGATGCTGTGTTGAGATTGCCTTTGCTCGTTGATGAATTTGAGCATCACCGCCTCAAGGCTTGATGAAGGAGCTTGAGGAGGCTGAGGAGCTTGCTGCACTTGCTAGAATGGCTGTGGTTGTTGATATGGCTGCTGCTTTTAGTGATAACCCGAATATTTCACCGGTTGGTTCGTGCGATAAGAGAGATTCGGGTGGTTCCTCCAATACGGATTATATGAGTTTCCGAATTGCGCATTGCCTTGTTGTTGGGCGTAGTTCACTTGTTCCATGCCTTCTTGCATTGTGCATTGGTAAGCCATATGATCCGGTTCTCCACAATTTGCACAATAGATGGTATTCACTACATCGCCCATAGCACTTCTTTGGTTAACTTCATAAGGACCTCGTGTCTTGTTTTGCATACTTCTTGGTGCAGACCACATGGTGTGGTTCATGGCAAGATTATCGATAAGCTCGTATGCCTCTTCTACGCTTAAGTCCATGAGTGATCCTCAAGCAGCGTTGTCTAATGTCGTTCTATGCTCATAGTGATCCCACTGTAAAATCTTTGAATCACGTACCACTTCTCTAGACCGTGATGAGGATACATTTGCAAAAGGTCCTTGAATCTTCCCCATCCTTCAGATAAGGTCTCTCCCTCTCGGATTCTAAACATAGTGATTTCTCCTTGCATTTGAATCGTCATGCTCGGAGGGAAGAACCGTGATAGAATGTCGTGCAAAGCTGGTCCCATGAAGTGATAGAACCAGCGGGAAGAGATAGTAGCCACGCCTTCGCTCGTCCCCAATGGAGAAGGGAAAGAAACGCAGCAAAACAACATCCTCCGAGACTCCATGAATTTTGAATGTGCTTGATAGCTCTAGGATGTCTCGTAGATGTTGATGAGGGTCTTCATGATTGCTGCCCATAAACTGTTTTTGGTATAACATGTTGATCATCGCGGGCTTGATCTCGAATTGCTCCCTTGCAACAGCATGCGTCCTTATTGCTGTTTGGACGTTTCTCATGTTTGGCACCACGTAATCACGGAGACGACATTGTGGAGGAGCCTACTGTTGTTGTAATTACGCCACATTACCCATGTGTAATTGCGGCTATCCGTGACCATCCAATACATCATTTTGATTGTTCATCGCTCGTGGATTGGTCGTATCTACCCTTTCTTCTCCCTTGCCCTTCTTTCACTTATTTATTGTTCTCTCAATCTCAGGGTCGATTCGATGCAAATTTGAAATACCTTGAGATCGGGTCATGCACCTACAAAAGACAAGTAAAAAGAATTAGTAGAAAGAAATGGAAAGAAAAGAAAAATAAAAATAAAACAAAAAAACAACTATGATTCTAAATCAGAATTCCTAAACGTGTTGACAATTAGTCCCCGACAACGGCGCCAAAAACTTGATGCGTGTCAAGTTAACAAGTTAACCTAAGACTACCCGTATGTGCACGACACGTGTGTAGTAGTTAAGATGTCGATCCCATGAGGACTAATGTAACACGATCTAAGAATCAAAAGTAGAACCAAAGCTTGCTGCAAAAGAATAAGGATGATGAAATGCAATATGATGATGATGCAATGGATAAGTGAGTTCTAAACAAAGAGACAAACAACCTAGGAAACCGGTTTCACCGCATAGCTTTCGAAACCTATCTCCGATCTATCTAATCGTGCATTCCTATCAAGACAATTAAGGCGGACGATCCTAATGTAGAGCCTATCCTCTCTCAAGGCATAGGAACGTGGCTAGATTGAGTCATCCCCTACTTTCTTGGTTGACATCCCAACTAAACCCCATTACGATTCATGATTCGCCCGACACAACCCTCAACCGTTACTATCCTACTTTCGTGATCTAGTCTCGGTTGTACTAAGCCTGATTTTCTAGGATTAGAATGCACCTTTCACTCCTTATCCTAATCCCTAACACATGCATATATGTGGCCATTCATAAACACAAGACAACAATTTCTCAGACAAAGAATATATTAAACAAAACGGGGAAATGCATTCATAAGCGAATCAAAGACGGATCCCGGATAGCCATGGGCTAATCCCTTCTCCTAGAACAAATCTCTTACTCGCTCATGAGTCTAAACATCACAAACAAAACAGTAGATTAAAGGGCATAGAGATATCAAACGAGCGATGGTGGATTGTGGGTTGTGTTCTAGATGGTGGATTGTGGATGGTGGCTGTGAATTGTGTTCTAGATGGTGGATTGTGGATGGTGGATCCCTCATTCCAATCTCTTTTCTGTCCTTTAGGTTTTGTAATTTGAATTCCAAAACCTTGGCCGACTAATTTCCACCTAATTTGTCGGTTGGTTGTTTTACATAGTCATGCCCAACCGTGCTCCATGTCATTCCCGGTCGGGCATGCTTCTTCCGTAGTTATAGACAAGTTGTTTTGCCATAAAGCCCAACCGTGCTACCCTTGATGCCCGACCGTGTTGCCTTCATTGGTAGGATGCCCGACCGTGCTCTTGGAACGCTCGACCCGTGCACAAGCTACGGGGATGAATTTGTATATGTTGCCTCACCGTGCAGCATAAGACGCTCGACTGTGCTCCCTCACCAAGAGAGTGCCCGAGCGTTCTTGATGTGTGCCCGGGTCATGCACATCTCTCGGGGATGAATTGCAACAAAGGAGCCCGACTGTGCTCCTCACTTAGCCCGACCGTACTGCTCCAAGGAGAAGGATGCTCGACTGTGCTGGATTGGATGCCCGGCCGTGCTGCTTCACCAAAGAGAAGCCCGACCGTGCTGCAATCAAAGCTCGATCGTGCTGCTGCTCCAATGAGGATGCCCGACCGTGCTAGACACTAAGCCCGACCTTGCACAAGGTGAGAGTGGCTGTTCGATCGTGCACTTGATAATTCTTGGCCATGACTTGTCCACTTCTCGTTCCGTTCGATCCGTTGTGAACTTAATTGTCCAATGATGTCCCGTGTATGCTCCTTAACTCCGAAATGAATCGAATACGCATTAAAACCTATAAGAACACAAAAACACGGAAACAAGTAAAATGGATACAAAATCAGATGTAAACCTCGCAACTATGGTCATAAACATCTCTAAAATCATGCGAGAATCGTGTACGAAAACGAGATGATCAACCGCCCTATTATATGCAAACTCAACATGTGCTGGATACTCGTCTAAAGATTATTCCGGAGCAACACAGTAATAAGGTCAATAAGGTGTTATTGGCCACTTCTGTTTTCCCATCGGTTTGATGTTGACATGTATTAGAGAATAAAAGTTTGGTGCCTAACTTAGACAACAATATTTTTCAAAAGTAACAAAGAAATTTAACATCTCTCCTAGATACGATAGTTCTAGGCATGCCATGAAATCGTACAATGTCCCTAAAGAATAACGCAACTACATGCGTTGCATCATCGATCTAATGACATGCAATGAAATGTAAAAAATTTCTAGAGGTAGAGCAGAAGGATACTTTTCCGTATATAATAATGTCACAAAAATTTCAAATATTTCACTCGAGTTGATGGCATCATTGCTCGGTCGAGCAGTATACCAAAACTTGTCAAAATTCAGCCCAAAAGATCCATAATACGTGAAGAAAAACTCATCACTCCACCTGAGTTGGTGTTTATTCAGCTGAACGACTTGCCAAAATCTTAGTTAAATAATCCAAAATTTGAAATATTTGAAAGTGGTTGAAGAAAATCTTTACAAGAGGCAGAATTACGGAGTTTTGAAAAAGAATGAGTCTTAGGAGAGTTTAGAGAGTGAGAAAAAAGTGAGAGAAACATAGTTTTGTATTGTAGATTCAAGTTATCTACAAAGGCAGATTCATAACGAGGTTATTTTGATGACTGCTTGAGACATCGACTAAGCCCCTTTGATACCTTGATTTTTGTTTATCTGCAGTGTGTTTACAATATTTAGATCCAAGTGGTACACATGCTTTAGGCTAAGGTGTTGTGTATATGGATTTATTGTGTTGAATATCATAGTGTATGTTTCTTGTCCTCTTTTGATTTAATGTATCATTTAATTTGTTTTGATTCTTGAATGACCGCTTGAATTAATTGTTACATAGATAGTATATCAAATAAATCTAAATAATATGCATTAAATAAATTTTAATAATCATATAAAGAGGTAGATTAAACAATTTAAGAATTATAATATCACTCATTACTGCATTCAAATGTTTAGATAATTTAATAGAAATGTTGATGATTGAATGATTACATAGGGATCTAGATATCGAGAAAAGCTAGATTGATAGAAGGTATTGAATTCCCTAATTAAAATGTAGAAACATATTTTTTAACATCTTTAGAAATGGATCCATATACGATAAAAAAATTCTTGAAACCTAAATGCATTGTCTCCAATGTAAATACTTGTAACCGTAGTTTTCTTTATTGCATATGATAGATATATAATAAAATTCCACATATTTTCATGATCATAGTACTTTTAAGAGTTATAGACTAAATCTTTATTAGGTCTTGTGTACGATCCAGGTACTACATGTCTATATCATTGAAATAGTATAGTCTAGGTAATTTTATTTGAATGAAATCTAATCTGATCACATTTAGACAACACATCAATTTTGTTCGCATTGTTACCTTGGAGTTTAGTTGATTTGAATATTTATTTTTATGAATAGTGAAATCTAAGATCATTTTTATTTTTTGTTTGCTATTAACACATCCATTAGTTTGGTTATTTCTTTTAGATTACTAGTTAATGACAGGTAGTGCTGGGGGTTCAAGACTTATAACACAAGATCTAGAAATTGAAAAGTCTACAAGAAGTTTGAGAAATCAACCAAAGGGAGATCAATTGTTGACATTGTTTAAATAGGGATCCATAGGAGGAGTCTTACGAAGCTTACACCGCATCTATGCATACCCAAATCTTATCCCATATTCAACAATCAAATATCGATCATAACATATTTGCTTCCTATCTTATATTTACGATAACAATCAAATATTATCCTATATTTACGAAGTTTCCCCAATTTGCTTCTTAACATCCTCTTGATCTCATCTTGCACTTTTCAGCTCGGCGTATTGATGTTTTTGTCCTTGTAAAAGCTGAGCAAGCATAGACATGATCTCGTTGTTACCCTCTTGTTGCAGAAGTTGCGCTAGTACTCCTCTCGGCTGATACCCTTGCGCTCTAGGCTGAAAATTCTTGTTCTGTGGCTGGCTTTGAAATGGCTTCGGATGGTAGCTTCCTGGTAACGGGTTCAAGACGTTGTCGGTGTTCTTGTATGACATATTCAGATGATTCTTCCAGCCCAGATTGTAGGTGTTGGAGTACGGATTATTGGCAATGTAATTAGCATCTGCAACATCCTGGAATCCGTGAGAATCGGGAGACGCTTGGTGCATGTTTACCATTTGCAATTTCATCTCGGCAAGCTCAGCACGCAATGCAAGCACCTCGCTGTCCGCTCCCTTGGCTGGTGTCCGATGATTATATCCTCCCGACATAGTGTTTCTTCCCTTGGCCATCTTCTCAATCTTGGCCTCAATAGCTGTGAATGAGAGGTCATGAAGTGAACCTCCACAAGCGGCATTCAACCAGTCACGAACTTCATCATGAAGACTCTCAATAAAAGTGGCTATGATGTATCTTTTATCCATCCTGTGGTGTGGGCATTCAGTTGATACCCTTTAAATTGCAGCCACGCTTCCGGAAGATTCTGTTTATCCTCTTGCGTAAACAAGTCAATCTTGTTCTTCTATAGCTACGTCTTGTGGGGTGAGAAGAATCACATCATGAAGCGTTCTTCGAGCTAGCTCCAGGTATGAATAGAATCCGGTGGTAGCATGTAGAGCCACTCGAGTGCATGCTCCCTAACTGAGAACAGGAAGGCAAGCAACATAATCGCTTCATCATCTATCCCGGGGTATACTTTCATGTTCGAACACAACATCTTAAACAAAGTAAGATGCTGGTTCGGATCCTCTATAGGTCGTCCCTTGAATGGCGATTAACTCAACATCTAAATGAAGGTGGGCTGCAACTCAAATACATTCCGGTCTATCTCAGGCCTAAGGATACAGGAGAGAACCTGCGTGTGTTTTGGCACTGTGTACGCCCCATATGTTTCCGGTGCTTCCTCCTCAACCATCTCTTCCTCATTAGATATATTCGTTTCTTGCTCAATTGTCGTTTCCTCGAGACTCTTGAAACCACTACGTCTCGCTTTTCGCTGTCTTTTCAATGCTCGGGTGGTCCTGTCAATTTCGGGGTCGAAGAAGAGTTCTTTGCCTCTTGAAGTCCTAGATATACACTGAAGCGATCCCATTGGAACGACGCTCGAACGATGCTCTAGACAAAGGTTGGATGGATAGGCCTTACTGCAGCCAAGTTGCAGACTCTTTGCACAAAGTTGTGGAATAGCTCTCGATTCACCGGCTCGTCTTTGAAGGATATTACACACCTACAAAGAACGAATGTACGTTGGATATTACTCACAACCGGGTTTTGCTGGATATGACCCACCAACAAGATGATTTCTTAAAGAAAATCAAAGATTCAAATAAAAAATCAAAATTTTTTTACAAGAACATCATTTTCGGCCATATGTAGTCAAAAGTGGCCACGCAAGACCATAAATGCTAGGTAGTCATGCAAGACTATACATAAATACCCTAGAAAATATCCAAAATCATAAATAGACAAAGTCGAAAAATGTGCCTTCGTTATGTGGACTTGTCTTGAAGCCTCGGATCAATAATTAGGTCTCGGAAGTGAGTCGCGACCTCGTTAAAAACCCGTCGTTGGAAAATCCCCGTGGGACAAAACAAACGAAGGGAAATTAGTACACACAAAACACTTACTCGAAATATCGATTGTTGTAAGTTATGTTTGGCTTGTAGTATGATGTGGATGTTAGAACTTCTTTGTGGACTCTAGCACTTGTCTTGAACTTGAACAACCGTGAGAAATCACGACGATAGCCTCCTTCAGCTTCCTAGCTTTAGCTCTAGTCACGGGACCTGCTTGTATGATCAAGGCTTCATCCTCTCTAGCCCTAGCACGGGTCACAGGAACAACGTCCTTCTTTTGGATCACATCCATCTCTCGTCTTTTTGGTTCAGCTGGAGTCGCCTCTTCTACGGCGCGGGTCATGTCCTTTGCGACATGGGTCGCGTCCTCAGCAACACGTGGCGCGTCCTTCGGAACATAGGTCTCGTTCTCCTCAGCATGGGTTGCATCCTCCTTAGCATGGGTCGCGTCCTTCTCAGCACGGGTCGCGTCCATCTCAGCACCAGTCATGTCCTCTTTATTTTCCATGGCTCGGGTTGTGTCCTCAACATTGTCTAGGATCATATCATGCCCTCCTACTTGAAAAGGATTTTTCCTCAAATCCGTTTGATCTGCGACAAAAGGTGCCAAGTTAGTAACATTAAAGCTGGGACTCACAATACATTTACCTTGCAAGTCGAGTTGGTAGGCGTTGTTGCTGTTTCTTTTGGTCATTGTGAAGGGTCTGCTAATCCGGGGCATCAATTTTTGTTTCCTCTTGATTGGGTATCGCTCCTTTTGCAAATGGGTTCATTCTTCATCGCCGGGCTGAAAAATCATTCACCTTCAGGCTCGAAAACGCCATAAGTAATGCTGCCACGTTTGCAATGTTCTCAAAAGCGCGTAAAGCTCGTTATTGTATGTGGCATAGTTGAGGGTTGTGCCTCCAAGCTTCTTGCTGAAATAAGCAAATGGTTCCCGTTCCTGCATCAAGATTGAACCAATTCCTACACCGGACGCATTACATTCGATTTTAAAGGTCTTAAGAAAATCCGGTAAAATTAATAAAGGATCATGAGTAAGCTTCTCTTTTAGCGTTTGGAACGCTTCCTCTTGCGCTTCTCTCCACTTTAATCCAACATTTTTCTTGATGACTTCGGTGAGAGGGGCGGCCAAGGTACTAAAGTCCTTTACAAAGCGACGATAGAACCCCGCGAGTCGATGGAAGCTTCGGACTTCCCCGACAGTCTTTGGGCTCGGCCCATTCCCAAATGGCTTTAACTTTTTCGTATTCCACCTCTACGCCATCTGCACTTACGACAAAACCTAGAAACACGACGTTATCTTTCCAAAAGGTACAGTTCTTCATATTTGCATAGAGTTCTTTCTTCCTATGTACCTTTAGGACCGATTCTAGGTGACCAACGTGTTCTTCTAAGTTTTTTACTTTAAACCAATATATCATCGAAGTAGACCACTATGAATCTACCTATATACTCTCGGAGAACATGGTTCATTAGGCGCATGAAAGTACTAGGTGCATTTGACAATCTAAAAGGCATTACTAACCACTCATACAAACCATGTTTAGTTTTAAACTTCGTTTTCCACTCATCATCTCCTTTCTTCCTAATTTGATGATAACCACTTTTAAGATCGATCTTAGAAAATATCCTACTTCCACGTAATTCATCAAAAATATCATCTAGCCTAGGAATAGGATGTCAATAATTCACCGTGATGTTGTTGATTGCGCGACAATCAACACACATGCGCTAGCTGCCATCTTTCTTTGGCACGAGTAGAACGGGCACGGCGCATGGACTCATGCTTCCTCGGATGTGTCCCTTGGCCATGAGTTCCTCAACTTGCCTTTGCAACTTCTTGGTTTCCATTGGATTGGTTCAATAAGCTGGTCGATTTGGTAACGCAGCTCCGGGAATGAAGTCGATTTGATGTTCAATACCGCGTATCGGGGGCAATCCCGTGGGGTTGTCTTCAGGAAATACGTCTCCATAATCTTGCAATAACGATGTAATCTCACTCAGCAGCACCAGTGAAAGGTTAGCTAAGCTCGAAAGAGCTTCCTTAAACACAAATAATAACATGGACTGGTTAGAGTGAAGAGATTTCTTGATCTCACCCGATCTTGCGTAGACGTTCGAAGACTTAAGTATGCGTTCTCCTTGCTGTTTCAAGTGCATTTGATGTGGTTGCACTTCTCTTGCCATCTTAGGAATAAGACTCATTTTCCTATCATTATGCTCGAAAGAATGTTGGTTAGAAAAACCTTCATGTATTACCTTAGGATCCGATTGCCGTGGACTACCGAGAAGGGTAGAGCTTGCATCCATGGGAAGAACGTCACACATAATCTTGTCCTCGTATTCACCAATGGTGATAGGCACGACCACTTGGTTGGGTACATTCACTTTTCCATTCTCGTAGAGCCATTGTAGTTTAGAAGACCTCGGGTGCTTCTTGACCTTTAAATAGAGTTCTCTTCATAATCCTTGGTCGAAGATTCAGATTCTTTGTCCTCTGATTCACTCTCACCATCCTCACGAAATATCATAAATCTTTTGTTTGGACTTTCATCCTAATAATGATCACGTCCGTGACACTTGAAGCACTTCGCAACCTGAGCCCTCGATGTAATGGCCTTAGCTTTTCCTTTGTCTCGTTGAGCCAATGGAACCACTTTGATTGCATCTCGGGTCGCTGGAGCAGATTTGTCTCTCCATGGATAGCTCGGGTTTTCCTCTCGTGGTTGAATATATTTTCAGCCCCAAAGTTAGAACGAGAGCTCCTTCTTCGCTGGAGTTGTTGATCGATTGGAATCGATTTGTGTAACTCTCGGAGATTGTGAGTCAGAGCATATCGCTTCCGCATTATGGCTTTCATTTCCAGCCACGTTTCTATTGGTTTCTCTCCATTATGCCGTCTAGAAATCACGAGTTGATCCCACCAATTCAAGGCGTAGTCGTAGAACTCCGTGACCGCAACCCTAACCTTCTTTGTCTCGGTGTAGTGTTGAAAACCAAACACAAGTTCAATCTTCTTCTCCCATTCTAGGTAGGCGTCTGGGTTGGCCTTTCCATAAAACGAAGGAATTTTTGGTTTGAGACCAATGAGGTCATTCCTCGGGTTGTCTCGGCGTTTCCTCATCACACGCCGCCTTTGGTGACTACTTCGAGACGAGGATAAACTGCATCGTTCGTAATAGTTTCTGTCCTCCTCATGATGATTCCTTTTCCGTTGCTGGAACACATGATTGTCTCTTGGTCGGGTCTGATTTTCGTGTCGAAGCTCTTTCCGAAACTCCTCCAATTTGTTGGTAAGACTTTGCTCCAATCAACCTCTCGATTACTCGGCTGGTTTCGGTTCCCTTATCTCCTATTTCATTGGTGATTATAATACTCCAAACTCACGGTCAACCTGCACACTAGCACACGGAGACCCCAAAAGTGAAAATCAAAAGAAACGTATGAGCAACCAGGACTCGTAATACAAATTATACACGAAGTACCAAATAGACACTACGCGCGTTCAACCCTAGCTACATTCAAAACAAACAAAGCCGAGAATGAACTAACCTTTTGCTAGAACGAGCTCTGATACCACTTGACTCGATCCCACTGGAACGATGCTCTAGACGTAGGTTGGATGGATATGCCTTGCTGCAGCCGAGTCGTACGACTCTTCGCATGGGTGGAGGGAATGGTCACACGAGAGTTGCGGAATTGCTCTCGATTCACCGGCTTGTCTTCGAAGGATATTACACACCTACAAAGAACGAACATACGTTGGATATTACTCACCAACGAGTTTTGCTGGATATGACACACCAACAAGATGATTTCTTAAAGAAAATCAAAGATTCAAATAAAAAATCAAAACTTGTTTTACAAGAACATCATGGCCGGCCATATGTAGTCAAAAGAGGCCATGCAAGACCATAAATGTACATAAATGCTAGGTAGCCATGCAAGGCTATACATAAATAACCTAGAAAATATACAAGATCATAAATAGACAAAGTCGTAAAATGTGCCTTCGTTATGCGGACTTGTCTTGAAGCCTCAGATCAATAATTAGGTCGCGGAAGTGAGTTGCAGCCTCGTAAAAAACCTCGTCGTTGGAAAACCCCGTGGGACAAAACCAAAAAAGGGAAAAGAGTACACCCGAAACACATACTCTAATTATCGATCGTTCCAAGTTGTGTTTCGGCTTGTAGTATGATGGGGATGTTAGAACTTCTTTGTGGACTCGAGCACTTGTCTTGAACTTGAATGACTGTGATAAATCACGACGAAGCCTCCTCGAGCTTCCTAGCTTTATCTCGGGTCACGGGACCAGCTTGTATGATCAAGGCTTCCTCCTCTCTTGTCCTAGCACGGGTCACGGGACCACCATCCTTCTTTGGGGTTGCATCCATCTTTTTTCCTTTCGGTTCAGCTGGGGTTGCCTCTTCTGCGGTGCGGTTCGTGTCCTTTGCGACGCGGGTTGCGTCCTCGGCAACACAAGGCGCGTCCTTGGAAACATAGGCTGCGTCCTCCTCAGCATGGGTCGCGTCCTCCTCAGCGTGGTCGCATCCTTCTCAGCACCGATCACGTCCTTTTCAGCATCGATCGCATCCTCTTCATTTTCCACTGCATGGGTTACATCCTCAACGTTATCCAGGATCATATCATATGCAGAGTAATCTGCACGTAGGAAAACAACAAACAATAGCTTAGCTCAGAAGAGATGTAATTGAATTAAAATAATAAAAAATGTAGAAAATAAAAACAAATAAAAAACTCGGAAAGAACTGGATCTCGACTCAACGAAATCCTAATTCTAATGTTGTAACTAGCCCCTGGCAACGACGCCAAAAACTTGATGGTGGAAATCAGGGGTTTTAATTTCCCGGACCACTCTACCACAAGTATATGATACGTGTAGTACCAGGGTCGAACTCTAGGGACTCAGTGCAGCATTAGAATTAAGAAATCACGAGAAGAAGATCGATCAATAGGTGGTTATAAAGAGCAACGAAGCTAGACTCAGCAAGATAAAGTACCACGAGTTTCAGGAATGCTGAGACATGCAATGAATGTTTTTACGTAACATGAAATCGGTTGTATCAATTGATGGGGAACTAAATTCTAAATCCACTATCTAGGGAATCATCGTCACTCATCTCTTGATGCAGCGCGTAACATCTAGATGCATGAAGAACGAGTGGGGAGTTCTACCTCAATTATCGGAAATTACTCTCTTGATGCCTAAATCCTCTACCTAGGGAATCAAAGTGACTCATCTCTCGATGCAGTACGAAACATCTAGATGCATGAATAACGATAGGAAACTCTGACCTCTACTGTCGAAAACAATGGGAACTCAACCTCTATTAACGGAAGTAACTCTCTCGATGCCTAAATGCACTATCTAGGAGACAAACATACTCACCTCTCGATGCAGTAAACTTATATCCTAAATTGATGAAGTACAATGGAAGTTCTACCGTTCCTAAATAGATTAACCGATCGCCAGATTCTCATTAATCTAATTCATTCGAAGGCTAATCCCTAGACACAAGTCTGACTCTCCCGATGCCTAGATGAATCTCTAATCTCATTCAAACGTTTCTAATATCACCGGATCTAGTCTAATTCAAACATGAAATCAACAAAGTATGAACGCATTACACACACTACCACCCATCAAACCATACGATTGAACAAAACTGAAATCAAGCATTAACAAACCAAACAATCCATTACAATGGTAAAGACAACTACTCAGAACTCATAAGGAAGCAAACATAAACGAAGTAAATGTTCATCTTCCCTATTTCTCCGAGCGTGGCCTTGGACGAATCCTTCGGATGGCCAAAGTCTTCACTCCAACAGTAATCTCTCCTCTATCTCATGGTCTCTTCTCTAGTCTGATAACTTCCCTCTGTTCTTCTTTTCTTTTGTTTTCAAGACTCATGCTCGTTCAAATTCTAGTGTCCATGTATGTCGTTTGGTTGTTGGATGCAAGCCCGACCGTGCTCATGCAAACACCCAACCGTGCATGCATTCTCCTTGAGTGCCCAAAAGAGCCTGGAGCGAGCCTAGGCCGTGCATAAGCTACGTGGATGATTCTGTCTCAATAGACCGATCATGCAGGTGTTGAAGTCCAGTCGTGCATCTTGCTTAAACCTCCAACCTGGTCGTGCATCTTGCCTAAACCCGGCCGTGCTTGTTTTTTGGTCCTCTCCCCCAGTCGTGCATTAAGTGTAGCTCGACCGTGCATGTATTGAATCTTCAGCTCAGTCGTGCACAAGGTGATGCCTGGCTGTGCACCTTGGTTGAGTCTTCAGCTCGGTCGTGCACAAGGTGATGCCCGGTCGTGCAGCTTTGTTGCTTCCTCCCCGATCGTGCACTGAATGAAGCCGACCGTGCTTATGGATTCATCACATCTATTCATCTTGGTCATGCTCATATCCACACTTTGGTCACCTTGTCATGTTTTCAAGTGGATTTGTCGTAATTACTCGTGGTTGGGTCACATGTCTTCGTTTCCTACACAATACACGAAATAACAAAAGAAGTCCTGGAATATACTCAATAAGTCGGTAAAGTCCAAGATTCGTAAATAAAATTAAATGTAGGAATGATGAAAATACTATGATGGATTATATGTTATCAGTACGCAACGTGAACAATGAGCTGATTCCAACAAGAACGGTCACGAGATGGAAGATGTGTATAGATTATCGCAAGCTTAACAAGGCTACAAGGAAAGATCACTTCCCTCTCCCATTCAATTGCCAAATGTGTGATGCCTAGCAAACCATGCCTACTTTTGTTACTTGGACGGGTATTCGGGTTTCTTTCAGATTCCCATCCATCCTCAAGATCAAGAGAATATGACCTTCACATGCCCTTATGGAACGTTCGCTTACCGTCGTATGCCTTTTGGCCTTTGCAACGCTCCGGCTACTTTCCAACGTTGCATGATAACAATCTTTTTCGATTTAACTGAGCACATTATGGAAGTTTTTTATGGAATCTTTTTCCGTTTATGGCTCTACATTTGATGATTTCCTTCTTAACGTTTCTAGAGTGTTGTAGCAATGTGAGGAAGTCAATCTCGTTCTTAATTGGGAGAAGTGCCATTTCATAGTGAAAGAATGGATTGTTCTAGGACATATGATCTCATCGAGAGGCATAGAAGTAGACAAAGCCAAAATCGATGTAATCGAAAAACTCCCTCCATCGGGTTCAGTTAAAGAAATATGTAGTTTTTAGGGCATGCAGGCTTCTATTGAGGTTCATCAAGGACTTCTCAAAGATCACAAAACCGTTGACGGAGTTGCTAGCCAAGGTTGCTACATTCGAATTTTCCAAAGAATGCCACAACGCCAACACGATCAAGGGAGCATTGGTTTCAACACATATCATTCAACCACCGAATTGGAGCCTACCATTTGAGATTATGTGTGACGCTAGTGACTACGCGGTTGAGACTATTTTAGGACAATAGAGAGACAAGGTTTCTCATGTTATCTCCTACGCTAGCAAGACCCTAGACAATGCTCAAATCAACTATGCCACAACAGAGAAGGAGCTCGTTGTCGTCGTCTTCGCCTTTGACAAGTTCAAATCATAGCTAGTTGGTTAAAAGGTGATTGTCTACACGGATCATGCGACACCCAAGTGCCTCCTAGGGAAGAAGGATGCGAAATCACGCCTTATCTGATGGATCCTCCTCTTGCAAGAAGTTGATCTCGTGATTTGAGATAGGAAGGAGTCAAAGAAAGTTGTTGCAGATCACCTCTCTCGCATCATTGTGGAGGACGAGAGACCTATTAAAGATTCCTTGAGAGACAACATCATATGCACACTTACTTCAGGCAACCCCACTCCTTGGTATGTTGATTTTGTCAATTTTATTGTGAGTGGTGTACTATGCCCCGAGCTGTCTTTTCATGCGCGCAGGAAATTCTTCGCGGACATCAAACATTACTATTGGCACGATCCAATACTCTACAGGAGATACGCGGACGGGGTCATTAGGAGATGCATTCCTGAGGAAGAGGTAGAGAGCATTCTTGTCCATTATTATGGATCTAATTATGGAGGCCACTTCAGCAAATTTAAAACCACTTCAAAGGTCCTTCAAGCATGTTTTTATTGGCCGAACCTCTTAAAAGATGCTCACAGGTATGTTTCCTCTTGTGATAGATGTCAAAGAAGAGAGAATAAAGGTAAGAGGAAAGGGATGCCACAGAACCACATCCTTGAGGTAGAATTGTTTGATGTTTGGGGGTGTAGATTTCATGGGACCTTTTCCCTCATCATGTGGCAACCCATATATATTTTGGTAGGTGTAGATTATGTGTCCAAATGGGTAGAAGCCATAGCTGTGCCAACTAATGACTCTAGAGTAGTTATGAAATTCTTTAAGAAAATCATCTTCCCTTGTTTTGGTGTTCCTAGAGTAGTCATCAGTGATGGAGGCTCTCACTTTATTGGTAGACATTTCGAGGCCCTCCTAAAGAATTATGGCGTGAAGCATAGGGAAGCTACACTGTACCACCCACAAACTAGTGGATAGGTTGAGGTTTAATATAGGGACATCAAGAGCATACTAGAGAAAACCGTGTCTAGATCTCGTAGAGATTCGTCAATGAAATTAGATGATGCGTTATGGGTCCATAGGTCTACATTTAAGACTCCCATTCCCACCTCTTCGTCGAGCTAGAGCCCCACGCCTATTGGGCGACAAAGCTCCTTAACTTTGATCTTAGGAGTGCAGGTGAGAAACGAATTTTGTAGGTGAATGAGCTAGACGAGCTTCGCCTTGATGCATACGAGAACTCTAAGATCTACAAGGAGCATGATAAGAGATGGCATGATAAGAAGATCCTCCCTCATGACTTTTAGCCAGATGACTTGGTTCTACTTTTTAACTTCGTCTTAAGCTTTTCCCGGGCAAACTATGGTCATGTTGGTCTGGTCCTTTTCAGGTACGAGGTATTCCCGCATGGCACAATGGAACTTTGGAGCAAGAAGAGTGGTACATTCAAAGAGTGGAAACTCCATTTTCCTATTCGATCCACCCGTCGCGAACACATGAGGCATGGGAAAGTCAAGCTTAACGATGTTAAACAAGCGCTTTCTGGGAGGCAACCCAACACTTTGTTTTCTCTTTTTTTGTGGTTGTTTAGTTTCAGACTTGGTTTATATAAAACATAAAAAGACCTTCAAATTTGACTTGACTCCTCTTACCCTCCATCGGAGATTAACGTCGAGGACGCCGTTCAATTCAAGTCTGGGGGAGTAGATCACGGTTGTCATGTGATTTTGTTTCATTTTCTTTTATTTTTCTTTTTGATTTCGTAGTTCTTACTTTAGTTTTAGTTTGATTTTGATTTTGATGAGTCAGAGTCATCTCAGACACTTGTCTGGTGCCACGTTTTGAGATGAACCCTTAACTAGGATGCTTAAGAAGCTGGCCTTTTCTGTGATATCTTGCATGTTAGAGCTTATTAGTCGGTTGAAAAGCGAATAGGTCGTAATTCACTGGGAACCTAGTGTTACTTGTGGGATGTTTAGACGAGACTGCTAGGCTAGTTTCCTGTTCATTCTCTCGATCCACATGATTATACTTCATGTAGACGATGCTTTACTTTTTTTCACGAGGATAATTAGATCATATGAAAATGAGCTTGTTTTACAGAATAAGAGCGAACACTAACACTCTGCTATCAATAGGAATAATGCCTAAAAGTATGATCTAAAATTGATATGAGTGCATCGACCTTGATACTTCTTCGATTTGGTTTGGGTCTAAGTGGTGGGTTGGCGATCATCTTTCTACGTTCTAAGGACACGTCACATAAAAACGCAATCTACTCCGCTGCACTCTTGAACAAGATGCAATAGTATACCATCATCGGTATCCTGGGTCTAAGTAGAGATTAGATCCCTTCAAATCCGACGTGCTAGAAACCTAGTGTACCTGCATACATACAAAAAGAAGAAAGAAGAAGATAAATGGAATAAAGAAACAAAGAATCTCGTAAATGAAACATTTATCCTTTTTCGTTCTATGTTTAGCATTTATCCAAAGTCTCGTTTGGTTGACGAGTTGCGGTTTCTCGCTTAGTTTGTCTTTGATTTACTTTCCCATAGGTAGCCATGGTGAACCTAGGATGAAGACTGAAAAATTACTAGGCTGAATTTGCTCTTGATTTGCTACTTGATCATTTAGGTTCTGTTTTAGTGGTGCTTCTAGAGGAAAGGGGAATTCTCGATTTTTTGTATCTCCTACGTGTTCCACGCTTACGTTTTCTTAGGGACAAGAAAACATTCAAGTCTGGGGAATTTTGATCATCTCATTTTCGTACACGTTTCTCGCATGATTTTATAGATATTTATGATGATAGTTGCCATGTTTAAGAGTGTTTTTGTATCTGTTTTACTTATTTTTTGTGTTTACATGTTCTTACAGGTTTTAATGCATATTTATTTCGTTTGGAGCTAAAGAACATACACGGGACAAAGTATGAGCATCGAGGATCACAAAGGAGCAAATGAGAAGAGAAATAGACAAAGAATGGACAAGATGTGAACTTGGCCGCACATAGGCATGCACGGCTGGGCATGATGAACAGCACGACTGGGCGTTAATTGGATGGAATTACCCCGAGAGTGATGCACGACCCAGGCATTCACAATGCACGATTGGACACTCCTCTTGGAAGAGTGCACGGTCGGGCATAACGTCACACACGGTCGGGCATAACGTCACACACGGTCGGGCTCAACATCACCAGTTATCGCCGAGAGCTTCGCACAGCCCAGGCGTTCACACTGCACAATGAGAAGATCTCCATTGAAGAGAGCACGGCAGAGCAGTCCATCAAACATGACCGATCATTCATGTTGAAGAGCATGCACGACTGGGCTGCACATGATGCTCGGTCGGTCACCGAATTGATATGATCCCGGGAGATGTCAAGGACGCGACAAACAATGTAGAAGAGGACGCGACCTCTAGCGCGGAAGAAGAAGCCGTCTGCGCGACCCGAGACGCCGACAGCGCGACCCGAGACGTCAACAACCCGACCCGAGATAGGACTAGATCGAAGTACGTTGGTCCCGTGACCCGAGCAAGAGCTATGGAGGAAGAAGCCTAGATCCTACCAACTGATCCCGTGACCCGAGCCAAGGCTCCGAAGCTTAAGGACGCCATTATCGGGATTCTCGTGGCCGTCCACGCGCATGAAGAATATTCAAGTTCACGTGAAGTTACGAGCCTAAGGAACGTTATTCAAGCCGAAGCCCGACCCGCAACGGTTATTAATCAGGTAAGTGAACGTGTGTACTCTTTTCCCTTCGTCGGTTTTGTCCTATGGGGTTTTCTGACGACGGGTTTTTAACGAGGCTGCGTGTCACTTATTCCCGTGACCTAACTAATAACCCGGGGTTCCAAGAAGAGTTCGCACCCCAACATGCACGTCCATCAAAGTTTATCTTCTTATTTTATATTTTCTAGGTATTAATGTGTAGCCTTGCATGAAGACTACCCATTAATGTCGCATTTATTGTTTGCATGGTCTAGGGTTCTATAAATGGCCGGCCATCTTCTCCTTTTTAGAACATCCAACTTTCCAATCAAACTTTTGAATCAATCTATTGATCTTTCTTTTCGAATTCTTGTGAATTCTTGGCTGTTGGTGCGTAATATCCAGCAACCTTTGTTGGTGTTCGGAGACGAACCGGTGAATCGAGAGCCTTCCGCAACTCTCGTGTGACCGTCCATCCCACAAACCTTGTGCAACTCATTGCAGCAAGGCCTATCCATTCCTAACCTAGTCTAGAGCGTCGGGATCGCGTCACCAACCCTAGAAGGAAAAAATAATACACCGAACGCCACTTGAAGGAAAAAGAAAACCGGTCTAGAAATAAGGAAAAAATGCATGCCCGACTGGGTTGCATACCATGCACGGTCGAGCATGACCTAGAAACTTTTCTATTTCCGTTTTGACTTACAGAACATCAAGAAGAGAGAACATATATTATTCATCAGTTTAGAGAGCACTCTTGATAGAAAGACATTCAAGGAGACCTGAAGATTGAATCGGGACTATGTTTCCTTTGGTTTCTATGCTCCTTAGACTATCTATTTCATTTATGTTGTTTTATTTCAAACTCGTGACTGAGTAGTTGTTTTGTTCTAGGAGAAAAGATTAGCCCATAGCTATCCCGGAACCTCTGCTGATTTATCTATGAATGAAATTTCTCGTTTTTTGTTTATCTATTTTTTGTTTGAGTGTTGAGTCGTCTTGTATTTACGAAGGCCAAGTAGATGCATGTGTTAGGGATTATGAGAAGAACCGAAAGAAGAATTATAATCCTATATGATCAAGCTTAGAACAACCAAGACTAGTCATGAAATTAGAGTAGTAATGGTTCAGGGTTAATCGGATGAATCATAGAACATATGGGTTTAGTTTAAGGTATCAGCCATGAAAGTAGAGGATAACTTGATTAGATCACTTTTCTATGCCTTGAGAGAGGGTAAGAATCACATTAGGACCGTCCATCTTAGATAACTTGATTGGGAATGCATGATTAGATAGATTGATTGTTGGTTTCAGAAGCTTTTTGATGAAACCGTATCCTAGAACTTTTGTTTCACTGTCAAGAATTCGTAGTTTATTCATTTTCATTATTTCTTTTCAAAACCAATATTTTGTTCGTAGCAAGTTTGATTTCTGGTTTAAGTTAAATTTGTGTTTCATAATCCATGTGGAATAGACACCAAGAGTACTACACACGTGGCGTGCACTTGCGGATAGTTTAGGTTAATTTAGTTTAACTTGGAATGCATCAGTGGGCTAGATGACCACCTTACAAGGGCTCCTTGTCATCAAACCAATCTGAGCGGGCTTGGTGACAGCCAGAGGCGTCCAAGTTCTTCTAGATGTGCAGCCCGCACGGGCTAAAGGCAACACGTGCTGGTTCATGTGTTTTCATGGGGCACGACCACGGTAAGGGTCAGCACGAGTCGGGCTCAAATTTCTGCCAGATACAGCCCGAGCGGGGGCCTTTTGCGAGTCCGAGCGAGCGGAGTTAACTTCGTGTTTATGCTCCTTTCGCTCGATGCTCGGGTATTCCATATGGTTCCTTGGCCTGAATCTACTCTGAGTGGTTTATAGCTTCAAGTATGTGCAGTTGACTCCAAAAATCAGCATCCGCTCGATTATGCCTTGTCGCCTTAAAACCTAAAAATCAATAAAAGGACGAGATAGAACACATTCGTGTCGGTTTTTTAACTAGTATAATGCAAACTACGCAAAAATGATCTAAATGCGTTGCCTAGAACTAACACACACTATGTGTTATCATAAGACAAGATTTCATATATAAAGAAAAAACAATAAAAAAAGTAGGAAGACAACTCCAGCATCTAGGACAATTTCGTACTCTCTCCTAAGTAACTCTTTTTTTTTCATATTCATGGACGGCGGAATATCATAAATACCCTCAAAGGGCTAAATCACTTCAAAAATACCCTTCCCCAAAATAATTATTAAATCCGAAAAATAAAAACTGAAGAAAAGACAAATTTGCCCTTAACGTTCGAACGTGGAAAAATGGAAGTTCGGCAGTTTTTCGACGTGAAAAACTGCCGAAAACGAGAAAGCCGAACAATTTTTCGCCGTGAAACCTGTTTAAAAGTTGATAGCAAGAAAGAAATAAGTGATTTCAAACTTGAGAGGGAACGATTTGAAGTTGGCGAACGATTTGAACTTGTCGAGAAGGAAACTGCCGAAGAGAGCACGAAGAGAGCACGAGTCAATCTTCAATGGCGTCAATAAGTGTAGGTAGTTCGATTTCTAGGGTTTTGCAAGCTTTCGAGTCACAAAATGGTTTATTGATTTGAAATGGGTGTCAGTGTCAGTGAGTCGGTTAGGTCGCAAGGGTCGCAAGGGTCGCAGGAGTTGCATGAACATCTTCGACTCCGTGAGTCGGTTGAGTAGCAAGGGTCGCAGTAGTTTCATGACCATCTTAGACTCAGTTTATTGATTTGAAACGGGTGAGTGTCAGTGTCAGTGAGTCGGTTAGGTCGCAATGGTCGTTTGAGTGTCGCGGAGTGTCTGAGGGTCGTTTGAGTCGCATGGGTCGCACACGTCGGTTGAGGGTCGCACGGGTCGATTGCGTCGCATGGGTCGGTTGGGTCGCATGGGTCGCTTAGGTCGGTAGAAGTATAATGTATTCGTAATTGGTCATTTTGCAGGAAAAAGGGACTAAGAGGAAGGAGTGCGTGAGTGATGCTGATGCTGATGCTGCAGTCCCTCTGACACTGGAGAAGAAATTAATAGGGGAAATAAGGAAGTCGGAGAAGAGAATCATCAACGCCGTAAGAGACCTTCTAAGGGATGTCGGGATTCATGTGCCTAATCCAAAATCAAAGGCTGCCGAGAAAGTTGCGATCACCGAAACCCAATCTTCCGACACTGTTGGTGATTTTGCTTTTGAATTCCTTCGACGTCCAAATCCAGTGTCAAGAAACCTTGCTCCTGATGGAGTTCCACCAAGTAAGTAATATTTAGTGAAAAGGTCATTTGAGTGTCAATTTCCATCGAGACATATAAGTCGTAGGGTCGCATAAGCCGTAGGGTCGTTAGAGTCGTAGGGTCGCATAAGCCGCAGGGTCGTTAGAGTCGCATGGGTTTCATATGTCGCATGTGTCACTGGGTCGCTAAAGTCAAATGGTCGCATGGGTCGCATAGGTCGCATTGGTCCCATTGGTCGCATTGGGATAATAGGTCGCATGGGTCGCATGGGTCGCATAGGTCGCATTGGTCCCATTGGTCGCCATATGTTTAATGAGGTAAATTTTATGCAGGTGCTGGACCTTTATCGAAGGAGTCTGCGCCATATGTTGAACCTCCGCCGGCGAAAAGAGCAAGAACAATTCAAGAACCCGAAAAAACGGTGGTTCAAGAACCTGAGGAGTTTGTGTGGAATCCCAGAGGATTAGTAAAGGGCTTGATAAGCCGATTTCCTACGTTCACTGATGCTAGCGGTGAAAAGTTGACTAAGCTATATTGGTTCCTGAAGGCACCTCGACATGAGCGGTGGTGGATATCTGAGCTAGATATTCCCCGGGGGCCAAAGTTTTGGGAGATTATATTAAAGGCCAACGCATGGCTTGAAGATGAAGTAAGTTTTTTTAAACCCTTAGTCTCACGGAGTTTTGTGTCATATGCATTCCTGTGTGTTAATTTTTTTTTGCAGCAATTGGATGAGGCGTTGATGGAGCTGTCTTCTCGCTTGGCATCGGATCCCAGCGCGTATCAGAATTATTACGTTTGTCCTGTTGCTTTCATGCAGACGCTCTCGATGTGGACGTACGAGGATATGGAAACTTTGCCGGAAAAGCTTAGTCAGTTTTTGAACGCCAACCCACCAATTAGTGATTATGAAGGTTTTGTCTCGGTTCTAAACATTCCATCGATAAATAATCGATGGGTAGGATGTCATTGGGTAGCCATCAAAGCGGATTTCAAAACCCGATGCATCACGGTATACGACTGCAGGATGAGCCTTAAGGAAACACATATCGATCCGGTGATTGAGAGGATAAGAAAAGCTGTCCCCAAGATGCTCATTCTCGGAGGGTTTCCTTCTTTGGCTTCTGGAGAAGATGAATGGAGGTATGTATATTATGATGGTCTGCCACAGAACCAAAGCGGGAATGACTGTGGTGTTTTCTCCTATAAATTCGTAGAAGCCTCGTTATCAAAGGATATGGATATGTTTCTTCGTATTTGCGACGACAAGGTTACTTCCATGCGTGAGAAGATGGCGGCTGATATATATAGTAATGGAGAACGTATCTATGAACCCGAAGATGACTAAATTGATATATGGTACATTGTTTTTTTTGGACTGGTAGATGTGAACATTTGGTACATTTTTTTTAATATTTGGTACATTCTTTTTTCTATTATTTGGTACATTGTTTTTTTTATAATATTTGGTACATTGTTTTTTTTCTAATATTTGGTACAAGGGTCACAGAGCCTCATACGACCCTTGCGACCCATGCGACCCATTTGACCCTTGCGATCCATGCGACCCTTGCGACCCATGCGACCCATTTGACCCTTGCGATCCATGCGACCCTTGCGATCAATACATTCATTCATTCAAGACCTATATTAAAAGGTTCTTTAATGTGGTCAATGCATGCACCTTGGTTAAAACGGAGTTCATTTATTTTTCGTTGAATATGAGTTTATAAATAGAGGAGGAAAAACCGAAAAGCTACAACAATTTGTAGCACCAAATCATCTCTTGTGTTGTCATTAAGGTCCAATACACTGGTAGGTAGGGGACGCAAGAAGGTCCAATACACTGGACATGTCAGAGACACAAGAAGGTAGACCTTCAAAAGATGTCTTCAGGAAGTCTGCGGTTATAGTAGAAGTAGGCGAAAGATTCAATAAACCTTCGATCGATTCCACATAATAGACGAAAGTTGTATGAAGCCAACACGACGAATTTTAACTCATGCTCAGGTAAATCACTTGAATTTGTTCGAAAGATTAAATTTTTATTATCTTAAGACGGGTTTTTTTACTTAGTTTCTCTTGTTCAGGTTTATCATCTATTATGTGGAATCGATCGAAGGTTTATTGAAAAGTTTATTCCAATGTTCAACTCTCTTCACCTTACGTCTTTCCCCGTTACACCAAATGGTTACCGAGTGACGGAACTTGTTCAAGCATTCACGGGGAGTCGATTAGTATTCGTAAGAAAGTTTTACTCTTGATCATTTACATGAAAGATGCTTCATTTACTTTGATTTTACTTTGATTTTTCTCATCTCTTGTGTTGTAGCATTAAGGTCACATACAGTGGGATGGTAGGAGACGCAAGAAGGTCCAATACACTGGACCTTCTTGCGACTCCAACTATCCCAGTGTATTGGACCTTCATACGACCCTTGCGACCTATTATCCCCATGCGACCCTTGCGATCCATGCGACCCTTGCGACCTATTATCCCCATGCGACCCTTGCGATCCATGCGGACCCTTGAACATTCTAGAATCAGTCAAACCAACTTAAATGCACGGGTAGTTTGAAGGTTATCTCGTTATTAGAAGTATCTTTATTATCTTTAAATGCACGGGTAGTTTGAAGGTTATCTCGTTATTAGAAGTATCTTTATTATCTTTAAATGCACGGGTAGTTTGAAGGTTATCTCGTTATTAGAAGTATCTTTATTATCTTTAAATGCACGGGTTGTTTGTATTTTTTACTCCTATAAATAGTGTATGAATAAACCAAAAGCAAACACAACCTTTTCCATCAACTACAATCTCTTCTAATTTTTTCTATCCTATAGAATTCTCTAACATAAATAGAGGAGGAAAAACCGAAAAGCTACAACAATTTGTAGCACCAAATCATCTCTTGTTTCGTCACGAAGGTCACATGGTCGACCCAGGTCTTGGTAATCGGCGGACTCAGGGTCTATATACATAAAATAGTAGTTTAGTACATCCTAAGAGGAACAAGCAAATTTAATCGTTTGCGTCATCTTATTTCCATTACTATCCTCTAAATAAAACTTGGAACCTGAGCTCCAATCTATTGATTTCTTCTTCCTCATCAACCCACAGTCATACTCCTCCTTCACAAGCTTCACGAAATGCTCCGTTGACATTAAAGCGATATTAGAAAAAGAAAGAGAAATCACCCGACGTTTTTATACTAATCACCCGACGTTTTTATACAACACAACACAAAGGTCAGAAATAGGTTAAAGAAGAAGAACATGAAGATGAAGAGTAAAAAAAAGCCAGAAAGAAGAGGAACAAGAAGAATATTGATTTCTTCTTCCTCATCAACCCACAGTCATACCCCTCCTTCACAAGCTTCACGAAATGCTCCGTTGACATTAAAGCGATATTCTTCTTGTTCCACTTCTTTCTGGCTTTTTTTTATTCTTCATCTTCATGTTCTTCTTCTTAAACCTCTTTCCGACCTTTGTAACCTTTGAGACCTTATGTAATCAATATTTAAACGTTGAAAATGTCTTATTTTGCATCTATTGTTCGTAAGATTATGAAAGAAGTCGAAAATATTATACGGAAAAGGAAATATAATATCGCATAATATTATACAATCTTCGAAAATATTCCAGATTTAAATAAGATATCAGAAAATATCCAGAATATCTCATAGAATATCATCAGAATAACTTTTGTGACCTTTGTAACCCATGGACGACTCATGCGACCACATAATACCCTTGTTCGACTCATGCGACCTATGCGACTCGTGCGACTTGTCCTTTTGCGAACACATAAGACCCTTCTACGACTCATGCGACCCTTTGTACAATAATAGTAAATCCACAAAAACATCGATACTAACAATAATACATTCTATTGAATAATAGTTAAAAAAAACCAACCAAAAACAAACATGAATTTTGTTGTTCAAATGAAGTTCAACCAAATACAAAAACCAACCAAATACAACAGAATTCAATCTATGAAGATTATAGGGGCAAGCAGTAGACAAGGTACATCATCGAGAATGGCTTCCAGTTCGACTTTGAGGGTACAACCGACGTTATAGCCATTATCATGACAAAATTTTGTCCAACCCATGGTGATGCTAGCGCCATTGCGTTTCACGGGCCTTAGATGTGCCTCCCAAACGTCTGTGTAATTGGTTGTCAGATCAACCTTACTTATTATTATTATTATTATTATTATTATTATTATTATTATTATTATTATTATTATTATTATTATTATTATTATTATTATTATTATTATTATTATTATTATTATTATTATTATTATTATTATTATTATTATTATTATTATTATTATTATTATTATTATTATTATTATTATTATTATTATTATTATTATTATTATTAAAAATATAGCTAACACTTTATAGTTATGCAAACTACGCAGAAATGATCTAAATGCATAACTTAAAACTAACACATCGCAAGACAAGATTTCATATATAAAGAAAAATTATTAAAAAATTTGAAAGAGAACACCAGCATCTAGGACACTTCTGTACTCTCTCCTATGTAACTCTTTTTTTTTCATATTCATGAACTGAATTATTGGTTTAACATATATTTAGACTTTGGGGTTGGCGTAGAATAGCTTTTGAATCACAAGTCTACACATTTTTAGAAATTATATATGTAATTATAATCTATAAGAAAAATTTCATGTATTTCGTATCGTATTGTTATCATATTTTTATGTTCGTATTTTTTTAGCTTCCATTAAATTTTCAATCCCACATTACTTATATTTGAAATGAATATTTTTAAAATTTAATTATTTTTTGGTATAACAATGCAATGTTATGTTTGTGTATAATGTAATATATAAGATTCCAAAAAAGAAATTCATAGTACGTTAATACCAAGAAACCCCTAGAAAAGAATTATCAAGTTAACAATATTACACTAATGATAGTACAAGGATCAAATTCATATCATTATCAGCTAAAAAACATAAATATATTCTTAGTGTTGAATGAGTAAGGTTTTTAAAATAATGATTGTCATCATCATTATAAATTATTTGACGATGATTATTAAATCATATAAAATATTATATATAAATATATTATAATATATCATATAAAAATAATTTTAATATTAATTTTGTTTTGAGTTATTGTGATCCTTATACTTTAAGGATAATAAAATTTCAGCATTAAGCTCATAATTTTAACACTACACACAATAAAAAATGATTAACAAACAAAGTTCATCTTTTAAAAACACATATTTGTAGAAAATACATTATCAAAAAAAAAAACATTAACGAGTTATACCAATTATACATGTATTGTATAATGTGAGTGAGTAATCTTCAATCTAAACGATGTCTCTTCACCAATAAAAAAAGACAAAAGATATATATTTACACTTATAAAATTTAAAAGTACCTATAAAATGACACTTTTACAACATAAAATTATGGGTACGTGTCTTTCAAATAACCAGTCTACTTTATAATTATTATTATTATTATTATTATTATTATTATTATTATTATTATTATTATTATTATTATTATTATTATTATTATTATTATTATTATTATTATTATTATTATTATTATTATTATTATTATTATTATTATTATTATTATTATTATTATTATTATTATTATTATATAGCGAACACTTTATAGTTAATTAATTAATTGTTTATATTTGTTATTTACCCATACTATCTTTATTGGTTGTCCTAAATTAAAATTAAATAATTTTTATCATTCAAAATATCTTGGTGCATTGGATAAATACAAATGTATGTTATATTATATTAATTTACTAACTATTAATATTTAAAATAACAATAAATATATTAAATTTATATTAATATTTTTATGAGTTAATTTATATACTTTATATTATTAAATTGATAAATGTCTTTTTTCTGTTTTTTAAGTTATAGTTTTTTGAATTCAATTAAGTATAACTATAAATGTGTGAAAAAAATATGTAACTACTCATATATAATTCATATTCAATCATAAGAAAAAAAACTATCTCACATGTGATATAGATTGATTCAAACATTAAAAAAATTCTACGAATTGCACTACAATAATTAGTTAATTAATTACATTTGATTTTAATGAATTATTATTTTAATATTAAATAAATAATTATATACCATTAAATTAGAATCATTTTGTTATCTAAAAATCGTGCATCACGTGGGATCAATTTCTAATAAATGTAACAGTTATGATTATTGTGAAAATCACTACGATAATTTTATAAACAAAATATTAATAAACTGTCTTGTCTTAATACAATAAATGGACTATCGGAATAAAAATAACAATATAGCATGACTTTGTGAGCAAGACTTTGGCGAAGTATATGTTATTTTGCTTGCGGAAAAATTGCGTCCAATGAAGTTTTCCCACTATTCATCAATCCAAGACTTGTCTGTCCTTCATGGGATTTGATGTGTAACCTTAGTTTGATCTTCTACGATAGCTACTATCTCCCTTCTCTTGCTTGACATCCAAGCAATCTCTAAAAATTATAACGTTAACACAGAAACTAATAAAATGTATGATAATCGAGAAGTCGAACTTGTCTATGTTGGTGCTTGGCAAGGACTCTGTTTCCAGGCCAACTTTGTCATATTTGAGAAGGCCAACTTGTCCTGAGAAATCAATTATTCTGTGATGTATACAACTGAAACTAAGTGTAAGTGAAACAGGGACCCGACTATGAACACTATTCTTAAAATTAAGTCTTGTCTTGCAAAGGAGAACAGAGAGGGTGAGGACTTAAAAAACAAGGAGGTCAAAGAAATTGGATTATCTTTGACACCACTCTTTAGCTGTTCATGGTCCAACAACAGGTCAATATCAGAGTTTCCATAAAAAGCGAGCTTCTCTACCAATTATTTACATCTTTCATAAAATACCTATATTTCTCTATCTTATGTTTCAAGCGAAGACCTAACCTCCTTCCTATATATTCACATTGGTTCAAACCAATGAACCCATTCACAAGAAAAGGAAAAACAACAGGAAGTTTTAGCAATCACCTGCTAATAAGTGGTAACACCACGATTTTTTCGAAGATTATATAGTAATGGTGATTTCCACCGGGTCCCAGCTTTTCTTCTACGCATTGGCTTTCATTCTTCTAGTTCTTCCCCGGCCTGCATTTGGAATTACAAGACATTATAAGCTCGAAGTATGTGAACTTATTTACATTTTTTAGTAAAAGTACTAGTTGAGCTTGGCCGATAACGATGAATGCTTCTTTACGTAGATCAAAATGCAAAATGTGACACGTCTATGTCACACGAGGAGCATTGTTTCTGTAAACGGGCAGTTCCCAGGGCCTCGGCTTGTGGCAAGAGAAGGCGACCGCCTTCTAATAAAAGTCGTCAACCATGTGTCAAACAATGTCTCCATTCACTGGTAATAGGCTACAAAGTGTTTTAACGGAATTCCCAATAAAAGGACTAACTCCCATTTCTTGCTTTGCGGTGTGAAATCAGGCATGGAATCCGGCAGTTGCGCTCTGGTTGGGCTGATGGACCAGCCTACATAACACAGTGTCCTATTCGAACAGGACAGAGCTATGTCTACAACTACACCATTACCGGACAAAGAGGCACACTCTGGTACCATGCTCACATTTCATGGTTAAGATCAACAATCTATGGTCCACTCGTCATTCTTCCCAAACAGGGTGTTCCTTACCCATTTGCCAAACCTTACAAAGAAGTTCCCATGATCTTTGGTAAGGATGATAATGATCAAGAACATGGGGATTATATGACTAGGGTTTAGTAATATCACTAAGCATCTGTTATATTTCAGGGGAGTGGTTCAATGCAGACCCTGAGGCTATCATTAAGCAGGCACTTCAAACAGGAGGCGGTCCTAATGTTTCAGATGCTTACACAATCAATGGGCTTCCTGGTCCGTTGTACAACTGCTCAGCTGAAGGTAACATGCAATTGATTCTTGCTTCCTACCTCTAATTTTTATTTGATCGAATACCATGTAATCTGGGTCATTGGATATCAACAGACACATTCAGACTCAAAGTGAAACCTGGAAAAACATACCTTTTACGGCTAATCAATGCTGCACTCAATGACGAGCTGTTCTTCAGCATTGCAAACCACACAGTAACAGTTGTTGAAGCTGATGCCATCTATGTTAAGCCATTCCAGACCGACACCATTCTGATTGCCCCTGGCCAGACCACAAATGTTCTTCTGAAAACTAAACCTAAATACCCGAATGCTACTTTCTTCATGACTGCTAGGCCATATGTCACAGGTCAAGGCACTTTTGATAACTCTACAGTTGCAGGCATCTTAGAATATGAACCCCCTAAAATCTTTAAAGCTGCTCACTCTGAGACCTCTGTTAAGAATCTTCAACTCTTTAAACCAATTCTTCCTCCTCTAAATGACACAAACTTTGCCACCAAATTTACCAACCAGTTGCGCAGCCTGAACAGCAAGAAATTCCCAGCAAATGTGCCAAAACTGGTCGACCAGAATTTCTTCTTCACAGTAGGATTAGGAACTAACCCATGCAGCAACAAAAACCAGACGTGCCAGGGACCTAACGGCTCCATGTTTGCAGCCTCGGTCAACAATATCTCCTTCATAATGCCCACCACAGCTCTCCTCCAGTCTCATTATTTTGGCCAGTCTCATGGAGTGTACAGCCCATTATTTCCCCAGGATCCCCTCTTTCCATTTAACTACACTGGCAATCCACCAAATAACACCATGGTTAGCAATGGGACAAAGTTATTGGTGCTACCCTTTAATACTAGTGTGGAGCTGGTGATGCAGGACACCAGCATTCTGGGTGCTGAAAGCCACCCTCTTCATCTTCATGGATTTAACTTCTTCGTTGTCGGCCTTGGGTTTGGGAATTTTGACCCTAACAAGGATCCCAAGAACTTCAATCTTGTTGACCCGATAGAGAGGAACACAGTCGGAGTGCCATCTGGTGGTTGGGTGGCAATTCGGTTCCTTGCAGATAACCCAGGTTAGTAAAGCAATAAAACGCCACACATAATGCTTGGTGTTTCTTACCTACATGTATATATGTTTATACAAATCCAATATGAGAAAAATGTACAACTGGGTAACACCTTTGACAGGAGTGTGGTTCATGCATTGTCACCTGGAAGTACACACAAGCTGGGGTTTGAAGATGGCTTGGCTCGTTTTAGATGGAGATAAACCTGACCAGAAGCTTCTTCCTCCTCCTGCGGATTTGCCCAAATGCTGAAAACCGCCTTCCTGCTCTGTGGTTTCAGTCCTTTTATGTTTCTCGTCCATCTTATTTTCCAGGTTTCAAGCTTTTTTGGTTTCTACGGCTGCTTACCTTTGGCATGAGGTCATTTTGTGTTGAATAAATTGTTGTAAAATCAGTTCAAAGTAAATTCTTTTGTTGTTTAGTTTATATCATGAGACATCATCAACTGCATCTAAATCCAAACAAGAATGCAGCACTTACGCACCTGTATCACCGTCCAAATCTAGTCTAGAGAACTTGAGTTCTCATTTTACTCCTTAGTCTTACGCATCATCATCAATCACCAAACTTCTAAGCACCTAATAGAAATTTAACAGACACAGACAGACTCTGTCAATGGTTTCGAGCAAATTTAACAGACACAGACACAGATACACACGCTGTCAATGGCATAATATGAGTTTTCGAGCAAATTTAACAGACACAGACACAGATACAGACTCTGTTAATGGCATAATATGAGTTTTCGAGCAAATTTAACAGACACAGACGCAGACACACACGCTGTCAATGGCATAATACACTGGAACTGCGGCTTCAATCCCACCCTTCCCTAAAAAAACAAAATCCCTACTTTGTCTCTACCTTTATAATATTTATAATATTGATAACCTAAGAAATGCAGGCCCAACCCTAATCCTGCAAGAAAGCTCAATTTTATGTCATCTTCTTCCTCAAGAAAATCGCTTCGTTTCTATGTGCGATGCTCGGCCGAGCAATATGCGAAAAATCGAGAAGAAGAATAATCATCACCATTTCTCCAGTGCGGTGCTCGGCCGAGCAATGTGCGACAAATTGAGAAGAAGAATAATCATCACCATTTTTCTACTAAATCTAGGTCCTAACACCCAAAATTTCCTTCCTAATAAGCAAATATGGTGAGAAGGAATTCCTTGAGTGATTTTCGAGATAAAATCAAAATTTAAATATGGTCTCAAAAGGCATAGTTTGAGTCATTCATCCTTCTAACCAAATTATGTCCTCCTAACCTGCATTCTAAACGTGGAAATGGCTGGGTTTTGTGGCGGATGCAATCGTGTCGGCTTCATTGGTGGTTTGGTGGCATTTGGGAGGTTTTGGCTTTCACTTCTAAATTTGGTCGAGAAAGAAAAGGCAGAAGTTACCTTTTTATAGGCAGTGAAAATGCAACGCCCGTTCAAGCGTTTTCTCGGCTTTCTTTCATAATGTTTTCCTCAAAAATTGCTCGTTTTCTTAGTGATTCCTGTGATGATCAAACATGGGTAATGGAATGAAAAATACAAATAGTCTTTAAAAATGCTCAAGTTGTTATAATCCCCCATCCGAGACTAGTATTGTCCACCATCATGTCCAAGAGCTTGCTACATCCACTCAAACCCATTTATAAATAAAATAAGTAATTTGTTTCAAATTAAAAATAGTTCGAACCATATAGCCGAAGAAAACAAATAAAATAATAATCAAGATAAATAAATATATGATAAATTTATCAAGATCTCATGCATGCTTAACATCATTGATCCGTTTTCCTTGCTATAACTTCTCCATCTACGACGACCTGCAAAGGGGTGAGTACAAAGACGTACTCAGTGAGATCAATACGTGCACGTTCGCACACACCTTCTTTCCAAGGTTTGAGTGTGAAATACTTTGATCGAGCACATTAGACAATATGATCACTTTACTCTATCACTGAATCCAAAATATCCACGTTCTCTAACCTCGACACCTAGTCGAGCTTCAATTTTCCTGATAATCTCTAACCATTTTAGTTTACCTAAAACCAACTAATATAGATACCATCAATCATGATTCGATGATTCTCGGCTCTGGTCCATTCTTCATCTATAACGTCTTAATTCCCATTATAAATTTTCCAAAACTTTAACCGTTATCATGCCTCGTTTTAAAAGTAAAAACTTCTCAATATCTCATCAACAACAACAACCTTAATTTTCCACAATGACTAGACAATCTCTCATGATATCACTAACAAGATCACAAATGAATTTTCTTCTATTACAGATCCATTTAATTAATCAATATCTAGAGTATAAATCTTCAAACTGAAAAAATAATCGCAAGATGTCAGGAATTCATCCACAAAGAGCACAATGAAAAATTGAAGGATTCTTCTTCAATTTCTTCTCCTTTCCCTCTTTTATGTTCTTTCCTCTTTTTTTCTTCTCTTGCAGCCGAGAAGCGACTGCTCATTTTTCTTTCTCTTGAATTAACCTAAACTTACTATATATATATATATATATATAATTATTACTCATGGGCTTCATGAGCCTCACATTCTCTCCCACTACAATGGAATTCGACCTCGAATTCCATGTTTTGATTCTTATGGCAACATTTGTATTCAAAGAATTGAAAAACCATACTACTCATCTTCCAATAACCATGGATACTCTTGCATTATCTGCTCATCTTACGACAACATTGGTTTTCAAAGAATTGAAGAACCATACTACGTCAAGTCCTTTTTAAAAGTTTATTTTTATGATTCAACGAGTATTTAATCTGGTACTGACAAACAGGGACACAACAAAGATACATGAAACATGTCATGTATCCCCCCTAATGATGATGTTAACTCTAGCTGATAGGCGACCACTCTGATCTGTTTTATCACTTAAATGGACTTGTGAACCATGGCGACAACTTGTTTACCTAAGTCCCACTCTATTTCCATCGCTTCACTTACCCATAAAGACACCATAACTTCGACATTAAACTCAACATCCTTTCCTTTTAGGCCAAAAAAAGTTTTTTGACAATCCTAAGTCATCTTCATTTTCATCTTAACAATTCTCAACTTTTTCACACGTTCCTCTCTAAAAATATAGACTGCTCCTCCATTTCAGTCCAACACAAGGGTGTGCAACACATTGCTCATATAATGATCCATAGGAAAACATCTCAATGCTAGCATGATAACTATTATTGTACCTGAACTCAACAAGTGGCGAGTGGTCATCCTAATGACGTCATATAACGTCCTTATAATTCTCTTAGATTATCCACATACACGTGGATCAATACACGGTACTCATGTGTGATTTGGTCCCTAATGTTTTATCAAAATCCTTCCAAATATGTGAGATGAATCTTCGATCATGATCTAACACGATGCTTAGTCGAACCCCATGAATTTCTTAGTGGGCACAACATAAAAAAATAGGTAGATGACCCACATTAAAAGTTTTCTTTATCAAAATGAAATGGGTAGATTTACTTAACCAATCCACGACCACCCAAATGGCGTCCTTGCCACTTTGCGTGGTTGAAAGACTCATCACAAAATCCATGGGATTATGGTCTCACTTCTATTCGAAAATTGCCAAACATTGCAATTTTCCGCTATGTACTTGTTGCTCCGCCTTAATTAATTGACACGTTGAACATTCCGCTACGCATCGATCTGAGTCTTTCTTCATCTCTAGTCCTCGATAAAGTTGACGAACATTCCAATACAACTTTGTTGACCCCTGATTAGATTGGCGAGCTTTGCTCAAAATCTAATATATAATATTTCCATCCTTTAGCACACCTACTCTTTACCACTGATCATTATCAGACCATATTCCATTACCTTGTACAATTTGTAGCTTGGGTCCTAGAGATTATGTTGAATCTTCTACAATTCATCGTCAAACAACTGTGTTACTTAAAATTCTAGTTGGTCGATCTACATAGTACACTCACACTCTCTGACTCAGTCTTCATTGTCTCTTGTCTCAAAACACTTCTCTAACTAATAAAATCACTGAAATCTTGTATATCTATATCTCAACTCTCTTGCGGCTCAACATAATAACATTTTTTCAGATGGTATGCGATGTCTATCTCGTAGTCTGTAAAAAACTCAATCCACCTTCTTCGATGCAAATTCATCTCGGTTGCGTGAATATGTACTTCGAACAGTTGTAGCCTAAAGAAATCTATACCTTATCTCTGTAAGTATGTTATTTAATTCTTTAGCATGAGGACCATATACGAATTTTCCAAATCATGAGCAATCTAATTCTATTCATGCTTATGCATTGCCCATCACATCATCTTATTGCATAAGAATCTATAATTGATGTGTGTGGATATCAAGTAATAAATTACCTAGACTAACGTTTCCGCAAGAATACGGATCGTGTAGTATCAGGGTCGAACACGGGGGAACCGATGCAACTATAGAGTTTTTTTAACAAATGACCATGACATGTAATAAATCAATCGGTGGATACGAAATAATGACTAAACTAATTAATGGGATAAATTTAATAAGCTAAACACCACAGGTTTTGAGAAATGCATAATAATGTAATGAAGTGCTATTGATGATCATGGTTATAGATATTATCACAAATTCAGGGAATTCAAGCACTATCCTAGGAAATGACTCTCCCGATGCCTCATCCCAATATCTAGCATGCATACTACCAACCTCCCAGTTGCGCAATAAACATACTAAACACATTAAGATCGCTATCCTAATTCCTGGGATCAATCGACTAACTGACCAAGGTTCTAAATTGATTGAAATCCCAAATCATGGCTAGGTTCCAAAAGAGAGAGTATGATACATCGAGGTTGCTAGTAAAGTGCATGTGTGTGAAAGGAGTAAGAGTCGAATGGAAACTTAGGCACATGGCCACCAAGAAAAGGAAATAGGCGGCTCACAAAAATGGAAACTTAGGGTCACGCCTTACAAGAATGGAAACTTTCGGTTGCTGGAACAAAAATAAGAAGAGCATGGTGGGAACATAAAAAGGAAATATGGTTTTCTTAAAATAGAAGCAAGTTGCTGGAACAAAATGTAAACTTCCAACCGCCTACACAAAAGTGGAAAGATAGCCGCCTACACAAGAATTGGAAACTGCAACCGTTGGAGATAGAAAAAGAAAATCGCTGCTGGAACAATAAATGGAAACTCATGGACAAGAGAAAGAAGGCAGCCATCCAAAGAGAAAAAGGAAGAGAAAAGAAAAGGAACCGTTGCTTCATAAGAGAAAAGGAAACACAAGCTGCTGAAGAAAATGGAAACCGAGAAAAAGGAAATGAGTAGAGAAGAGGAAAGGGCTGGAGAGCTTAGATTCGGCCAAAGAGGAAAGAAGGAGAAAGGAAAGAAAGGAAAAAGGAAAGAAGACGAAGGGGTCAAGAGGGAAAGCTCAATTTCGGACAGAACACACAACAAACAACAACACGCACGTAAGCAAAGGAGAGAGCAGCACGCTGGAAGGCAAGAGACGTGACGACGAACTCGAAACACGGAGGAGCTATTGAAGACTATGGTATTAGAATAGGGAGGGATCTGGTTCTATATCTATGTGGAAGATGGTTTTCGTTCGTGCTTTGTGTTCAGAACTCATGTCCGAGTAGTTCCATACCCACGGGTTAGAGATTTGCCGATATGTAATGAAGTTGTATGCTTAATGCTTGGATAATATTTGATTGTTTCCGGATTGATTGGCTGTTCGTAATGTTTTTATTCTTGTTGGTAGCTTGAACTAATGATTATAGAAATCTGATTGCATTAGGAAATGAATTAGATTTTGGAATGTAGCCATGATTTGAAGTCTCAATTGATTTAGAACCTTGGTCGATCGTTAATTGGACTTAGGAATTAGGATAGCAATCTTTATGGATCTAGTAGGTGAGATTACACAATTGGGAGATTGGTGGTACACATGCTAGATAGTAGGTTTAGGCATCGGGAGAGTCGTTCCATAGGAAAGAGCTTGAATTCCCCGAATACGTAATGATATCGATAACCATGATCTTGTTAGTACTTCATTGCATCATCGTGCATCTCTCTATACCTGTGGTGTTTAGTTTATTGAATTTGATACTTTGATTAGTTAGTTTATCTTTATTCGCATTCCAATCACTTATTGATTTTACACGTCCTATTCACTAGTTAACTAGCTTTATAGTTGCATTGATTCCCTAGTGTTCGACCCTGGTACTACACGATCTTTATTCTTGCAGAAGCTTTAGCTAGGTAATTACTATTGAGATTAACCACATCAAGTTTTTGGTGTCGTTGCTGGGGAATTGATTATGGCGTTAGAGTTAGGATACTTTTGGATTAGGACATGGTCCTTTCCGAAGTCTTATTTGTTTGTCGTTTTTTTTAGTCAACTTCTTTTACCTTTCGGAGCTCACATGATCGTCTTAAGAATTTTATGTTACGTGAGCGTATTAGAATAGGTATGGAGATCACTTGGATCTTGTCTAGGGGTTAGTGGAATGAACTTAAGTTATATACACGGTTAGTGGCTCTCGATAGATAGAGGTCTGAACTAGGCACGTTTAGATCTATGTTCGTGTGGTGCTTGTTATGTAATGGCTGATTTTCGAATTACTTGTGGTAGTATCCAGTTGTTGTCTAACTCTTCTCATTCTTACTTCTAATCTTGCTCGAGGGCGAGCAAAGGTTCAAGTCTGGGGGAGTTTGATAACGTTTATTTTGTTATAGTATTTTAGTCCATTTTAATAGTTTGTTTAACCATTCATTTAGCTTTACCAAGCATTAAGCATCATTTAGTCACCATCATGTTGGCGTTGTGGAAACGGTAAAGGCATTGGCTTGAGTTTAACTTATTTTGTCTCCTCTTCCTTCTCGGGTTTCTTCTTGTGCTCTTCAACGTTACTGTCCTTTTTCACTGTTGTACTGGATGATTCACCCTTTTAATCGTCGAATGAATGGGATGATCCAGCGTCCTACCACTTCTGAGGTGAATTGCGTTGATTTGCTCATGAGGATTTGCTTCCGGCCTCCACGTTAGAACTTCTTGTGGTTTAGAGGAGTTCGCAGCAAGTTGTGCAACCTGATTATCCAAGATCTTTGCATGTGTTTGAATCACCACAACTTTCTTCTTTATGTTATCATGATCCGCTCTCATCCCTCTAAGTTCGGCTATTGAACTTTTTGTCCTTGTAAGATTTGAGTGAGCATAGATGTAATATCGGTGTTAGCTTCTTATTACTGAGGAGGGGGCGCACGTGATTGATAATTCTGAGTTTGGGGCTGCGTTATTGGCTGAAAATTCTGGTTCCTTTGCATCACTCGCGACTGAAAGGTTTCTGATAGTTGTTGTGTGTTTAATGCACCGTCGGAATTCTTATAGGAGAAGTTTGGTGATTTCTCCATCCGAGATTGTATGTGTTTCCCAAGGGATGATTATTACTCACGTAGTTTATCTCCTCATAACTTGAACTTCTTGATCCTCTGATTGCTCCGAATAATGTGGACAATGCGATTCAGACCGAAGATTGTAAACCCCCGCGACTTGATCCTTTACTTCGGCTAAACCGGCATATAAGCATGTGCGTCGTTCATATGAGCAACCTTTGCTGTATTGTTGCGACTGTATTCTCCAGCAGCATTGCTGCCTTCATCAGCCATACGATCAATCAAGTCTTTGATTTGTGGAAACGTGAGGTTATTCAAGAACTCTCCAGCTGCGGCTATGATCAGAATCCTCATGTTATCCATGAGTCCTTGCAGAAAATTGTGTATGAGATAACTCTAATCCATGCAGTGATGTGGGGAAAGGCGTTGATAACCTTTGAAATGTTCCCACGCTTCGTATGAACTCTTAGCTGCTCCTTGGACGAACGTGTTAATCTAATTTTTAGCGAGCTGAGCTTTACTTTGAGGGAAGAACCGAAACATGAATTTCTCCTCTAGTTGTCTCCATGATCGTATAAAATTCACTGGTTGGGAATACAACCAGTCTTGCGCTTTATCCTTCACTGAGAATGGGAAGGCAGCGAGCATGACATCCTCATCTGAGACTCCTTATCTGGTTTTGATAGTTCTGTAAAGCATCTAGAAGTCCGTAAGATGCTGCTTCAGATTCTCGACGGGTCTCCCTCTGAACGCTGCTTTGCTAAGCATTTGGATGAATGCTGGTTGTAATTTGATGCGAGCATCCCTTCTAGTGATTCAAGCAAAGAGTTTCGTATGCCTAGAAATCATTTATGATCCATAGGTTAACGCGGCTGGAATTTATGGCGCAACAAGACATGGTGTGTTTTGGTTAATAAGTTCCGCAATCTGTTCGTCTTCGCTCTCGTCTGCAAGTTTTAGTTCTATTACCTCCTCAGGCTCATTATCTATGTCCGTTGATGTGTTGTGTATCGGTTGGCTTGCACTAGCTTTTGATTTCTTTATCACTTTGTTAAGTGTTTTATCGATTGCTAGATCGTAAACTAGATCAGCGCTTCCGACACTTCTCATGCACTAGAGAGCTGCACAAGAAAACATGAACACAAACAAAATCGTGTGAGCTCTAAAAGGTAAAAGAAACTAACTAAAAAAAGAAGAAAATAAAACAAAAATACGAAAAACAAATAAAGACTCGGAAAAGGACTATGTCCTAATTCAAAAGTATCTAACTCTAAAGTTGTAATCAATTCCCCGACAACGGTGCCAAAAACTTGATGTGGTTAATCTCAAGTAATAATTACCTAGACTAACGTTTCCGCAAGAATATGAATCGTGTAGTGATTATCTCGTTTTCATACGTATTTCTTGCACGATTTAGGAGACGTTTTTGATACATATGTGATGTTTTACGTATGATTCCGTATCCGTTTTACTTGCTTTCGTGCTTTTCATGTTCTTACAGGTTTTTACGCGTATTTGGACTATTTTGGAGCTAAAGGAACATGCACGGAGCTAAGGAGCAACTTCGGGGATCATCACGGGACAAACGGGACGAGATTGAGCATGGAGAAGCCTCCACCCGGTCGGGTACAAGCCTTACACGATCGGGCAGAACCCACGGGGCTTTGGACAGGACAAACCACACGACTCGGGCAAGCACAGGCCCAAGCTGTTGCCTAGCACCCGAGCGGGCACATACCTAGCACCCGAGCGGGCGTTGCACCCCAGCCAGCAGACCACGCGGGTTACCCTAGCCGCACCCGAGCGGGTACACTCACTACCCGAGCGGGTCGCGACCCGTAACTGCTCAAAACTTAAGTAAACTGAACTTAAAACATAAGGGAACTCGTGGGAAATTTTAGGCAACAATTGGACCGACTTAAAAGGCTTAAAAGGAGGCAAAAAGACGCCATTAAAGCAAGCATACAGAGGAGAAGAATTCAGCGAAGTTAGAACAGATTCTTGCGAGAAGATAAGCGAGGAGCATTGGAGATCAAGCACCACCACTTCGGTTTTGTTTGGTTTTTATGTTCCTTAGACTCTCTACTATGTTTATGTTTCTTTACAGACGCATGAGCGAGTAGTTCGTTTGTTCTAGGAGAAGGGATTAGCCCTTGGCTATCCCGAGACCGCTTTTGATCTATTTTGAATGCATCTTCCCGTTTTAGTTCATCTATTCTTTATCTGAGTTCTTTAATTTACTTGTGTTTACAAAGGCCACGTAAATACATGTGTTAGAGATTAGGAGAAGGACCGAAAGGAGAATTCTAGTCTTGGAAGATCAGGTTTAGAACAACCGAGGTTAGGCCACGAAAGTAGGGTAACAACGGTTGAGGGTGAACGGGCGAATCACAGAGTTTATGGGTTTAGTTCAAGGTGTCAGCCACGAAAGTAGGGGGCAACTTGTCTAGATCACGTGTCTATGCCTTGAGAGAGGGTAGATATCATCTTAGGATCGTCCGCCTTAGATAGCTATAACTGGGATTGCATGATAGATAGGTTGATCGTTGGTTTCGGTAGTCTTGTGGTGAAACCGGATTCCTAGGACGTTTGTCTCATCGTTAGAACCCAAGTAGTTTAGTTTACTTTCAGTATTTTATTCTTCATCACCACTCTTTCGTTAGCAAGTTTGATTCATAGTTCGGGTTTAGGTAGCGTTGCATAGTCTCTGTGGGATCGACACCTAAAATACTACACACGTGCCGTGCACTTGCGGGTAGATTAGGTTATATTTAACTCTGATACGCATCAAGTTTTTGGCGCCGTTGCCGGGGACTATTGTCAACGCGTCTTAGATTCGAACCTAGAGTCCTTCTTGCTTTGTTTTTATTTTTGTTTTCTTTTCTTTCGTTCCTTCTACGTAAATTGTTCTTTGTTTGTCCTTTGCAGAACTTTCAGGTCGACAAAAGATGGATAATCAGAACGGCAATGGACAGATGCAATTACAGGCTCCTCCACCACGTCGTCTAAGGGATTACGTGGTGCCGAACATGAACAACGTGCAAACAGCCATAAGGATGCCTGCTGTTGCAAGAGAACAATTCGAGATTAAGCCAGCGATGATCAACATGCTTTATCAGAAGCAATTCATGGGTGGAAACCATGAGGATCCACATCAGCACCTCAGAGATTTCCTCGAACTTTCAGGTACGTTCAAAATTCATGGAGTCTCTGAGGATGCAATCTTGCTGCGTCTTTTCCCTTTTTCAATTGGGGGAAAAGCGAAAGCTTGGCTGCAATCACTCCCCGCCGGATCTATCACCACTTGGGATCAGCTCTGCACACTGTTCCTATCACGCTTCTTTCCTCCGAGCAAGACAATTCAGATGAGGGGGGAAATCACAACATTCAGATGCAGAGATGGAGAGACTATGTTTGAGGCGTGGGGTAGATTCAAGGATCTTCTACAGTCATGCCCACACCATGGACTTGAGCAGTGGTACGTTATCCAAACTTTTTATAACGGAATTTCAGATGAGCACCGCATGAGGTTGGATAACGCTGCCAGAGGATCATTCATGGATCTGAGCGTCGAGGAGGCATTCGAGCTAATTGATAACCTCGCCATGAACCACACCATGTGGTCAACCCCAAGAGGTATGCCTACTAGCACTCGTCGTTTATATGAGCCTAACCAGAATAGAGCCATGGGTAATGCAGCGAATGCTATGTACTGTGCGAATTGCGGAGATACGGACCATGTAGCGTATCAATGCACAGTACATGAGGATTACGAACAGATGTATTATGCCCAGCAGCAAGGCAACACACAATTCGGGAACACCTACAACCCGAATTGGAGGAATCACCCGAACTTGTCATATCGAACAACTCAACCGGTGAAGTATTCGGGGTTTCCACAAAGGCAGAATAATTTCCAGCAAAACAACCAACAACTCCAGCAAGCACAGCAAGCCCCGCAAGCTCCTCACCCTCCTCAAGCCTCTTCATCAAACCTTGAGGCGGTATTGCTCGAATTCATGAAGGAGCAGAAGCAGCAACAATCGATTCGAACCAAATTCGACGCGGATGTTGGGACAGCGATTAGTGAGCTTAAAACTCAAATGGAGTCTCTGAGCACTCATGTGAAGATGAAGCAGGAACAGCAACAACAGGAGTTTAGATCTCAGATGGAGTCTCTGAGCACTCATGTGAAGATGTTGGAAAACTCCATAGCACAACAGGCCGCCTCATCCTCTCGGAATCCCGAACAGCTTCCCGGTAAGCCCGATCTTAACCCGAGAGAGCATGTGAATGCTATTTCTGTGTGCAGCGATGATGAGGATGAGAATCCGCCCTCAAAAGAGCGAGGGGATGCTGCTGGTACAACTTTGGATAGAGGAAGAGGTAAGGTTGCGATTATGGAAGGAGTCGAACCAGATTTAGATAAGCCATACGTTGCTCCTCCGGCGTACGTACCTCCGATACCGTTTCCTCAACGATTGATAAGCAGTAACAACCAAGAGAGAGTGGGAAGATCTA
>CM071860.1:37480403-37528958 GCA_036759665.1 Gynandropsis gynandra
GCCCGATCGGGCATGGCATGTGTGCCCGCTCGGGCACAAGGCAAAATGGTCCTAAATGCTTGCCCGAGTCGTGCTAAATGGTCCACACAATTGGCCGTAGGTTTTGCCCGATCGTGCAAGGGTTGTGCCCGACCGGGTGAGGCTTTTCCATGCTCAATCTCGTCCCGTTTGTCCCGTGATGATCCCCGAAGTGCTCCTTAGCTCCGTGCATGCTCCTTTAGCTCCAAAATGGTCCAAATACGCGTAAAAACCTGTAAGAACATGAAAAGCACGAAAGCAAGTAAAACGGATACGGAATCATACGTAAAACATCACATATGTATCGAAAACGTCTCCTAAATCGTGCAAGAAATACGTATGAAAACGAGATGATCAGTTTACGATTGCCACGTAGATGCATGTGTTAGGGGTTAGGAGAAGAACCGAAAGGAGAATTCTAGTCCTAGAAAATCAGGTTTAGAATAACCGAGGTTAGGCCACGAAAGTGGGGTAGCAACGGTTGAGGGTGAAAGGGATGAATCATAGAGCTTATGGGTTTAGTTCAAGGTGTCAGCCATGAAAGTAGGGGGCAACTTGTCTAGATCACGTGTCTATGCCTCGAGAGAGGGTAGATATCATATTAGGATCGTCTGCCTTGGATAGCTTAAATTAGGATTGCATGATAGATAGATTGATCGTCGGTTTCGGTAGTCTTGTGGTAAAACTGGATTCCTAGAACGTTTGTCTTATCGTTAGAAACCAAGTCGTTTAATTACTTTCAATATTTCATTCTTCATCCATATTCGTTCGTTAGCAAGTTTGATTCATAGTTCGAGTTTAGATAGTGTTGCGTAGTCTCTGTGGGATCGACACCTAAAATACTACACATGTGTCGTGCACTTGCGGGTAGTTTAGGTTATTTTATTTAACTTTAAGAACGCATCAGTAAGCGACATGCCAGGTGGGTTGAATTCATTGAATCATTTCCTTACGTCATCAAGTACAAGCAAGGTAAGGAAAACATCATGGCTGATGCCCTATCCCGAAGGTATGCATTGTTGACCACTTTGGATGCGAAGCTACCAGGTTTTTAACAAATTAAAAATTATATGCATCTGATTTGGAGTTCAGAGAAGTATACAAAAACAGTGAAAAGTTTACCTCAGGACGTTATTATAGACAATATGATTTCCTATTTTATGATAATTGGTTATGTGTGCCTAACTGTTCGATGCAAGAACTATTTGTTAGAGAGGCTCCCGATGTGGACTTATGGGCCATTTTAGAATTGCGAAAACTCTTAAGATATTACAGGACCACTTCTAGTGTCCGCACATGAAGAGGGACGTTGAGCGAATCTGTGAGCGATGTGTCGCGTGCAAACAAGCTAAGTCTAAGGTTCAACCTCACGGTTTGTATACCCCTCTTCCTATCCCAACTCACCCTTGGACGGATATCTCTATGGATTTTGTGATTGGGTTGCCTAGGATAAAGAATGGTAAAGATTCTATTTTTGTGGTGGTAGACATGTTCTCTAAAATGACACATTTTATAGCATGTCACAAAATTGATGATGCGTTGCATAAATCCGCTTTCGATGTGAGATATGAAGAAACCGAGGTATATTATAATCATTTGGAACTCAAATCTAATTACTCTTAACATTTAATATTCCCGTTGATATCACATAATGCTATACATATTTATCACGTGGGCATTTTTGACTGAAATCCCTGCAAGTCTAAAAGTTTTGGAAAACTGTAACTGTCTTTTTAAAATAACGGTTTATCCATTGCAACAAAGCCAACGACCATCAACGTCACGTGGGATAGCCAAAGGTGCTTTGCTTATTTATCGAGTTAGTAGGCTTAAAATAACGATGAATACTCCGATCTATATCAACGAGGGTACGTTCTCTTTCTTGATTTGTTTAAACGTAATCTTTGTATGAATTTTACATATCGTTTCTCCACTAATTTTGCTATTGAATCATGCAGAATTCGTCCTTCGTTCCTTTCACATAGATATAATATTAAATATATCTTCTCTTAATGTAATTATTACAAAATTCATTTAATATTTCAAATATTGTAATGCACTTACAACGATTGACTTTCATTATGTTTATCAAAATTTTTTCCGAATTATAGTTCTATGGGGTCTATACCGAGCTCTCCTTCCACTAGTCATTCCTATGGAAAGCGTCACGCTGAAGAAAGTGATAGTCACTCATCTCTCCAATCAAGTACATCGAAGGTAAAATCAACGGATCCAGAAATCAGTTGCTTCAAGCGCTCAGAATAGAGGCTTTGACAGAGATCACTTTCAACTGTTTGAATCGTTATGTTCAAAACATTTTTCGGTTTTTTCCGCGGCAAAGCTAGCTTCCATGTATAATATTATATTCAGATAGTTTATAAAAACTCGGTGCTATGTCTCGAAATATTTTGATTTGTAAATCGTTCTCAGATTACGACACTTTACATAGTGCAATACCAAGATCACTTTTTTATAAGTTAATTTTACGTGTCTATGCATTTTGTTCTGTCATCTACCGGTTTTAAACCATCAATATAGACATCCTAATGCTTTTTGCCGAAATGATTTCTTACGTAGCGTATGAATATTTCAATAAATATGAATTGATTTTTTATAGTTGCAATTTCGATATATCAAATGTCTATTGATATAGTTGTACTTTAAACGAATTTTAAGGAATGTCATTTAATAAAACCTAACTTAATATTTGTTAAAACCGATTTCAGTGGATACACATGGGAAATGAACTTGCCAACACATACGTATTGTTTAAAGGCAATTGTTCAAGTTCTCAACTAAAAGATCATGAAATGATGTCATCCACAAACAATTTTCTTGGTACACGTTTATCTATAACATTATTAATAACCATTTACAATACGCACAATATATACAGTACAGTGATGCATTTCAGAATACGCAATTATTCATTCGATATTGTTATTACACACAGGCGTTGTCTCCAATGCAGACATTGGAGAGCAATGTTTTTTCTGTGAGTATTGCAACACAAAAATATGGTACAACGAATGTTCAAACAAAAAACGTTGTGTAAACGATCCGAAATTCATTTTATGTTGTTCTGGATGAAAAATATTCTTGCCCAAATTATGAGAACCTCCCCAATATTTGAAAGATCTTCTTCAAAAAACAACAAGCATCATGGCCATTTCAAACAACACATTTGCGCATACAATATGATGTTCGCATTTACATCAATGGTGGTCATATTGATACTTCAGTAAACATTCATCAAAAGCCATATATATTTAAGATACAGGGACAAAACTAACATAGAATTGGAAGTTTACTGCCGAATTTCGGAGAAATTGCAAAATTTGCACAATTGTATATTCATGATACAGAAAACGAAATTAACAACAAAATAAATGCAATCAAGTGCACTAACAATAAGCTATTATGATTGTATTTTACCATAATTAATAAAATTACTAAAACAATGGTGTGCAGTGTACATTGTTACGATTTCAAAACAGCTTACGCGAAGACATTGTCAAAAACAAACTACAAATTCTTGATCGGCATAATCCCTACGTTAAAATATTTAGAATGGCTCGTGACAGATTTACAATGTGTGATCAATTGGAAATGAAATTATGTCTGATAGCAGGACGCAAAAAAAAAGAATCCTAAAATTTACCAGAAGCTGCAGAAGTAGTTGCATCGATAGTAGAAGATTTAGACGAGAAATCAAGTTCAAGAGATTATTCTACAAAAGCACAACAACAAATACATGAGAATAAGTGAATTTCATCCAGCTTATCTTCCATTACAATAACCATTGTTTTTTTATGGGGAAGATGGTTATCATCTCGGTTTAGATTTGCAATTAACAGCTTCTTTATTAAAAAAACTGCGCTCCAGAATCAGCTTAATAGAATTCATGGCATATCGTCTACAAGAAAGAAACACTGAATCTTCTAATATAACACATTAAGGGAGACTTTTCCAACAATTTGTTGTAGATGGTTTTTACATGTTGAATCAGAGAGAATTTCTTACATAAGAAACAATCAAAACAAATTACGATGTGAATTCTGTTGTTCAATCGGGAAATACTTTGGCGCAGAAATTGGAAAGAAAGTAATATTACCTTCGTTATTCACAGGTGGTTCACGATACATGAAACAAAAGTATTTAAACGCAATGGTTTTATATAAAAATTTGGGCTTCCCAGATTTATTCTTAACATTCACATGCAATCCCAAATGGCCTGAATTACAGTGAATTTTGAATTATTACAATGATACATCAGAAAATTAACCTGATCTTTTAGCAAGATTTTTAATCATTACAAAATTAAAATCAACGCAGGTAATTTTTAATCACTACAAATTACTCAATTATATCTTTCTATTAACTTAACAATTTTGTATTGAAAATTTTTTGTCCAGTTATTTATACAATTGAGTTTCAAAAGCGAGGCCTGCCTCATGCACATATTTTGCTATTCCTCAATTCACAATAAAAAATGCCAACATCAAGCGATATTAATTCAGTTATATCTGCTAAGATTCCAAGTAATGTGACCAAGTCCGTATTATACATTGCAGTTCAAAAAAGGATGTTACATGGACCATGTGGAATAGCTAATAAATTTTCTCCCTAGATGGACAAAGGATTTCATTGATTCAACATATATTAACAATGAGAAATATCCCGTTTATACAAGGTAAGATGATAGAAGATTGATTGTTTCATTTTCATACGTATTTCTTGCACGATTTTAGAGATGTTTACGATATAGATGAGATGTTTACGTAGAATTTTGTATCCGTTTTACTCGTCTTCGTGTTTCCGTGATCTTACAGGTTTTAAAGCGTATTCGGTTAATTTTGGAGCTAAAGGACGTACACGAGACAAAGTACCAACATCGAGGATCATCACGGAACAAACGGGACGAGAATTAGCGAGGAACAAGCTTAGCCCGCACGGGGTACACCCTTGCCCGCGTGGGGCATTTAGTTCAGCAATTGGTCCAGCAAATTGAGCACGAGTCGGGCAAGCCATCAGCACGCTCGGGGCTCCATCCCGTGCAGGATAGGGAGTGCCCGCTTGGGTAGGCTTTGTTTTCAGCACGAACACCGCGCGCCACGCCCGCGCGGGGGACGCACTCAACCCGCACAGGTCGCGTCCGTCACCTGCAACACCAGATAAGTTAATTTGTCTTAAAACGAAAAGGAATTTGTTGGTGACTTATACAAAAAAGAAAACGACTTTAGAGAAGAGGAGTAAGAGATATTTTGCTGGAGAAAGTAATGGAAACGTTGCCCAACATAATCAAGAATGAAAAACTCATGAAAAGGCAAAATCGGTGGTTGCTGCAACAAAAGGAAAAGAACTGAACGGCCAAAAGGAAAAAGGAGGAGAAAAGGAAAGAAAAGAAGAAGGAAAAGGAAGAACAGGAGCTAGGGGTCGAGGGAGTTCAATTGGAGAGAGTTAGTTTTCAGTTTGGAGTTGGATCGAAGAGAGAGAGGATCGAAGAAGGAGATTCTTGCGAAGGAGATGTACAAGGAGCATTGGAGATCAATTCAAGACTTCGGTTTCGTTTGGTTTTCATGTTCCTTAGACTATCTCTTTCGATTATGCTTGTTTACGGACGCACGAGCGAGTAGTTGTTTTGTTCTAGGAGAAGGGATGAGCCCTTGGCTATCCCGGAACCACTTTGATTTATCTTTGAATGCATTTTCTCATTTCCGTTGATCTATTCTTTATCTGAGTGCTTCATTGACTTGTGTTTGCAATGGCCACGTAGATGCATGTTTTAGGAACTTAGGAGAAGGACCGAAAGGAGAATTCTAATTCCGGATAACCAGGTTTAGAATAACCGAAAATAGGCCACGAAAGTAGGGTAGCAACGGTTGAGGATAAAATGGATGAATCACAGATCTTATGGGTTTAGTTCAAGGTTTCAGCCAGTAAAGTAGGGGATAGCTTGACTAGATCACGTGTCTATGCCTTGAGAGAGGGTAGATATCATATTAGGATCGTGTGCCTTAGATGACTTAATTGGGATTGCATGATTAGATAGGTTGATTGTTGGTTTCGGTAGTCTTGTGGTGAAATCGGATTCCTGGAACGTTTGTCTCATTGTTAAGAACTCGTTTGTTTATTTGTTTTTAGTATTTCATTCTCAAATCCCATATTCGTTCGTTGCAAGTTTGATTCGTAATTTGAATTTAGGTTGTGTTGCGTAGTTCCTGTGGGATCGACACCTAAAGTACTATACACGTGTCGTGCACTTGCGGGTAGTTTAGGTTAAATATTTGTTTAACTTTAATACGCATCAAGTTTTTGGTGCCGTTGCTGAGGACTATCGTCATCACGTCTTTGATTCGAGCCTACAGTCTTACTTGTTTTGTTTTTGTTTTTGTTTTCTTTTCTTTCGTTCTTTCTACCTAAATTGTTTTTATTTGTTCTTCGGAGAGTCGTCAGATCAACGAGAGATGGATAATCAGAACGGTCATGGACAACCTGAATTACCTATCGGTAATTTGGGGCATATGCAGCAACAGCAACTCGTGCCTCAACCGCGAGAACCACAGGCTCCTCCACCACGTCGCCACAGCAATTCATGGGTGGAAATCACGAGGTTCCCCATCAGCACCTCAAGGACTTCCTAGAGTTTTCCAATACGTTCAAGATACACGGAGTCTCGGAGGATGCGATCTTACTGCATCTCTTCCCCTTCTCAATTGGGGGGCGAGCAAAAACTTGGCTGCAATCGCTTCTCGCTAGTTCAATCATGACTTGAGACCAGCTCTACACATTTTTTTTATCACGCTTCTTTCCTCCGAGCAAGACGATTCAGATGAGGGGGGAAATCAAAACATTTAGATGCAGAGATGGAGAAAATTTGTTTGAAGCGTGGGGCAGATTTAAGGATCTTCTACAGATGTGTCCACACCATGGTCTCGACCAGTGGTACGTTATCCAAACCTTTTACAACAGAATTTCAGATGAACACCGAACGATGTTGGATAACGCTGCTAGAGGATCATTTATGGATCTGAGCGTCAAGGAGGCATACGAGCTGACCGATAACCTCGCCATGAACCACACTATGCGGTCAACACCGAGAGGTATGCCTAACAGCACTCGTCGCCTATACGAACCGAATCATAGTAGAGCGGCGGGTAATGCAGCGAACGCCATGTACTGCGTGAATTGTGGAGATACAGAACACGTGGCTTATCAATGCACGCTGCAAGAGAACGTGGAACATATGAATTATGCCCAACAGCAAGGAAACACGCAATTCGGGAATACCTACAACCCGAATTGGAGGAATCACCCGAACTTGTCATACCGAACGACTCAACCGATGAAGTGTTCGGGATTTCAGCAACCACAACAGCCATACCAGCAAAATAATAAGCAATTTCAGCATGCTCAGCAAGTTCCGCAAGCTCCTCAACCTCCTCAAGCACCTTCGTCGAACCTTGAGGCGGTAATGCTCGAATTTATCAAGGAGCAAAGGCAGCAACATTCAGCTCAAGCCAAATTCAATGCGGATGTGCGGACAACGATCAACGAGCTCAAAACTCAAATGGAATCCTTGAGCAACCACATGAAGAGTTTAGAGAACTCCGTAGCACAGCAAGCTGCCTCATCCTCTCGGTCTCCCGGACAGCTTCCCGGTAAACCCGAATTAAACCTGAGAGAGTTCGTTAACGCTAATTCTGTGTGCGACACTGATATGATCGAGCATTTGCCCTACAAAGAGCAAGAGCAAGCTGCTGGTACGTCCATGAGAAAAGGCAAAGGTACGATTGCGATTATGGAAGGAGTTGAACCAGATAGACAAACCATATGTTGCTCCACCGGCGTACAAACCTCCTATACCGTTTCCTCAACGGTTAGTGAGCAGTAAGAATGAAGAACGAGTGGGCAGATTGGTAGAGAATCTCAAGAAGCTTGACATCAACATCCCATTCGTGGAAACCCTCCAAAAGATGCCTAATCATGCCAAACTCATCAAAGAGGTTCTTTCCAAAGAGAAGCATATCGAAGAGGAACGAGATGGTAGCACTCACCAAGGAATGCAGAGCTATCATTCAAAACAAGCTGCCACGAAAGTTGTAGGACCCCAGAAGCTTCTACATTCCATGCACAATAGGTAATATTGACATTGGCAATGCTTTGAGTGATTTAGGAGCAAGCGTGAGCATCATACCACACTCGGTTTCAAGCGGATGGACTTCGGGAATCTCAAACCTACAAAGATGTGTCTACGCCTCGCGGATCATTCGGTGAGATATCCGGTGGGAATTGTTGGAAACGTTCCCACCAAGGTAGTTAATCTCTTCATTCTCACTGATTTTTTTGTACCTGAAATAAAGGAAGATGCTAGGATACCTATTATTCTTGGTAGAGCGTTCTTACCTATTGTAGGTGCCAAGATAGACGTGCAACAAGGAAAACTTTCCTTACGTGTCGGAGATGAGACGATAGAATTCAACTTTTCCAGCCCCATGAACAGACCCTCATTCAAGGAGTCTTCCTTTATAGTCGATTCGTTGGACGAGTTGTCAAAAGACACGCTTGATCAAGTAAGTATTCTCGATCCTCTTGTGCGATACTTAACACGAGTTTGCGAAGATGCAGGATTTACGGACGAATGAGCTTAGATGTACACGAAATTCATGTGTGCTATTGCAGCACTAGGAGACGCCCCACCTGAGGAGATACCACACGAAATGGACGTTGGTTTCGTGGTGGAGAAGAGGTCTAAACTTGAGCCCGAGCCACCTTCGTCTTCTTTTCGGTATGAGTACGTTGAATGCGATAAAGTATATCGTGTTGTTATGAATGGTAACTTAAGTGCAGATGAGATGAGAAAACAACACCCACATGTAAAGAAGCGTAGGACAGTCAGCTCTTCAATATGTATGCACGGAAATTATATGGAAGACAGCCACGAACCTTCCACCGAAACTCAAAGGAGGTTGCACCCGCACTTGCAAGAGGTAATGGAAAACAACGTCATAAAACTTTTCGATGCAGATACAATTTATCCAACCTCGGGTAGCGAACGAGTGAATCCCGTGCAAGACGTGCCAAAGAAAGAAGGAGTGACTAAGGGATGGCACGACAAACAGACCCTACCTCATGACTTCCAACTAGGTGATTTATTTCTACTTTTCAATTCTCGTCCTATGCTTTTCTCGGGAAACCTACGGTCTCATTGGTCTGGTCCTTTTCACGTACGAGAAGTCTTTACACATGGAGAAGTAGAACTATGGAGCGATTCGAGCGGAACATTGAAAGCTAATGGACAGCGACTAAAGCTCTACCAAACCGCTCAACCGATCGAAAGTGGAAACTCCATTTCCCTTTCCGATCCATCCATCGCGCACGCATGAGGAATGGAGACATCAAAGCTTAAAGACGTTAAATAAGCACTTTTTGGGAGGCAACCCAGCTGTTTTCTTTCTATTTTTCTTAGTTTTTTAGTTTAAGACTCAGTTAATTTAAAAAAACACAAAAAAATATCACCCCAAACGTGACTTCACTTCTCTTACCCTCTATTGGAGCTTCACGTCGAGGACGTCGTTCAATTCAAGTCTGGGGGAGCAGCTCACGTTTGTCAGGTAATTTCGTTTCATTTTCTTTCATTTTCTTTTTGATTTCGTAATTTTTAGGTCGTTTTTGCTTTCGTGAGTCAGAGTCGTCCCAGGCACTTATCCGGTGCCACGTTTTAAGATAAACCTTGAACCTAGGAAACTTAAGAAGTTGGCCTTTTTCGTGAGATTTGGCATGTTTGAGATAGGTTTTTCCTAAGCGTTAGAGCTTATTAGTCGGCTGAAAAACAATAGGTCGTAATTCTTTGGGAATCCTAGTGTTGCTTGTGGGGGGTTTAGACGAGGTTGCTAGGCTAGTTTATCGTTTATTCTCTCTGTTCCAGATGGTCATGGTTCGTATAGACGATGCTTTACTCCTTTGTTATGAGGATTATTAGATCGTATAAAATCGAGCTTATTTTGCAGATTAAGAGTGCACACTAACACTCCGTTGTCGATAGAAATAATGCCTAAAAGCATGATCTAAAATCAATATGAGTGCATCGACCTTGATACTCTTTCGATGGTTCGGGTCTAACTGGTGGGTTGGCAATCATGTTTCTACGTCCTAAGGGCATGGCACAACAAAAACGTCACCTACTCCGCTGCACTCTTGAACGAGATGCATGAGTATTCCGTCATCGGTAGTCTGGGTCTAAGTACAGTATGGATCCCTTCAAATCCGACGTCCTAGAAGCATCCTAGAAGCCTAGTGTGTATTCATAACGAAAAAAAAGGAAAAAAAGAAGACATAAAAACAAAAGAAAAGAAAAGAAAAAGAAAAAGAAAAAAAAAATAAATTAAGGAAGTTCGGAAAAGAAACAAATATCCTCAATTGTTCTAGGTTTACATTTGTCTGAAGTCTTGTTTGGTGGAGAGAGTTACGGTGGTATGTATAGTTTGCCTTCGATTTACTTTCTCGTGGGTAGCCTTGGTGAATCTAGGATGAAGACTGAAAATTTAATTAGGCCGAATTTGCTCTCGACTTGCTAGTTGATCGGTTAGGTTCGTTTTAGCGGTATTTCTAGGAGAAAGGGGAATTCTCGGATTTTGTATACCCCACGTGTTCCACGTTTACATTTTCTTAGGGACAAGCAAACATTCAAGTCTGAAGGATTTCTATCGTTACATTTTGATACGTATTTCTTGCACGATTTTAGAGATGTTTACGATATATATGCGATGTTTACGTATGATTTTGTATCTGTTTTACTCGTTTTCATGTTTTCGTGATCTTACAGGTTTTAATGCATATTCGGTTCATTTTGGAGCTAAAGGACGTACACGAGACAAAGTACCAACATCGAGGATCATCACGGAACAAACGAGACGAGAATCGGCGAGGAACAAGCTCAGCCCGCGCGGGGCATTTAGTTCGGCAATTGGTCTAGCAAATTGAGCACAAGTCAGGACAGCCAACAGCACGCTCGGGGCTCCAGTCCGCACGGGCTAGGGAGTGCCCGCTCGGGTAGGCTTTGTTTTCAGCACGAACACCGCGCACCGTGCCCGCGTGGGGCACACACTCAGCCCGCGCGGGTCGCATCCATCACCTGCAACACCAGATAAGTTAATTTCTCTTAAAACGAAATGGAACTTTTTGGTGACTTATACAAAAAAGAAAATGACTTTAGAGAAGAGGAATAAGAGATATTTTGCTGGAGAAAGTAATGGAAACGTTGCCCAACTTAATCAAGAATGGAAAACTCATGAAAAGGAAAATCGGTTTTGCCCAACTTAATCAAGAATGGAAAACTCATGAAAAGGCAAAATCGGTTGCTGCTGCAACATAAGGAGAAGAACTGAACGGCCAAAAGGAAAAAGGAGGAGAAAAGGAAAGAAAAGAAGAAGTAAAAGGAAGAACATGAGCTAGGGTTCGAAGGAGTTCAGTTGGAGAGAGTTAGTTTTCAGTTTGGAGTTGGATCGAGGAGAGAGTGGATCGAAGAAGGAGATTCTTGCGAAGGAGACGTACAAGGAGCATTGGAGATCAATTCAAGACTTCGGTTTCGTTTGGTTTTCATATTCCTTAGACTATCTATTTCGATTATGTTTGTTTACGAATGCATGAGCGAGTAGTAGTTTTGTTCTAGGAGAAGGGATTAGCCCTTGGCTATCCCGAAACCACTTTGATTGATCTTTGAATGCATTTTCCCGGTTTCGTTTATCTATTCTTTATCTGAGTGCTTCATTGACTTTTGTTTGCGATGGCCACGTAGATGCATGTTTTAGGAACTTAGGAGAAGGATCAAAAGGAGAATTCTAATTCCGGATAATCAGGTTTAGAACAATCGAGGTTAGGCCGTGAAAGTAGGGTAGCAAAGGTTGAGGGTAAAACGGATGAATCACAGATCTTATGGGTTTAGTTCAAGGTGTCAGCCACGAAAGTAGGGGATAACTTGACAAGATCACGTGTCTATGCCTTGAGAGAGGGTAGATATTATATTAGGATCGTGTGCCGTAGATGACTTAATTGGGATTTCATGATTAGATAGGTTGATTGTTGGTTTCGATAGTCTTATGGTGAAACCGGATTCCTGGAACGTCTGTCTCATTGTTAAGAACACGTTTTTTTATTTGTTTTTAGTATTTCATTCTCAAATTCCATATTCATTCTTTGCAAGTTTGATTCGTAGTTTGAGTTTAGGTTGTGTTGCATAGTCCCTGTGGGATCGACACCTAAAGTACTACGCACGCGTCGTACACTTGCGGGTAGTTTAGGTTAAATATTTGTTTAACTTTGATACACATCAAAGATTTGTAGTAAAAGATTAGATAATTGCTATATTGTACCATACAATTCTTATCTCCTTCTAAGGTATAACGCTCCTATTAATTTGGAATGGTGCAATCAAACGAAAGCAATCAAGTATTTGTTCAAATACATAAATAAAGGATGTGATAAAGTTGCTACAGCAATAACATCACTAGAAGAAATGCAAAAGAACAAATCATCAGACGAAATTAAAAACTACTACACTTGTAGCTACATTTTAGATTTGAATCTTATTGGAGAATATTTAATTTGATGTTCATAACAGAAGTATACCAATTCAGACATTAAAATTCAATTTGTCCGGACAACAAAATATAGTGTTTGATGAAGACGATGAAATATGTGATATAGCATCAGATGAATACATACAATGAACAATGTTTACGGAATGGTTCAAATGTAATGCCTCGTCCTCTGAAGCTCGACAATGGACTTATTGTAATTTCTCAATGAAATTTATACGAAACTAAAAAACTGAATTTAGACTGCACGAAAACGTAGATTTGCATTTGGTAGATTACAATATATCAATCCAACTGTTGAGGAAGTATATTATTTAAGAAGGTTATTAAATAAAGCATGCGGTCCTACTTCATATGAGGACATTCGTACTATTAATGGTCATTTAAAAAACATTTAAAGATGCATGTAGGGCATTAGGACTTCTAGACGACGATGAGAAATAAATCAACACAATAAAAGAGGCAAGTAATTGGGTATCTCCAACATATCTACGAATATTGTTTGTCATATTGTTAACAATAGAATGTCTTTCGTCTCCAGAACATGTTTGGTTAACAACATGGCACGTTGTGTGTGATGACATATTGTACAAACGTCGATGTCTACTAAAATTACTAGGTTTGAATATTTACTATTATAATTTATTGTAAATAAATCTTAAAGTTGTGTAATTATTATCTTTCCAAATTACATATCTTAACATGTCCCATGAAGAGATCCAAAGCATAGCTCTAGGCGGAATAGAACAATTATTACAAAAAAATAACCGATGTTTAAAACAATATCCTTCAATGCCATTTCCTAAAGGAGATCATAACCCATCATTATATAATATATTAGTATATGAAGAATTATCTTACGATCAAAACAAGAAGGAAACCGAATTTATAGATTTGAAATCGCATTTAACAGCGCAAAAGTAGTCTATCTTTAGTGAAATTATAAAAGCAATCGAACAAAACAGAGGACAAATATTCTTTCTATGTGGGCATGGAGGAACTTGGAAAACTTTTTTTTATGAAAAAACCCTATCTACATCAGTAAGATCCCGTGGAACTCAAAAGGTCTCGTGGAACTCAAAAGAACATAAAATATTCAGGAATTCCTAATCATTGTCTAACACTGAAAGAAAGAGCTCCTATTATACTATTGCAAAGTATCAACAAAATGCTTGGACTATGTAATGGAACACGACTTCAAATAACTCAACTCGGTACCATATTATAGAAGGTAAAATAATAACTCGAACTCAAAGGAAAGAAAGCAAAAATACCAAAAAAAACAAATAATACTCTCGAAAGGACTTTGTCCTAATCCAAAAGTATCCTAACTCTAAATCCGTAATCAATTCCCTGGCAACGGCACCACAAATTTGATGTGATTAATCTCAAGTAATAAAATACCTAGACTAACGTTTCCGCAAGAATACGGATTGTGTAGTACCAGGGTCGAACACGAGGCATCGATGCAACTCTAAAACTAGTAACTAATGAACATGATGGTACAAATCAATTGTGTAGAATGTGAATGAAACGTAAACTATCTAATTAACGGATAAACTGAATAGACTAAACACTACAGGTTTCGAGAGATGCACGATAATGCAATGAAATACTAACAAAGATCATGGTTACGAATATCATTACATATTTGGGGAATTCAAGCTCTTTCTTAGGGAATGACTATTTCGACGCCTAATCCCACTATTTAGCGTGCGTACTACCAATCTTCCAATTGTGTAATCTCACACGATAAATGCTTTGAGTTCGCTATCCTAATTTCTAAGTTCAATTAACCGACCGATCAAGGTTTTAAATCAATTGAGACCTCATATCAATTCTACGTTCAAAGTTCGATTCATCTTCCAATGCACCAAACTTTTATAATCATTCGTTCAAACGGTCAATAAGACCAAAAACGTTAAGAACAACCAATCAATCCGAAAACGATTAAATATTATAACCAAGCATTAAGCATGAGCCCCCATTACATATCGACAAAACTCTAACCCATAGCTACTAAACTACTCGAACATGGATTCCGAAAACAAAGCACGAAAGAAAACTATTGCAAACATAAATATATAATGAGATTCCTCCCTATCCCAATACTGTAGTCTTCAAAAGCTCCTCCGCGTGCTGAGTTCGTCGTCCCGTCTCCAGCCTCCCGGCGTATTGCTCTCTCTCTGCGTCTGCTCTGCCTGTTCTCTGCTCCAGTACAAATGCTCTCTCTCTACTCTCTCTCTGCGTCTGCTCTGCTTGTTCTCTATTCCAGTACCAATGAAGCCCTTCTCATTGCCCCTCTCTCTTTTCTTTCCTCTTCTCTTCTCTTTCCATTTCTCTTCTTTCCTCTTTGGCTGAGTATTTTCATTCTTTCTCGTGAATTTCCTATTGTTTTCCATCACCGGGTCTTTCCTTTTCATGTTCGGCGCATGCAGGTACAACATGCCCGACCGGGGCACAAGAATGAGCTCGGTCTGGCTCTTCATCTAACCATAGCCCGGTCGGGCTTCACATGCGCTGAGTCGTGCTGCATCTTCGGATATATGTTCTGTTTGTAGAGCTCGGTCGGGCTAAGAGGGATGCATGGTCGGGCTGGTGGTGTTGCTTCATGAGCTCAGTTGGGCTGTGTGTTGTTGCACGGTCATGTTGTTACCATTTTGATGAGCCCACTCGGGCTAAGGGTGCTGCACGGTCGGGCTACCCATTCCTTCATGCGCCCGGTCGTGCACTTGGGGTAAGATCGATCGGGCTGATTGTTGTCTTCCATGTCCGGTTGTGCTCTTCGGGTTATGCAAGGCAATTGCTCGTATTTGCTCGTGTTTGCTCATGTTTGTTTGTGTTCGTGTTCGATTTATTATTTTCCTGCAAATACACGAGAAAAAGGATGAAAGAGGACTAAGTGATGCTTAATGCTTAGTGAACTAACTACGAAAATATACTAAAATTTTATAACAAAATAGACGTTATTAATGGTATAATATATCATATAAAAATAATTTAAATATTAATTTGTTTTGAGTTATTGTGATCCTTATACTTTAACGATAATACAATTTCAGCACTAAGCTCATAATTTTAACACTACACACAATAATAAATGATTAACAAACAAAGTTCATATTTTAAAAACACATATTTGTAGAAAATACATGATCAACAAAAAACATTAACGAGTTATACCAATTATATATGTATTGTATAATATGAGTGAGTAATCTTCAATCTAAACGATGTCCCTTCACCCATAAAAAAAAGACAAAAAATATATATTTACACTTATAAAATTTAAAAGTACCTATAAAATGGTACTTTTACAACATAAAATTATGGGTGCGTGTCTTTCAAATAACCAGTCTACATTATTATTATTATTATTATTATTATTATTATTATTATTATTATTATTATTATTATTATTATTATTATTATTATTAAAAATATAGCTAACACTTTATAGTTATGCAAACTACGCAGAAATGATCTAAATGCATAACTTAAAACTAACACATCGCAAGACAAGATTTCATATATAAAGAAAAATTATTAAAAAATTTGAAAGAGAACACCAGCATCTAGGACACTTCCGTACTCTCTGCTATGTAACTCTTTTTTTTTTCCATATTCATGAACTGAATTATTGGTTTAACCTCATTTGTTGAGATGTTTAGACTTTGGGGTTGGCGTAGAATAGCTTTTGAATCATAAGTCTACACATTTTTAGAAATTATATATGTAATTATAATCTATAATAAAAATTTCATGTTTTTATGTTCGTATTTTTTTAACTTCCATTAAATTTTCAATCCCACATTACTTATATTTGATATCAATATAACAATGCAATGTTATGTTTGTGTATAAAGTAATATATAAGATTCCAAAAGAGAAATTCATAATACGTTAATACCAAGAAACCCCTAGAAAAGAATTATCAAGTTAACAATATTACACTAATGATAGTACAAGGATCAAATTCATATCATTATCAGCTAAAAAAATGAACATATTTTTAATGTTGAATGAGTAAGGTTTTAAAATAATGATTGTCATCATCATTATAAATTATTTGACGATGATTATTAAATCATATAATATATTGTATATAAATATATTATAATATATCATATAAAAATAATTTTAATATTAATTTTGTTTTGAGTTATTGTGATCCTTATACTTTAAGGATAATAAAATTTCAGCATTAAGCTCATAATTTTAACACTACACACAATAAAAAATGATTAACAAACAAAGTTCATCTTTTAAAAACACATATTTGTAGAAAATACATTATCAAAAAAAAAAACATTAACGAGTTATACCAATTATACATGTATTGTATAATGTGAGTGAGTAATCTTCAATCTAAACGATGTCTCTTCACCAATAAAAAAAGACAAAAGATATATATTTACACTTATAAAATTTAAAAGTACCTATAAAATGACACTTTTACAACATAAAATTATGGGTACGTGTCTTTCAAATAACCAGTCTACTTTATAATTATTATTATTATTATTATTATTATTATTATTATTATTATTATTATTATTATTATTATTATTATTATTATTATTATTATTATTATTATTATTATTATTATTATTATTATTATTATTATTATTATTATTATTATTATTATTATTATTATTATTATTATTATATAGCGAACACTTTATAGTTAATTAATTAATTGTTTATATTTGTTATTTACCCATACTATCTTTATTGGTTGTCCTAAATTAAAATTAAATAATTTTTATCATTCAAAATATCTTGGTGCATTGGATAAATACAAATGTATGTTATATTATATTAATTTACTAACTATTAATATTTAAAATAACAATAAATATATTAAATTTATATTAATATTTTTATGAGTTAATTTATATACTTTATATTATTAAATTGATAAATGTCTTTTTTCTGTTTTTTAAGTTATAGTTTTTTGAATTCAATTAAGTATAACTATAAATGTGTGAAAAAAATATGTAACTACTCATATATAATTCATATTCAATCATAAGAAAAAAAACTATCTCACATGTGATATAGATTGATTCAAACATTAAAAAAATTCTACGAATTGCACTACAATAATTAGTTAATTAATTACATTTGATTTTAATGAATTATTATTTTAATATTAAATAAATAATTATATACCATTAAATTAGAATCATTTTGTTATCTAAAAATCGTGCATCACGTGGGATCAATTTCTAATAAATGTAACAGTTATGATTATTGTGAAAATCACTACGATAATTTTATAAACAAAATATTAATAAACTGTCTTGTCTTAATACAATAAATGGACTATCGGAATAAAAATAACAATATAGCATGACTTTGTGAGCAAGACTTTGGCGAAGTATATGTTATTTTGCTTGCGGAAAAATTGCGTCCAATGAAGTTTTCCCACTATTCATCAATCCAAGACTTGTCTGTCCTTCATGGGATTTGATGTGTAACCTTAGTTTGATCTTCTACGATAGCTACTATCTCCCTTCTCTTGCTTGACATCCAAGCAATCTCTAAAAATTATAACGTTAACACAGAAACTAATAAAATGTATGATAATCGAGAAGTCGAACTTGTCTATGTTGGTGCTTGGCAAGGACTCTGTTTCCAGGCCAACTTTGTCATATTTGAGAAGGCCAACTTGTCCTGAGAAATCAATTATTCTGTGATGTATACAACTGAAACTAAGTGTAAGTGAAACAGGGACCCGACTATGAACACTATTCTTAAAATTAAGTCTTGTCTTGCAAAGGAGAACAGAGAGGGTGAGGACTTAAAAAACAAGGAGGTCAAAGAAATTGGATTATCTTTGACACCACTCTTTAGCTGTTCATGGTCCAACAACAGGTCAATATCAGAGTTTCCATAAAAAGCGAGCTTCTCTACCAATTATTTACATCTTTCATAAAATACCTATATTTCTCTATCTTATGTTTCAAGCGAAGACCTAACCTCCTTCCTATATATTCACATTGGTTCAAACCAATGAACCCATTCACAAGAAAAGGAAAAACAACAGGAAGTTTTAGCAATCACCTGCTAATAAGTGGTAACACCACGATTTTTTCGAAGATTATATAGTAATGGTGATTTCCACCGGGTCCCAGCTTTTCTTCTACGCATTGGCTTTCATTCTTCTAGTTCTTCCCCGGCCTGCATTTGGAATTACAAGACATTATAAGCTCGAAGTATGTGAACTTATTTACATTTTTTAGTAAAAGTACTAGTTGAGCTTGGCCGATAACGATGAATGCTTCTTTACGTAGATCAAAATGCAAAATGTGACACGTCTATGTCACACGAGGAGCATTGTTTCTGTAAACGGGCAGTTCCCAGGGCCTCGGCTTGTGGCAAGAGAAGGCGACCGCCTTCTAATAAAAGTCGTCAACCATGTGTCAAACAATGTCTCCATTCACTGGTAATAGGCTACAAAGTGTTTTAACGGAATTCCCAATAAAAGGACTAACTCCCATTTCTTGCTTTGCGGTGTGAAATCAGGCATGGAATCCGGCAGTTGCGCTCTGGTTGGGCTGATGGACCAGCCTACATAACACAGTGTCCTATTCGAACAGGACAGAGCTATGTCTACAACTACACCATTACCGGACAAAGAGGCACACTCTGGTACCATGCTCACATTTCATGGTTAAGATCAACAATCTATGGTCCACTCGTCATTCTTCCCAAACAGGGTGTTCCTTACCCATTTGCCAAACCTTACAAAGAAGTTCCCATGATCTTTGGTAAGGATGATAATGATCAAGAACATGGGGATTATATGACTAGGGTTTAGTAATATCACTAAGCATCTGTTATATTTCAGGGGAGTGGTTCAATGCAGACCCTGAGGCTATCATTAAGCAGGCACTTCAAACAGGAGGCGGTCCTAATGTTTCAGATGCTTACACAATCAATGGGCTTCCTGGTCCGTTGTACAACTGCTCAGCTGAAGGTAACATGCAATTGATTCTTGCTTCCTACCTCTAATTTTTATTTGATCGAATACCATGTAATCTGGGTCATTGGATATCAACAGACACATTCAGACTCAAAGTGAAACCTGGAAAAACATACCTTTTACGGCTAATCAATGCTGCACTCAATGACGAGCTGTTCTTCAGCATTGCAAACCACACAGTAACAGTTGTTGAAGCTGATGCCATCTATGTTAAGCCATTCCAGACCGACACCATTCTGATTGCCCCTGGCCAGACCACAAATGTTCTTCTGAAAACTAAACCTAAATACCCGAATGCTACTTTCTTCATGACTGCTAGGCCATATGTCACAGGTCAAGGCACTTTTGATAACTCTACAGTTGCAGGCATCTTAGAATATGAACCCCCTAAAATCTTTAAAGCTGCTCACTCTGAGACCTCTGTTAAGAATCTTCAACTCTTTAAACCAATTCTTCCTCCTCTAAATGACACAAACTTTGCCACCAAATTTACCAACCAGTTGCGCAGCCTGAACAGCAAGAAATTCCCAGCAAATGTGCCAAAACTGGTCGACCAGAATTTCTTCTTCACAGTAGGATTAGGAACTAACCCATGCAGCAACAAAAACCAGACGTGCCAGGGACCTAACGGCTCCATGTTTGCAGCCTCGGTCAACAATATCTCCTTCATAATGCCCACCACAGCTCTCCTCCAGTCTCATTATTTTGGCCAGTCTCATGGAGTGTACAGCCCATTATTTCCCCAGGATCCCCTCTTTCCATTTAACTACACTGGCAATCCACCAAATAACACCATGGTTAGCAATGGGACAAAGTTATTGGTGCTACCCTTTAATACTAGTGTGGAGCTGGTGATGCAGGACACCAGCATTCTGGGTGCTGAAAGCCACCCTCTTCATCTTCATGGATTTAACTTCTTCGTTGTCGGCCTTGGGTTTGGGAATTTTGACCCTAACAAGGATCCCAAGAACTTCAATCTTGTTGACCCGATAGAGAGGAACACAGTCGGAGTGCCATCTGGTGGTTGGGTGGCAATTCGGTTCCTTGCAGATAACCCAGGTTAGTAAAGCAATAAAACGCCACACATAATGCTTGGTGTTTCTTACCTACATGTATATATGTTTATACAAATCCAATATGAGAAAAATGTACAACTGGGTAACACCTTTGACAGGAGTGTGGTTCATGCATTGTCACCTGGAAGTACACACAAGCTGGGGTTTGAAGATGGCTTGGCTCGTTTTAGATGGAGATAAACCTGACCAGAAGCTTCTTCCTCCTCCTGCGGATTTGCCCAAATGCTGAAAACCGCCTTCCTGCTCTGTGGTTTCAGTCCTTTTATGTTTCTCGTCCATCTTATTTTCCAGGTTTCAAGCTTTTTTGGTTTCTACGGCTGCTTACCTTTGGCATGAGGTCATTTTGTGTTGAATAAATTGTTGTAAAATCAGTTCAAAGTAAATTCTTTTGTTGTTTAGTTTATATCATGAGACATCATCAACTGCATCTAAATCCAAACAAGAATGCAGCACTTACGCACCTGTATCACCGTCCAAATCTAGTCTAGAGAACTTGAGTTCTCATTTTACTCCTTAGTCTTACGCATCATCATCAATCACCAAACTTCTAAGCACCTAATAGAAATTTAACAGACACAGACAGACTCTGTCAATGGTTTCGAGCAAATTTAACAGACACAGACACAGATACAGACTCTGTCAATGGCATAATATGAGTTTTCGAGCAAATTTAACAGACACAGACACAGATACAGACTCTTTCAATGGCATAATATGAGTTTTCGAGCAAATTTAACAGACACAGACGCAGACACACACGCTGTCAATGGCATAATACACTGGAACTGCGGCTTCAATCCCACCCTTCCCTAAAAAAACAAAATCCCTACTTCGTCTCTACCTTTATAATATTTATAATATTGATAACCTAAGAAATGCAGGCCCAACCCTAATCCTGCAAGAATGCTCAATTTTATGTCATCTTCTTCCTCAAGAAAATCGCTTCGTTTCTATGTGCGATGCTTGGCCGAGCAATATGCGAAAAATCGAGAAGAAGAATAATCATCACCATTTCTCCAGTGCGGTGCTCGGCCGAGCAATGTGCGACAAATTGAGAAGAAGAATAATCATCACCATTTTTCTACTAAATCTAGGTCCTAACACCCAAAATTTCCTTCCTAATAAGCAAATATGGTGAGAAGGAATTCCTTGAGTGATTTTCGAGATAAAATCAAAATTTAAATATGGTCTCAAAAGGCATAGTTTGAGTCATTCATCCTTCTAACCAAATTATGTCCTCCTAACCTGCATTCTAAACGTGGAAATGGCTGGGTTTTGTGGCGGATGCAATCGTGTCGGCTTCATTGGTGGTTTGGTGGCATTTGGGAGGTTTTGGCTTTCACTTCTAAATTTGGTCGAGAAAGAAAAGGCAGAAGTTACCTTTTTATAGGCAGTGAAAATGCAACGCCCGTTCAAGCGTTTTCTCGGCTTTCTTTCATAATGTTTTCCTCAAAAATTGCTCGTTTTCTTAGTGGTTCCTGTGATGATCAAACATGGGTAATGGAATGAAAAATACAAATAGTCTTTAAAAATGCTCAAGTTGTTATAATCCCCCACCCGAAACAACGTCGAGACTAGTATTGTCCACCATAATGTCCAAGAGGTTGCTACATTCACTCAAACACATTTATAAAATAAATTAAGTACTTTGTTTCAAATTAAAAATAGTTCGAACCATATAGCCGAAGAAAACAAATAAAATCATAATCAAGATAAATAAATATATGATAAATTTATCAAGATCTCATGCATGCTTAACATCATTGATCCGTTTTCCTTGCTATAACTTCTCCGTCTACGACGACCTGCAAAGGGGTGAGTACAAAGACGTATTCAGTGAGATCAATACGTGCACGCTCGCACACACCTTCTTTCCAAGGTTTGAGTGTGAAATACTTTGATCGAGCACACTAGACAATATGATCATTTTACTCTATCGCTGAATCCAAAATATCCACGTTCTCTAACCTCGACACCTAGTCGAGCTTCAATTTTCCTGATAATCTCTAACCATTTTAGTTTACCTAAAACCAACTAATATAGATACCATCAATCATGATTCGATGATTCTCGGCTCTGGTCCATTCTTCATCTATAACGTCTTAATTCCCATTATAAATTTTCCAAAACTTTAACCGTTATCATGCCTCGTTTTAAAAGTAAAAACTTCTCAATATCTCATCAACAACAACAACCTTAATTTTCCACAATGACTAGACAATCTCTCATGATATCACTAACAAGATCACAAATGAATTTTCTTCTATTACAGATCCATTTAATTAATCAATATCTAGAGTATAAATCTTCAAACTGAAAAAATAATCGCAAGATGTCAGGAATTCATCCACAAAGAGCACAATGAAAAATTGAAGGATTCTTCTTCAATCTTCTCCTTTTTCCCTCTTTTATGTTCTTTCCTCTTTTATTCTTCTCTTGCAGCCGAGAAGCGACTGCTCATTTTTCTTTCTCTTTAATTAACCTAAACTTACTATATATATATATAATTATTATACTCATGGGCTTCATGAGCCTCACATTCTCTCCCACTACAATGGAATTCGACCTCGAATTCCATGTTTTGATTCTTATGGCAACATTTGTATTCAAAGAATTGAAAAACGATACTACTCATCTTCCAATAACCATGGATACTCTTGCATTATCTGCTCATCGTACGACAACATTGGTTGACAAACAGGGACACAACAAAGATACATGAAACATGTCATGTATCCCCTCTAATGATGATGTTAACTCTAGCTGATAGGCGACCACTCTGATCTGATTTATCACTTAAATGGACTTGTGAACCATGGCGAGAACTTGTTTACCTAAGTCCCACTCTATTTCCATCGCTTCACTTAACCCATAAAGACACCATAACTTCGACATTAAACTCAACATCCTTTCCTTTTAGGCCAGAAAAAGTTTTTTGACAATCCTAAGTAATCTTCATTTTCATCTTAACAATTCTCAACTTTTTCACACGTTCCTCTATAAAAATATAGACTGCTCCTCCATTTCAGTCCAACACAAGGGTGTGCAACACATTGTTCATATAATTATCTATAGGAAAACATCTCAATGCTAGCATGATAACTATTATTGTACATGATCTCAACAAGTGGCGAGTGGTCATCCTAATAACCATACTTCTACAATTTATATGCTTGTAAAGCGTCATATAACGTCCTTATAATTCTCTTAGATTATCCACATACACGTGGATCAATACACGGTACTCATGTGTGATTTGGTCCCTAATGTTTTATGAAAATCCTTCCAAAGATGTGAGATGAATCTTCGATCATGATCTAACACAATGCTTAGTCGAACCCCATGAATTTCTTAGTGGGCACAACATAAAAAAAAATAGGTAGATGACCCACATTAAAAGTTTTCTTTATCAAAATGAAATGGGTAGATTTACTTAACCGATCCATGACCACCCAAATGGCGTCCTTGCCACTTTGCGTGGTTGAAAGACTCATCACAAAATCCATGGGATTATGGTCTCACTTCTATTCGAAAATTGGCAAACATTGCAATTTTCCGCTATGTACTTGTTGCTCCGCCTTAATTAATTGACACGTTGAACTTTTCGCTATGCATCGATCTAAGTCTTTCTTCATCTCTAGTCCTCGATAAAGTTGACGAACATTCCAATAAAGCTTTGTTGACCCCTGATTAGATTGGCGAGCTTTGCTCAAAATCTAATATATAATATTTCCATGCTTTAGCACACCTACTCTTTACCACTGATCATTATCAGACCATATTCCATAACCTTGTACAATTTGCAGCTTGGGTCTTGGAGATTATGTTGAATCTTCTACAATTCATCGTCAAACAACTGTGTTACTTAAAATTCTAGTTGGTCGATCTACATAGTACACTCACACTCTCTGACTCAGTCTTCATTGTCTCTTGTCTCAAAACACTTATCTAACTAATAAAATTACTGAAATCTTGTATATCTGTATCTCAACTCTCTTGCGGCTCAACATAATAACATTTTTTCAGATGGTATGCGATGTCTATCTCGTAGTCTGTAAGAAACTCAATCCACCTTCTTCGATGCAAATTCATCTCGGTTGCGTGAATATGTACTTCGAACAGTTGTAGCCTGAAGAAATCTATACCTTACCTCTGTAAGGATGTTATCCAATTCTTTAGCATGAGGACCATATACGAATTTTCCAAATCATGAGCAATCTAATTATATTCATGCTTATGCATTGTCCATCACATCATCTTATTGCATAAGAATCCTAATTGATGTGTGTGGATATTAAGTAATAAATTACCTAGACCAACGTTTCCGCAAGAATACGGATCGTGTAGTATCAGTTCGAACACGGGGGAACCGATGCAACTATAGAGTTTTTTAACAAATGATCATGACATGTAATAAATCAATCGGTGGATACAAAATAATGACTAAACTAATTAATGGGATAAATTCAATAAGCTAAACACCACAGGTTTTGAGAAATGCATAATAATGTAATGAAGTGCTATTAATGATCATGGTTATAGATATTATCACAAATTCAGGGAATTCAAGCACTATCCTAGGAAATGACTCTCCCGATGCCTCATCCCAATATCTAGCATGCATACTAGCAACCTCCCAGTTGCGCAATAAACATACTAAACACATTAAGATCGCTATCCTAATTCCTAGGATCAATCGACTAACTGACCAAGGTTCTAAATTGATTGAAATCCCAAATCATGGCTAGATTCCAAAAGAGAGAGTATGATACATCGAGGTTGCTAGTAAAGTGCATGTGTGTGAAAGGAGTAAGAGTCGAATGGAAACTTAGGCACATGGCCACCAAGAAAAGGAAATAGGCGGCTCACAAAAATGGAAACTTAGGGTCGCGCCTTACAAGAATGGAAACTTTCGGTTGCTGGAACAAAAATAAGAAGAGCATGGTGGGAACATAAAAAGGAAATATGGTTTTTGTAAAATAAAAGCAAGTTGCTGGAACAAAATGTAAACTTCCAACCACCTACACAAAAGTGGAAAGATAGCCGCCTACACAAGAATTGGAAACTGCAACCGTTGGAGATACAAAAAGAAAATCGCTGCAGGAACAATAAATGGAAACTCATGGACAAGAGAAAGAAGGCAGCCATCCAAAGAGGAAAAGGAGGAGAAAAGAAAAGGAAACAGTTGCTTCATAAGAGAAAAGGAAACACAAGCTGCTGAAGAAAATGGAAACCGAGAAAAAGGAAATGAGTAGAGAAGAGGAAAGGGCTGGAGAGCTTAGATTCGGCCAAAGAGGAAAGAAGGAGAAAGGAAAGAAAGGAAAAAGAAAAGAGGACGAAGGGGTCAAGAGGGAAAGCTCAATTTCGGACAGAAAACACAACAAACAACAACACTCACGCAAGCAAAGGAGAGAGTAGCACGCTGGAAGGCAAGAGACGTGACGACGAACTCGGAACATGGAGGAGCTATTGAAGACTATGGTATTAGAATAAGGAGGGATCTCGTTCTATATCTATGTGGAAGATGGTTTTCGTTCGTGCTTTGTGTTCAGAACTCATGTCCGCGTAGTTCCATAGCCACGGGTTAGAGATTTGCCGATATGTAATGAAGTTGTATGCTTAATGCTTGGATAATATTTGATTTTTTTTCGGATTGATTGGCTGTTTGTAATGTTTTTATTCATGTTGGTAGCTTGAACTAATGATTATAGACATCTGATTGCATTAGAAAATGAATTAGATTTTGGAACGTAGCCATGATTTGAAGTCTCAATTGATTTAGAACCTTGGGCGATCGTTAATTGGACTTGGGAATTAGGATAGCAATCTTTATGGATCTAGTAGGTGAGATTACACAATTGGGAGATTGATGGTACACAAGTTGTCTCAATTCATGCATCAGCCCACGGATGAGCATTGGCTATGCGCCAAACGTGTGCTTCGTTATCTTGCTGGCTCTCGTGCACAAGGTATCTTTCTTGCAGCTCAAAACACTTTGTCTCTTCATGCTTTCAGCGATGTGGATTGGGCTGGTGACTCCTCTGACTTCAAATCCACGGGAGCATACATTGTTTATCTTGGCAATCATCCGATATCGTGGTCCTCTAAGAAACAAAATGGCCACTCACGATCATCCACCGAGGCGGAATATCGGTCCGTTGCCAACACCTCGGCCGAAATTTGTTGGCTGGATAATCTTCTCATGGAACTTGGTGTTACCCTCACATCGGCTCCGACCATTTATTGTGACAATATCGGAGCTACTTATCTCAGCGCCAACCCGGTTTTCCATTCCCGTATGAAGTACCTTGCACTTGATTACTTCTTTGTCCGTGGCCAAATTGAAGCTGGTACACTTCGAGTCTCTCACGTGCACTCCAAGGATTAACTCGCCGACCTCCTCACCAAACCTCTGTCACGAAGGTTTCTAAAACCATTTGCTTAGTTTACCTCTCGGTTACGATTCCATGAGTTGTGTTCCAAGATTGGAATCACCTCGAGTGATTCATCTTGCGGGGGCGTATGAAGGATATTAGGATATTATTGTATTAAAGGTATTATTGTAATTTACTATTCCCTAATTAGGTTAAATCATTAACCTCTTGTACATATAGCCGTTTATGGCTTTTCAGTAATCAATAATTCAGATTACCATTCACATCGGGAGAGTCGTTCCATAGGAAAGAGCTTGAATTCCCCGAATACGTAATGATATCTATAACCATGATCTTGTTAGTACTTCATTGCATCATCGTGCATCTCTCGATACCTGTGGCGTTTAGTTTATTGAATTTGATACGTTGATTAGTTAATTTATCTTTATTCGCATTCCAATCACTTATTGATTTTACACGTCCTATTCACTAGTTAACTAGCTTTAAGTTGCATTGATTCCCTAGTGTTCGACCCTGGTACTGCACGATCTGTATTCTTGCGGAAGCATTAGCTAGGTAATTACTATTGAGATTAACCACATCAAGTTTTTGGTGTCGTTGTTGGGGAATTGATTATGGCGTTAGAGTTAGGATACTTTTGGATTAGGACATGGTCCTTTCCGGAGTCTTATTTGTTTGTCGTTTTTATTTTTTTTCTTGAGTCAAATTCTTTTACCTTTCGGAGCTCACATGATTGTCTTAAGAATTTTATGTTACGTGAGCGTATTAGAATAGGTATGGAGATCACTTGGATCTTGTCTAGGGGGTTAGTGGAATGAACTTAGGTTATATACACGGTTAGTGGCTCTCGATAGATAGAGGTCTAAACTAGGCACGTTAAGATCTTTGTTCGTGTGGCACGTTGTTAAGTAATGGCTGATTTTTCGAATTCTCATTCTTACTTCTAATCTTGCTCGAGGGCGAGCAAAGGTTCAAGTCTGAGGGAGTTTGATAACGTTTATTTTGTTATAGTATTTTAGTCCATTTTAATAGTTTGTTTAACCATTCAGTTAGACTTTACCAAGCATTAAGCATCATTTAGTCACCATCATGTTGGCGTTGTGGAAACGGTAAAGGCATTGGCTCGAGTTTAACTTATTTTGGATTCGCTTCCTTCTCGGGTTTCTTCTTGTGCTCTTCAATGTTACTGCCCTTTTTCACTGTTGTACTGGATGATTCACCCTTTTAATCGTCGAATGAATGGGCTGATCCAGCATCCTACCACTTCTGAGGTGAATTGCGTTGATTTGCTCACGAGGATTTGCTTCCGGCCTCCACGTTAGAACTTCTTGTGGTTTAGAGGAGTTCGCAGCAAGTTGTGCAACCTGATTATCCAAGATCTTTGGATGTGTTTGAGTCCCCACAACTTTCTTCTTTACGTTATCATGATCCGCTCTCATCCCTCTAAGTTCGGCGTATTGAACTTTTTGTCCTTGTAAGATTTGAGTGAGCATAGATGTAATATCGGTGTTAGCTTCTTATTACTGAGGAGGGGGCGCACGTGACTGATAATTTTGAGTTTGGGGCTGCGTTATTGGCTGAAAATTCTGGTTCCTTTGCATCACTCGCGACTGAAAGGTTCCTGATAGTTGTTGTGTGTTTAATGCACCGTCGGAATTCTTATAGGAGAAGTTTGGTGATTTCTCCATTCGAGATTGTATGTGTTTCCCAAGGGTTGATTATTACTCACGTAGTTTATCTCCTCATAACTTGAACTTCTTGATCCTCTGATTGCTCTGAATAATGTGGACACTGCGATTCAGACCGAAGATTGTAAACCCCTACGACTTGATCCTTTACTTCGTCTAAACCGGCGTATAAGCATGTGCGTCGTTCATATGAGCAACCTTTGCTGGATTGTTGCGACTGTATTCTCCAGCAGCATTGCTGCCTTCATGGGCCATACGATCAATCAAGTCTTTGATTTGTGGAAACGTGAGGTTATTCAAGAACTCTCCAGTTGCGGCTATGATCAGAATCCTCATGTTATCCATGAGTCCTTGCAGAAAATTGTGTATGAGATAACTCTGATCCATACAGTGATGTGGGGAAAGGCGTTGATAACCTTTGAAATGTTCCCACGCTTCGTATGAACTCTTAGCTGCTCCTTGGACGAACGTGTTAATCTAATTTTTAGCGAGCTGAGCTTTACTTTGAGGGAAGAACCGAAATATGAATTTCTCCTCTAGTTGTCCCCATGATCGTATAGAATTCACCGGTTGGGAATACAACCAGTCTTGCGCTTTATCCTTCACTGAGAATGGGAAGGCAGCGAGCATGACATCCTCATCTGAGACTCCTTATCTCGTTTTGATAGTTCTGTAAAGCATCTAGAATTCCGTAAGATGCTGCTTCAGAATCTCGGCGGGTCTCCCTCTGAACGCTGCTTTCCTAAGCATTTGGATGAATGCTGGTTGTAATTTGATGCGAGCATCCCTTCTAGTGATTCAAGCAAAGAGTTTCGTATGCCTACAAATCGTTTATGATCCATAGGTTAATGCGGCTGGAATTTGTGGCGCAACAAGACATGGTGTGTTTTGGTTAATAAGTTCCGCAATCTGTTCGTCTTCGCTCTCGTCTGAAAGTTTTGGTTCTATTACCTCCTCAGGCTCGTTATCTATGTCCGTTGACGTGTTGTGTATCGGTTGGCTTGCACTAGCTTTTGATTTCTTTATCACTTTGTTAAGTGTTTTATCGATTGCTAGATCATAAACTAGATCAGCGCTTCCGACGCTTCTCATGCACTAGAGAGCTGCACAAGAAAAGATGAACACAAACAAAATCGTGTGAGCTCTAAAAGGTAAAAGAAACTAACTAAAAAAAGAAGAAAATAAAACAAAAATACGAAAAACAAATAAAGACTCGGAAAAGGACTATGTCCTAATTCAAAAGTATCTAACTCTAAAGTTGTAATCAATTCCCCGACAACGGTGCCAAAAACTTTATGTGGTTAATCTCAAGTAATAATTACCTAGACTAACGTTTCCGCAAGAATACGAATCGTGTAGTACCACGATCGAACACTAGGGAATCGATGCAACTATAAAGCTAGTAAACTAATGAATAGGACTGTTAACAAATTAATGATTGAATTCAAAGTAAAGACTAACTAATCTAAACGGTTATAAATTCAATAAATTAAACACTACAGGTTTCGAGAGATGCACGATAATGCAATGAAATTCTAACAAAGATCATGGTTATAGATATCATCACGTGTTCGGGGAATTCAAGCTCTTTCCTAGGGAATGACTCTTCCAATGCCTAATCCCACTATCTAGCATGTGTACTACCAATCTTCCAATTGCTTAATCTTACACATGATGCGATTCAAGTTAAACTAAATTAACCTAAACTACCCGCAAGTGCACGACACATGTGTAGTACTCCAGGTGTCGATTCCATAAGGACTACGCAACAGAGACTAAACTCAAACTAGAATCAAACTTTCTACGATGAAATATTGGTAATTAGATGCAATAATAAAAATGAAGTAAACTATTGAGTTCTTAACGATTGAGACAAACATTATAGGATACGGTTTCAACGCAAAGCTTCTGAAACCAACAATTGATATATCTAATCATGCATTCACAATTCAAATATCTAAGGCGGACGATCCTAATGTAATTCCTACCCTCTCTCAAGGCATAGTAACGTGATTCAATTGAGTTATCCCCTACTTTCGTGGCTGATATCCAAACTAAACCTATACGACCTATGATTCATCCGATTAACCCTCAACAGTTACTACACTACTTTCGTGACCTAGTCTCGGTTTTTCTAAGCCTGATCTTCTAGGACTAGAATTCTCCTTTCGATCTTTCTCCTAATCCCTAACTTATGCATCTACTTGGCCTTCATAAATACAAGACGATTAAGCACTCAGACGAAGAATCACTACAAGAAATTTAAGAATTCCAGACTAACAAATCTGTCCCTAATCCGTCCCTATTTAGGTACGGATTAGGGATGCCTAAAATCCATCCGCTAACGCACGTCGTAAAAACATATCCGTCCGCAAATCGTCCGCAAATACCAACGGAAAAAAGAGTCCGCAAACCGTCTGCAATTTCGGACTACAAGGTCGTCCGTAAATCAACGGGAAACCCGTCTCGATTATTGACAGGAAAACAACTTGGAATTTTGGTACGAGTAGCGTCGCGTCCTTAAAATTTGTGGACGACACTGTTCCCTTCCGCAAATTTTCTTTAAAAAAGATTAAAATTTTAATTTAGATTGATATTATTTAATTAGTGTTTATACATTATAAACATTATGTATACATACACGCTTGTTGGTGGTAATTGAGAATTATCGTCGTCAGAGTTATTGTTTTTTGTCGTATCCCAATTGATATTGGGCATGTGTTCCTTCATCATCCTAAGCCACTGTTGAAGTTTCCTTCTTGATCGTTCAACTTCCCTTTCTAGAGCATTGAACGTGAACTTTGTTGTACTAATTGTTCTTGCATCTTTGAAATTGTGTTTCGAAGTTCCTCGGTCGCAACTTTTTCCTTGCCTTTGGAGGAACTCGCATGTTTTGATGCCATTCCTCCAAGACCAAATAAACGACATTTGTACGGCTTTACGTGCTATAAAAAATATTGAAATTAAATTAAAATTATCAATAAGAAATTTATTTTAAAATTATAATTAATTTATCTCGAAATACATCTCGTTGTATTCTTCTTGAGTTCTAGTAGGTTGTGTCCCATCTTCTCTCGGCGGGATATTTGACACTCGTTCTGATGTCATGTTCCGAACATCCTCGGGAACATGTTTTGCCCTTGCATCTACCCACGGACTATCGGATTTTTTCTGTGTGTATGTTCCAACAATTCCACGTACGACGGTTCAAATCCATTCTCTCTCGCCTAAAACGAGTTTAAAATCAGTTTTACTGTTAAGCAAATGTCAATCGTATTAAAACATTAAAAATTTAAAATCTTACCAGATCTCTGTAAACCTCCGCGAAGGAGCGGCAACCAGCAGTATGAGCATTCATACCATATTCTGCTCTATTAGAACGGCAAGATTGACTAGCGCGCCGAATTCTCTATTTAAAACTAGGATCCTCCCAATAGGCACACATATGTTCCCAGGTTTTATCTAGCATCCAAACAGGTTTGCCCTTTGTCTCCCGATCTCTTTGCAATTCGTTTGCGAGAGATTTGAGTCGTTTTCTCGCAACCCTTTAAAATCTGGACTTTACTAGACCGGTTATTGTAGGATTCCAATAAAATTTTTGCTGAAAATAATGAAATTATTATTAATTGACATATCATTTTAAATTTTAAATTTTTGAGAGAAATGAATATTAATAAAAACATACCACACAAGCTTTCCGTACCCTCTTCTTTGCTATTTCCGCTCCTTTCGCTCGATGCTTCAGTGTTCGATTTGAATCTATGGCCTTGCACATGTTGTACCTTGTAATTCGATCATGTTTTCGGGGTTGAATTTTCGTGTGGACGGATTAAGGACAGATTTATTTTTCTGTACTTAAGTCGTCCCTAATCCGTCCCTAAATTTAGGGACGGTCTTTCAGTCCGCAAAATCCGTCCGGAAATGATCATTTTCTTGTAGTGAATAGATTAACAAAACGGGAAATTGCATTCAAAGATAAATGGAAAGAGGTTCTGGGATAGCCATGGGCTAATCTCGTCTCCTAGAACAAATCAACTACTCAATCATGAGTTTGAAACCAAACAACACAAATGAAATAGATAGAGTAAGGAGCATAGAAATCAAACGAGGCGTCGTCCAAATTCGATCTTTCGTCTCCTTGTGTGTCTCCCGTCAAGAGGACTCTCTCCTATGGTGGATGATGAATGATTGAATGGATAATCGATGCTCCTTTTTGCTCTTGACGTCTTATTACTTGCAATCTTTTAATCTCCCATGCTAAGTTCCACTCAAAACGGGTGGAACGATTTACCAAGTCATGCCCGACCGTGCATGGTCTGCAGCTTGGTCGGGCATTCATCTATTCCATGATTTTAGACAGCCTTCCTTGAGTGCCTGGTCATGCTCCACTTGTGCCCGGGCTGTGCAACGGTCTCATGGGTAAAAATGTTTCAAAAGAGCCCAGCCGTGCCAGACCGTGCTCAATGTCAAGAAGGTTGCCCGACCGTGCTCCATGTGTGCCCCGACCGTGCATAACTCTCGGGGATATATGTTGAAAAAGAGCCCAGTCGTGCATCATGTTATGCCCAGTCGTGCACATGTTGTTTGGAGAAGTGCTCAGTCGTGTTGTCTCCTTTGTTGCATGCTCGGTTGTGCTGACTTGTGTGCTCAGTCGAGCTGTGTTTTTCTTGGAAGCTCGGGCGTCCTGCACCATATGCTCGGTCATGCCTTTTTCGTTTCTCGTCCCGTTTGCTCCGTTATGATCTTCGATGGTCGTATTTTGTCCCGTATATGTTCTTTAGCTCCGAAAAGAACCAAATACGCATTAAAACCTATAAGAACATCCAAACACGAAAACAAATAAAATGAATACAAAATCACACGTAAACATCACAACTATCATCATAAACATCTCTAAAATCATGCGAGAATCGTGTACGAAAACAAGATGATAAAATCCCCCAGACTTTAATGTTTGCTTGTCCCTAAGCAAACGTAAACGTGGAACACGTGGGAGATACAAAAAATCGAGAATTCCCCTTTCCCCTTGAAATACTGCCAAAGCGAAACTAATTGATCAACAAGCAGTCAAGAGCGAATTCGGCCTAGTTAACTTTCAATCTACATCCCAGGTTCACCATGGCTACCTATAGGAAAGCAAATAAAGGCAAGCTAAGCAAGAAACCACAACTATCTCAACTATACGAGACTTCAAACAAATGCTAAACTTAGAATAAAAAAGGATACTTGTTTCAATTACGAGCTTCTTTATTCCTTTATTCCATTTTCACTCTTTCTTTCTTTCTTTTTTTCTTTCTTTTTATTGATATGTTGAAACACTAGGCTTCTAGGATGTTTGATTTGAAGGGATCCAGCCTCTACTTAGTTCCAGACTACTGATGACAGTATACTCTTGCATCTCGATGAAGAGTGCAACGGAGTAGATGGCGTTTTTATGCGCCTTGCCCTTAGGACAGAGAAAGATGATCCCCAACCAACCCTTTATACCCAACCCATAGAAAAAGTATCAAGGTCGATGCACTCATATCGATTATAGATCATGCTTTGAGATATTTTTATTCTATTGATAGCGGAGTGTTAGTGTGCACTCTTATGGTGCAAAACAAGCTCATTTCATATGATCAAATTATCCTCATGAAAAAGAAGTATTGTCTACATGAAGTGTAATCATTTGGGTAGAGAGGATACACAAGAAACTAGCCTAGCAACGTCGTCTAAACTTTCCACAAGTATTACTAGGATTCCCAAAGACTTACGACCTATTCGAAGTTCAACCGACTAATAAGCTCTAACATGCAAGATATCACAGAAAATGCCAACTTCTTAAGCATCCTAGGTTCAAGGTTCATCTCTAAACATGGCACTGGAAAAGTGCTTGGGGCAATTCTAGCTCATTAAAACAAAAATAAACTAAAACTAAACTAAGAACAACGAAATCAAAGAGAAAAACAAAAGAAAAAAGAAACGAAATAACCTAAAAAACGTTCGCTTCTCCCCCATACTTGAATTGAATGGCGTCCTCAACGTGAAGCTCCAATGGAGGATAGGAAAGGTGCAGTCGCGGTTGTAGGTCATTTTTTCAAATAAACCAAGTCCGAAAATAAACAACTACGAAACAAAAAACAAAGTGCTGGGTTGCGTTCAAGAAAGCACTTGTTTATCGTCGTTAAGCTTGACGTCTCCATGCCTCATGTGTTTACGATAGGTGGATAGAATAGAAATGGAGTTTCCGCTTTCGATCAGTAGAGCAGCTTGATAGAGCTTTAGGCGTTGTCCATTTTCTTTAAATGTTTCGCTCATCTCGCTCCATAGTTCTACTACTCCATGCGTGAATACCTCTCGTACCTGAAAAGGACCAGACACAAGCAAACCGTAGTTTGCCCGGAAAAAGTTTATGACGAGAATTGAAAAGTAGAACCAAGTCACCTGGCTAAAAGTCATGAGGTAAGATCTTCGTCTCATGCCATCCTTTAGCGCGGTCATCGTTCACATTGCAGGCTACTGTCATTGCTCCTCTCTTTGGCACGATATGCACGGGGCTCACCCGTTCGCTACTCGAGGTTGGATAAAGGATATCTGCATCAAAAAGTTTAATGGTCTCTTTTTCCATTACCTCTTTCAAACTCGGGTGCAGCCTCCTTTGAGCTTCGATGGAGGGTTCGTGGCTGTCCTCCTTAAGCATCTCGTGCATACACAATGAAGGGCACACTCTCGTGTGCTTTTTTCGACGAATGGTTTACTTTCGTGTTTCATGCCGAAGAGAGGAAGGAAGATGTTCGAGCTCAAGTCTAGACGCTTTCTCCATGCGAAATCAATACGTGTTTCGCGTGGCGCTTCATTTGGTAGTGCGTCTTGTAGTTCCTCAATGGCACTCATTAATTTCGTGTAGAGCTCGGCTTCTTCGTCCGTGAGTCTCGCGTTCTTGGAGACCTTCTTCAAGCATCTCTCGAGAGATCGGAAATACTTGCTCGATCAAGCGTGTCATTCGCTAACTCGTCCAACAAATCAACTCTAAAGCAAGACTCCTTGTAGGAAGGGCTGTTTATGGAGCTGGACAAGTTGAATTATATCTTCTCATTTCTGACACGTGACGAGAGCTTCCCTTGTTGTACTTCTATCATGGCACCTACAGTAGCTAAGAAAGGTCTACCAAGAATAATAGGCACCCTAGCTTCTTCTTCTATGGAGTTGTCTGGGATTCTGAGAGGAGGAGTGATGTGGTTAATCTCAAGTAATAATTACCTAGACAAACGCTTCCGCAAGAATACAGATTGTATAGTACCAGGATCGAACACGACGAATCGATGCAACTCTAAAGCTAGTAAACTGCTGAATAGGACGTGTAAAATCAATAAGTGATATGAATGGAATAAAGATAAACTTACTTACTAACTAACTAACGGATTAAACTCAATGAACTAAACACCATAGGTTTCGAGAGATGCACGATGATGCAACAAAGTTCTAACAGAATCATGGTTATAGATATCGTTATATATTCGGGGAATTCAAGCTCTTTCATAGGGAATGACTCTCCCGATGCCTAAACCCACTATCTAGCATGCGTACTACCAATCTCCCAATTGTGTAATCTCACCTACTAGATGCATTAAGATCGCTATCCTAGTTCCAAAGTTCAATCAAGCGACCGGCCAAGGTTCTAAATCAATTGAGACTTCATATCATTGCTACATTCAAAAATCCAATTCATCTCCCAAAGTAATTAAATTTTTATAAACATTCATTCAAGCTACCAACAAGAATAAAAGGCTGGCGAACAACCAATCAATCCGAAATGATCAAATATTATAACTAAGCATTAAGAAAAAAACTTCATTACATATCGGCAAAGCTCTCTAACCCATGGCTATGGACCAACTCGAACATGAACTAAGAAAACAAAACACGAAAAATAAATATATTCAACATGAATAACGAATGAGATCCCTCCCTATTCTATTACCGTCGTCTTCAACAGCTCATCTGTGCTCCGGCTTCGTCGCTCCGTCCTTGCCCTTGTACGCATCCTGCTCTCTCTCTTTCTCTCTACGTGTGCTATGTTTTTTTCTCTAATTTTCTGTACGAATTCGGCTGCTGAAGCTCTCCCCTTTTAGCCCTCTTTCTCCTCTTTCCTTTCCTCTAATCTTTCCTCTTTGTCCATCCCCTTTCTTTCCTCTCTAGTGGCTGGAATTTCCTATTTCTTACAGCAACTACAGTTTTCCTTTTCCGAGTTTTTCCATGTCTTGTTTTTCCATTCTTGTGTAATTGTCAACGTTTCTTCTTTATTTTCCAGCCATGTAGCTCCCGTTTCTCTTACCTAACCATATTTCCTTTTGGTTTAAGTAGCCAACATGTTCCTTTTCTTGTTTTGCTAAATTTCCTTTTCTGGTTTATGCAGATGACGAACATGACCTGTGCGGGGTGATGAGTGCCCCATGTGGGCTGGCTGGCAAATAGGACCCCGCGCATGCTGGTGAAGAGCCCGACTCAGGCTGGAGCTTCTGGAGGAGTGAGCCCGCGCGAGTCAAAATGGACACCCTGCGTGGGGTGATTGGAGCAAGGTTGTCCGCTCGGGTTGAGGATGAGTCGGAGAGGCGTGCTGAAGGTGCTAGACATGGAGCCCGAGCGGGCTAAGGTATCCACCCGCGGGGGTTACTTCTCCTTTGATGTGGAACTGTCATGTTTTGGGGCATTCGCTCGTATTTGTGTCCCAGTATCTCCGTTCACTGCAAAACACGAGAAAACGATGAAAGAAGACTAAGTGATGCTTAATGCTTGGTAAAATCCAAATGAATGATGAAACTAACTATGAAAATAGACGAAAATACTATAACAAAATAGACGTTATCAAACTCCCCCAGACTTGAACCTTTGCTCATCCTCGAGCAAGACTAAAACGAAGCAAGATAGGAGTTAGACAACAACCGGAAACTAGCACAATCAACTCGAAAAGTTAGCCACCCTACGCAACAACACATCACACGAACATAGATCTAAGCGCACCGAATTTAGACCCGTATCTACCAAGAGCTACTCACCGTGAAATCCTACATATATCCTAAGTTCATTTCACTAACCTCTAGACAACATCCAACCGCTCTCTAAACCTATTCTAATGCGCAAGTAGTTCGATACCATTCTTAAGACAATTAATTTTTTTTCTTTTTTCGGTTCTCTTTTTCTTCTTTTCGGTTTCCACACATTTTTTTTTGAAAATTCACACTCGGTTTCTAGGACGTCGGAGTTGAAGAGGACAGCCTTCTACTTAGACCTAGGTTGCCAATTGGCACACCCATAAGGTCTTCTAACCTTAACGGAGTGAAGAGGTAGCATCATTGCTGATTTTTTTCCTTTTGATTAAACTATTGTGAATACGCATCGACTCTAACCTTTACGACATAGAAAAACTGCCTCGAATCACCACTTAGACCCGAACCATCAATATTGATGCACTCATGTCAATGTAGGGCTGAAAAAGTTAAAGAACTTAGTCTATTGACAGTGGAGTGTAAGTTCGTGGAAATATAATGATCGAAACAAAACAAAGAATGAAAGGTATGCTCGGAGATATAAGTGCTTGGGATTGATGCCTAAGGGGAGGAATACAACAATAGGCTATGGATTCATGCACGACCACTAACGAATCGATATCTAAAGGTATGTTTCAGCAAACCTAGACTTTTGTTCCCGATTCGACAAAGTTGCACAGAGGTGACTAAAGTTCGAAATTTCTCGTACTAGATATCCGTCCGTTTAATCCTAACAAAACTAATATAAAAGCAAAAAAACGAAGAACTCAACATCTAAATCCTAATCACAGTCTGACATTCGAAGAGTACCCCCCAGACTTGAACGGAACACCGTCCTGGTGTTTAATACCTAAGAGTATGACTAACATGCAAAAATTTGGGGAATAATAAGATAGATAGGAACGTGTGCACCTGATGTGTGCTGGCTGTCTTGAGTTGATGCAGCTGGGCGTACGTGTCTTTCCTTATGTTGTGGATGATTTTGAAGTAGAAAACCTGTAACAAAAGTCACACAAACCGAAGGAGACAGTACGATACATCGGGGTTGTTGGTAAGGAGCATGCTTGTGAAAAGAATAAGAGTCAAATCCTAAAAGAACTAACACGAAATAACTAAAAGGATATAGGGCTCGGGTTGCCTCCCGAGAAGCGCTTGTATAAGGTCATGAGCCTGACCAAGATGTTACTCATCAAGTGGACGTCCACGACGTCGTCGTGTGCGTAGCGTCTCGCGTGCATAGTGTTCTCGATTGGGTAAAACACGCGGATAAGTTGAGTTTCTTGCTCGATCACTCATGTATTCCTAGCTCGTTTGGTACCTTGTATAATCCTTCTCCAGCTACTATAAGATTCATATCTAGGGGATTCGAATTCCTACATTCCTCATAAAATTCCTTGGCTAAATTCTCAAAGACGTCGTCGGGGAACACGAAGTCGATAACGCGCGGCTACTCAAGTGTGTAAATTAAGTTCAACTCTACTTCCACCTCGGGTTTCTTCTTATGCTCATCAATGTCCATAGCGTTATCCACTGCTATGTTAGATTCTTCCCCTTTTTCAAATATCGAGGGAGTTGGCTGATCCACCGTTTTCATGCGTTGACGTTGTGGGAATGACAATGTGGCTTCGGATCTGAATTTACGTACTTTGGCTACTCTTCTTCCTCGGGTTTGTTTTCATTCTCTTCGACGTTACTGCCCTTTTCTATTGTTGTAGTAGACGTTTATCCTTTCCAAATGTTGAAGGATTTGGTTGATCTACCATATTCCTAAGTTGACGTTGTGGAAACGGTAAAGGATGTGACCTCGGGGCTGGTTTTACATATTTTGGCTCCTCTTCCTCCTCGAGCTTGCCCTTAAGCTTGTTGACAGCCATTTCCGCTACTGTGATAGATGCTTCACCCCTTTCAGACATTGAAGTAGGCTGATCCACGGTGTTACAATTCCTTAGGCAAATTTCGTTGACATGCTCACGAGGATTTGCTTCTGAACTTCCCGATAGAACTCCTTGTGGTTTGGAGGAATTTGAAGCGAGTTGTGCAATTTGATTGTCTAAGATTTTTAGGTGCATTTCGAGTTCCATAGCCTCCTTCTTTACATCTCCATAACTCACTCGCATCTCTCTATGTTTGGCGTAGTGATCTTTCTCCCCTTGTAAGATTTGAGCGAGCATGGACATAATATCAGCGTTAGCTTCTTGCTGCGGACATGGGAGCGCATGTGATTGATAATTCTCCGTTTGGGGTTGCGTCCATGGCTGAAAGTTCTGGTATCGTTGCATCGCTTGCGGCTGAAAATTTCCCAATAAATGTTGTGCATTCAACACACCGTCGGAGTTCCTATACGGGAAGTTTGGGTGTTAGCTCCATCCGTAATTGTATGTGTTCCCGAAAGGCTGTTTGTAACTCTTGTAGTTCACTTCTTCATACTCCCAAACTTCTTGTTCCCATGATTGCTCCGAGTAATGCGGACGGTGTGAGTTCGACAGCATGTGATAAATTTTGGAAATTCGATCTTTTAATTCAGCTATGACGGCATACAAAGGATGTACCTCCTTCATGTTACCTCGCAAAATAAAGAACACAAAATTCGATTAAGCTCCGAGAGGTAAAAAAATTGACTCAAAAAGAAAGAAAACAACAGCAAAAATACGAAAAACAAATAAAGACTTCGGAAAAGACTATATCCTAATTCAAAAGTGTCCTAACTCTAAAGCCGTAATCAATTCCCCGAAAACGGCGCCAAAAACTTGTGTGGTTAATCTCAAGTAATAATTACCTAGACTAACACTTCTGCAAGAATACGGATCATATAGTACCAGGGTCGAACACGAGGAATCGATGCAACTCTAAAGCTAGTAAACTGCTGAATAGGACGTGTAAACTCAATAAGTGATATGAATGGAATAAAGATAAATGAACTTACTAACTAACTAATGGATTAAACTCACTGAACTAAACACCACAGGTTTCGAGAGATGCACGATGATGCAACAAAATTCGAACAGAATCATGGTTATAGATATCGTTACGTATTCGGGGAAATCAAGCTCTTTACTAGGGAATGACTCTCCCGATGCCTAAACCCGCTATCTAGCATGCGTACTACCAATATCCCAAGTGTGTAAGTTACCTACTAGATGCATTAAGATCGCTATCCTAATTCCTAAGTTCAATCAATCAACCGGCCAAGGTTCTAAATCAATTCAGACTTCATATCATGTCTACGTTCCAAAATCCAATTCATCTCCCAATGCAATTAGATTTTTATAAACATTAATTCAAGATACCAACAAGAATAAAAGCGTTACGAACAACCAATCAATCCGAAATGATCAAAACTTCATTACATATCGGCAAAGCTCTCGAACTCATGGCTATGGACCTACTCGAACATGAACTCAGAAAACAAAACACGAAAGATAACTATATTCAACATCGATAACGAATGAGATCCCTCCCTAATCTATTACCGATGTCTTCAACAGCTCCTCCGTGCTCCGGCTTCATCACTCCGTCTTTGCCCTTGTACGCGTTCTGCTCTCTCTCTTTCTCTCTATGTTTTCTACGTTTTTTTTTCTCTAATTTTCTGTACAAATTCGGCTGCTGAAGCTCTCCCCTTTTGGCCCTCTTTCTCCTGTTTCCTTTCCTCTAATCTTTCCTCTTTCGCTGTCCCCTTTCTTTCTTCTCTAGTGCTTGGAATTTCCTGTTTCTTAAAGCAACTGCAGTTTTCCTTTTCCGAGTTTTTCCATCTCTTGTTTTTCCTTTCTTGTGTAATTGTCAACGTTTCCTCTTTATTTTCCAGCCATGTATCTCCCCTTTCTCTTACCTAACCTGATTTCCTTTTGGTTTAAGTAGCCAGCATGTTCCTTTTCTTGTTTTGCTAAATTTCCTTTTCTGGTTTATGCAGGTGACCAACACGACCAGCGCGGGCTGATGAGTGCCCCGCGTGGCCTAGCTGGAAAATAGGACCCCGCGCATGCTGGTGACGAGCCCGACTCGGGCTGGAGCTGCTGGAGGAGTGAGCCCGAGCGGGTCAAAATGGACACCACGAACGAGGTGATTGGAGCAAGGTTGTTCGCCCGGGTTGAGGATGAGTCCGAGGCGTGTTGAAGGCGCTGGACATGAAGCCCAAGCAGGCTAAGGTATCCACCCGCGGGGGTTGCTTCTCCTTTGACGTGGGATGGTCATGTTTTGGGGCATTTGCTCGTATTTGTGTCCAGTATCTACGTTCACTGCAAAACACGAGAAAACGATGAAAGAGGACTAACGGATGCTTAATGCTTGGTAAAATCCAAATGAATGATGAAACTAACTATGAAACAGACGAAAATACTATAACAAAATAGACGTTATCAATGAGGCAGCTTGTTGTGCTATGGAGTTCTCTAGGATCTTCACATGCTTGCTCAAGGATTCCATCTGAGTTTTAAGCTCATTAACCACTATCTCCATATCCGCATTGAATTTGGCTTGAAGTGATTGTTGTTGGCTTTGCTCCTTGATGTATTCAAGCATCACCGCCTCAAGGCTTGACGAAGGAGCTTGATGAAGTTGTGGAGCTTGCTGAGTTTGCTAGAACTGTTGCGATTGTTGGTATGGTTGCTGCTTTTGTTGAAATCCCGATTACTTGACCGGTTGACTCGTTCGATACGAAAGATTCGGGTGATTCCTCCAATTCGGGTTATAGGTATTCCCGAATTACATGTTTCCTTGTTGTTGGGTGTAATTCATTTGTTCCACAACTTTTTGCATCGTGCATTGATAAGCTACATGCTCTGTATCTCCGCAATTCACACAGTTCATAGCATTCACTACATTGCCCATCGCTCTACTTTGATTTACCTCGTAAAGACCTCTTGTCTTGTTTGGCGTACTCCTCGGTGTGGACCAAATGTTTTGGTTCATAGCAAGATTGTCGATAAGCTCGTATGCCTCCTCTACGCTTAGGTCCATGAATAATCCTCTTGCAGCGTTATCCAACGACATTCTATGCTCTTCCACGATCCCATTGCAAAAGGCTTGGATCACGTACCACTGCTCTAGACCGTGATGTGGGCATATATGCAAAAGATCCTTAAATATTCCCCATGCTTCAAATAATGTTTCACCATCTATGCATCTAAACGTAGTGATTTCTCCCCTCATTTGAATCGTCTTGCTCGGAGGAAAGAACTGTGACAGGAAGGATGTGCAGAGTTGGTTTCAAAAATGATCAAACCAGCGGGAAGAGATTGCAGCCAAGTCTTCGTTCGTCCCCCAATTGAGAAAGGGAACAGACGTAGCAAAATCGCATCCTCTGAGACTCCATGTATCTTGAATGTGCTTGGAAGCTCTAGGAATTCTCTAAGGTTATAATGGGAGTATTCCTTATTTCCACCCATGAATTGCTTCTGATAAAACATGTTGATCATTGCAGGCTTAATTGCGAATTGCTCCCTAAAAACAACAGGCGTCCTTATGGCACTTTAGACGTTACTCATGTTCGGCACCACGTAATCACGAAGCCGACGTGGAGGAAAAGCCTGTGGTTCTCGCGGTTGAGGCACGGGTGGCTATTGATGTAATTGTCTCATATTACCTAAGGGTAATTGGGGCTGTTCGTGACCGTCCAATATATCGTTTCGATTGTCCATCGCTCGTGGATCGGTCGGGTCTACTCTTTCTTCTTCCTTGCCCTTTTTCCGATGTCTAATAGTTCTCTCGATCTTGGGATCAATTCAAAGAAAGCTCAAAGTTCCTTGAGATCTGGTCGTACACCAACAAAGGACAAGCAAAAGGAATTAGTAGAAAAAAAGAAAAGAAAACAAAGGAAAACAAAAACAAGAATGACTCTAAATCCAAATCAAAGACGTGTTGATAAATAGTCCCCGACAACAACACCACAAACTTGATGTGATTCAAGTTAAACTAAATTAACCTAACTATCCGCAAATGCACGACACGTGTGTAGTACTCTAGGGTCGATCCCACATGGACTGCACAACACGGACTAAACTCAACCTAGAATCAAACTTGCTACGACTCAATATTGGTTGTGAGATGCAACAAAAAAAAGCAGCAAACTAGTGAGTTCTTAACGATTATGACAAACGTTCTAGGATACAGTTTCACCGCAAAGCTTCCAAAACCAACAATGATCTATCTAATCGTGTATTCCTTATTCATATATCTAAGGCGGATGATCCTAATGTAATTCCTACCCTCTCTCAAGGCATAGGAACGTGATTCAATTGAATTATTCCCTACTTTTGTGGCTGATACCCCAAACTAAACCCATACGATCTATGATTCATCCGATTAACCCTCAACTGTTAGTACTCTACTTTCATGATCTACTCTCGGTTGTTCTAAGCCTGATCTTCCATGACAAGAATTCTCCATTTGGTCCTTCTCCTAATCCGTAACACATGCATCTACTTGGACTTCGTAAATACAAGACGATTAAGCACTCAGACGAAGAATAGATGACAAAACAGGAAACAAATGCATTCAATGATTAATGGAAAGAGGTTTCAGAATAGTGATGTGGTTAATCTCAAGCAATAAAATACCTTGACTAACGCTTCTGCAAGAATACGGACTGTATAGTATCAGGGTCGAACATGAAGAATCGATGCAACTCTAAAGCTAGTAAACTAATGAATAGGACGGTTAAAATCAAATAATGTTTTGAATGCGAATGAAAATAAGTTAACTAATCAACGGATTAAATTCAATAAACTAAACACTACAGGTTTCGAGAGATGCATGATATCATTACGCATTCGGGGAATTAAAACTCTTTCCTAGGGAATAACTCTCTTGATGCCTAAATCCAAAATCTAGCATGCATACTACCAATCTCCCAATTGCATAATCTAACGTACTAGATGTATAAGATCGCTATCCTAATTCCTAAGTCCAATTAGTCGACCGACAAAGGTTCTAAATCAATTGAGACCTAAAATCATGGCTATGTTCGAAAATCTAATTCATCTCCTAATGCAATCAAACTTTTATAATCATTTATTCAAGTGGCTAACAAGAATAAAAGCATTAAGAACAAGCAATCAATCCAAAAATGATCAAATATTATAACCAAGCATTAAGCATACAACTTCATTACATATCGGCAAAGCTCTCTTACCCATAGCTACTAAACTACTCAAGCATGGACTTAGAAAAAAAACACAAAAGAAATCTATATTCAACATAGATAAAGAATGAGATAACTCTCAGGGATATTTTCTGCAAAAGAGCGCAGTCGTGCATCATGTTATGCCTGGTCGTGCATACGGTGTTTGGAGGAATGCTCGGCCGTGCTCTTGCCTAGTTCGGTCGTGTTGTCTCCTTTTTTGCATGCTTGGTAGTGCTGAGTCGTGTGAACGGCTGGGTTGTGTTTGTCTTCGATGCTTGGCCGTGCTACAACATATGCTCGGTCATCCCTTGTTCGTTTCCCGTCCCGTTTGCTCCTTTGTGATCTTCGATGGTTATATTTTGTCCCGTGTATGTTCTTTTGCTCTGAAAAAAATAAATACGCATGAAAACCTATAAGAACATGAAAACACAAAAACAAGTAAAACGGATACAAAATCACACGTAAACATCACAACTATCATCGTAAACATCTCTAAAATCACACGAGAATCGTGTGCGACAACGAGATGATCAACACACTAAATGCATTAAGACCGTTACCATATTTCCTAAGTTAAATCGATAGGTCGGTTAGGGTTCTAATTTTCTATTAAGACCCCAAATCATGGCTATGTTCCAAAATCTAGTTCATCTTCTAATACAATCACACTTTTAAAATCATTCATTGAAGGGGCCAACAAGAACAAAAGCATTAAGCATAGGACTTCATTACATTGACGAACTCTAACCGGTAGCTACTAAACTACACGGACATTAGTCGGAAAACAAAATACCAAAAAAAACTATTGTCAACATAGATACAGAATGAGATTCCTCCCTATCCTTATACCGCAGTCTTTAACAGCTCCTTCGCATTCCGAGTTCGTCACTCCGTCTCTAGCCTTCCGGCGTTCTGCTCTCTCTCTCTCTCTCTCTCTCTCGCCCTTTCGTGTGTGTTGTGTGGTGAATTGTGTATTCTGTCCGAATTCTGGCTTCTCCTCTTGACCCCTTCGTGCTTCTTTCCTCTTCTCTTCCTTTCCTTTTCTTATTCTTTCCTCTTTGCCGTGCACTTCCCATTCTCCTCCTAGCGGAAGTAGTTTCCACTTTTAGATAGGCGTCCTGGAGTTTTTCTTTTTTCTAACCGGCTGGAGTTTCCTTTTCTTCTCTGCCATTTGGAGTTTCTATTTCTTCTTTGCGGCTCGAGTTTCCTTTTTTCTTGTGTGCAACGGTTGCCTCTTATGCTCCAACAAGTTTACATTTTACATCCAGTCGTGTCCTTCCAAGTAACACTCCAACAAGTTTCCATTTTTGTGTTTAGCGGCCAACATGTTTCCATTTTTGTTCCAGCGGCTAGCATGTGTGTTCCAACCATTCTTGCTTCCATTTTTCTTCTTTGATTCATGATCCTTAGATGCTGACCGTGCATGGTTGATAGGATAGTGGGTTTGCTTCTTTTCCTCATGTTTGTACCCCGATATTCATTTCCTGCAATAAAACAAGAAAACGCTAGAAGATGACTAAATGATGCTTAATGTTCGGTAAAGTCTAAATGAATGGTTAAACTAACTATGAAAATGGACGAAAAATACTATAACAAAATATACATTATATGAAAATGATCAAATACAATAACCAAGCATTACGCACCAGCCCTCATTACATATTGGTAAAACCCCTATCCCGTGGCAACAGATAACTCGTACATGGGTTAAGAAAACAAGCACGAACGAAATCTATCTTAGGCATAGGTACAGAGAGAAATGCTTCCCTATTCTTATACCATAGCCTGCAATAGTTCCTTCATGTTTGGAGTTCATCTCACTCATTCTAGCCTTCTTTCGGCCTTCTGCTCCGTCCATGCGAGAACTCGACTCCCTTGCCTGAATTTGAACTCTCCTTTTCTTCTTTGTGCTGGTTCCCTCTTCTCTCCCAAGCCGCTTGCACGAGTTTCTTTTTCTTCCATCTTTTCCTTTTCGGTCGGCTTCCTTTTTCTACTTTTCTCTGTACGTTTCCATTTTCTGTCCAGTTCCATTTTGTGCCCCAGGCGTGCGTTTCCATTTTGTGTCCTAGCCGTTCATTTCCATTTGGTGTCCCAGTCGTTCGTTTCCATTTTTATGTTTTAGGAATCTTGGACGCTCGACCGTGCACAGCTAAACCAAGGGTGGTTTTTGCTTAGTTTTGCGGCATTTGCTCTTGTTTGTATCCCAATATCTTCATTTCCTACAAAACACGAGAAAACAATAGAAGAAGACTAAATTCTGCTTAATAACTTGGTAAAGTCCAAAATCACAATAAAACTAAGTATAGAAAGAGATCAAAATACTTGGACAAATTAGACGTTAACAAACTCCCCTAGACTTAAACCTTTGCTCGTCCTTGAGCAAAACTAGAGTTAATCACAAGAATAATCAAACAACAACTTGATACTAGCACAAGTACTTCGAAAAATCAGCCATCATGCACAACAACACATCACACGAACATAGACTTCGGCAAACTTAGTTCGTAATTCTATCGACCGAAAGCCATGAGCTGTACAATCCAACACATCAACCAAGTTTATTTCACTAACCCCTAAACAACATCCAAGCAATCACCATACTAATTTACCCACGCATACATGAGACCCCTTTTTTAAAGATAATTATTTTATTCTTTGTTTCTCTTTTTCTTTTCTTTATTTTTTTTCTTTGAAAGTTCGCAACATTCTACTTAGACCTAGGTTGCCGATTGACAAACTCATAAGTTTTTGTAATCTTAAAGGAGTGAAGAGCTTGCGTCATTGAAGAAATGTTTTGACCAAACTATTGAGATCACACATCAACTCTAACCCTTAGGATGTAAAAAAGTGCCTCAATCCACCACTTAGATCTGAATCATCGAGATCAATGCACTCATGTCAAAGTAAGACGCAAATAGCTAGAAGCTTATTCTATTGACAGCGGAGTGTAAGCGCGTGGAATCATAATAATAGAAAAGTAAATCTAAAAGGTATCCGACCTAGCAAAGACTGAAGGCTATATGATAACATCTATTTTGTTATAGTATTTTATTCTCTTTTTATAGTTAGTTTCATCATTCATTTGACCTTTCCAAGGCATTAAAGCATCATTTAGTCCTGTTTTAGTGTTTCCTCGTGTTTTGCAGCGAATGGAGATACCGGGACACAAACACGAGCAAATGTTGCAAAACATGACCGTTTCACGCTAAAGGAGAGGTAACCCGCACGGGGAGGACACTTTGCCCATGCGGGCTGCGAAATCTCAGCATGCCCCGGGCTCAAGTCAAGCCCGAGCGGATCACCTTTCCCACACAGGCCGCATGGGGTGCATACCTTAGCCCGCGCAGGGCAAGACCACAATTCCTTGCACCAGCAACTTCAGCCCGAGTCGGGCTCCTCAGCAGCCTGCGTGGGCTTTCTCCTGCCAGCCAGCCCGTGCGGGGCACTCATCAGCTCGCACGGGTTGTGTTCATCACCTGCATAAACCAGAAAAGGAAATTTAGCAAAACAAGAAAAAGAACATGTTGGCTACTTAAACCAAAAGGAAATATGGTTAGAGAAGAAGAAAAGGAGCTACATTGCTGGAAAATAAAGAGGAAACATTGACAATTACACAAGAATGGAAAAACAAGAGATGGAAAAAAT